>CM067372.1:55822937-56407937 GCA_034401795.1 Chaetoderma sp. LZ-2023a
CGCATGACACGTGTGTTAGTCACAATTTCAGATGTTTTAAATCTCTTGAGAATTCAAAGAGCCTAGCCTCTTCGAGGGTGTGCGGGTTTTCAGGACCTTGCCTCCCTCCCACCAAAATTTACTTTCAAATTCTGGTTTTTATCAAGAGTGTTAGGGAGGTAAGTATGTTCTTATGATGTGAAATAAGTAAATTTATCAAATTTCTTTTTCACGAGTGAGATGACATACTTACCTCCCTAACAGGATCCCGGCCTCGCCACCCCACAGAGGCCCGGTCCTTTGGCTATTGAATAGTTGCTTCTATGTCAGCCAATATTTAGTAACGGAAGTACCGGTGTGCGCATGCGCAGAGGGTGGTGTTTGTCATGTGCATGACTGTGTACTTCCACCTGCCCATTAGGGGCACCTAACTTTTTATAATTCTGAATATTATTGAATTTAGAGCCGATATACTAGTATATCAAGAGTGTTAGGGAGGTAAGTATGTCATCTCACTCGTGAAAAAGAAATTTGATAAATTTACTTATTTTGATTGGTTAAGTTTTTAGCTCACCTAGTTGAGCTTATCCTATTGCGATTTGTCTGTCTGTCTAACGTCTGTCATCTGTCAACAATTGTGGCACGTTTCGCCATTTGTAGATGGATTAAAACCAAATTTGGCAGATGTATTCCTTTAGGCAATATCTATTCAGGGTTATGATGATGAAGTGGCCATGTCCATTATTAGCAGAGTTATGGTCCTTGCTATATTTTCAAAGTATTGAAGCCTATGGGGAAAATACGTTTATGGCGCATTTCAGCATTTATCGATGGATTAAAACCAAATTCGGCCAATATGTTCCTTTCCTCAATATCTGTGGGAGCTATGAAGATGAAGTGGCCATGCCCACAAACAGCAGAGTTATGTCCCTTGTTATGTTTTCGAAGTATTTTCTATGGGGAAAATATGTTTGTGGTACATTTCGTGTTTCATGTTTCACATCATGAGAACATACTTTTCACTTCAAGAGTATACTTACCTCCCTAATACTTTTGATATTGCTAAATATTGGCTTTCACTCAATAAACACTCAGATTTAAAACAGTTAGGTGCCCCTACTGGGCAGGGAGTCAGAGCGTAGTCTGGCGGATGCCAGCCCCACCACCGCGCATGCGCAGACTAGCACTTCCTCTTTGCTAGATTATTGGCAAAGAGAACACACATGTTTTTCAGTCATAAGCTTTTCTTGCTCATTAACGTTGTTATTGGTGTTATTTTGGAAGTGATAAGACCTGATTTGGATGGCGGGAGGATACACTTCGCCACCGGAGGACGTTGGACCTTTAAATCAGGTGACTTCTAGTAAAATTAGCGAGTTTTCTTCCCGGTGTATTGTGTTTCCGGGACTCGCGTTTACCGTGATAAGCGCCTTAGTTAGTTGGTTTAGGTCAACTCGGTGCTACCTAGGACTAATTTCTCTTTCTGTTTCTGTCCACAGGTCTGTATGACGCTAGGTTGTGACGTCACAGTACCAGAGAATTAGTATTCTCTCCACCATGGTTCCATTTCCTACTAACACTGTCAGGTTATCTAACCAAATGAAAAATTATGCCCAGTGAGTTGGAGGCCTGGTATAAAGGTCTTCTCACTTTGCCCTCTTGTTCCAATTCCTTCCCCATGAGGTGGAGAGAGTTAAGAGGCGTGCAGATGGTGGAGTTTCCGGTTCGTCACGTTGGATGGTTTGTCTATACAAAGTGTCAGGTATCTAGTCATTGGTAATGTGGTGATGTTAATTATTGTAAACAATCAAAGGGAGATAATTAACATTTTTGCCAGTAAAGAGTTATCTATATGTATCTGATGGTTGTGTAGTCAACTTATCCATTCAGCATACAATTCGTCTTTGCACTTGGATGTTTTGTTGGGATCGAATTTTTCCTGTCACGGGATTAATGACGTCATAATCAGCTGGCTATGTATTTATTAGCAATTCAAGCGCTAGGCTGGTTTTTGATGTATATTGATCTTTATGATCGTTTTTCCTTCTCCTTGAGTTGGATTGAGTTTCTAAGCTTAACTAGTTGCTCATACTCCTTGTCCTTTGCCCTGTTTCAGGGACCGGGTTGCGCGTCCTGTGGACGTTTTATGCATCTGAAGTTCTGGCCGCATCTGTGTTATCGATGTAGCCCTTGTGGTCCATTGATTAATTGTGACATATGTAAGCACTGGGGGGGCGTGTTAATGTCCGAATTCTTGTGCTGCTTACAGGCGACGGACAAGGTGGTAGTGGTGGAGAAGAAGAAGAAGCGGAAACGAGAGGTTGTAAGTGAGAAGGGTAAGGGGAAGGTCTCGTCCGCGGTGGATATGGAGACCTTCCGGACCGAGATGTTGGGAGAGATGAGGAGGACAATAAAAGATTTGGTTCCAGGGTTGCTTCGTGGCATGCTTCCTGGACCAGATCCTTTATTGTCCTCGTCATCGGCTTCGGAGCAGGTAATCCCCGCCTCTGGATCGATTTTCCTTAGTCCGCTTCCGTTGTCCGACGATTCAGAGGTGGCCCCATTAGAGGGGGCGTTCCACGGCCCTGGCAGCAGGCTTATTGCCGCGCCGATAGGGGACCGTGGACGGTTGTCGCTGGAACCCGCTGGCTGCTTATCAGTCCAGGGGTATCCGCACGCCGCGGTGGCCAGTACCTCCTATGGCGCCGTTCCTGGTCAGCCCGGGTTAGCTCTCTTTGCTGACCCGGGGTCTAATCTTTCTGACCAGGGTGATGAGGATTACCTGCTAGGGTCGCCGTCTGACGACGTGGACATGGATGAAGACGTTTGTGCACCCCTCGCGGGGAATACAGGCGCTTTTTTCCACGGTATTACTCACCCTGGAGTAAGGTCCGCGGTTCAGGTGGTGGCCCAGGGCGCTGCTGATGGCCAGCGGTACCGCATACCTCGGCTTGCCGAGAGTGTAGCTGGTGCTGGCCGGGCCCGTGGTAGAGCTATATATACCCCGCGCTCTACCGCGGTGCCTGCTCCTGGTCAAACCAGTGATATTCTCATGCCGGTGCTGACAGGCCCGCATGTTTTCCCTGGCTTGCCAGGTGTATCAGCGTACCCGCCGTCAAGTACTGCTTGCGCTCAGGAGGAAGACGAAGGACCCCGTCTTGTAGAGCGCTCGCAGTTAGCCACGGAGGAGGATTGGTATAACGCTTGCCAGTGGTTGGTGAGCGTTAGGCCTGATCTGCCCGTGGAGCAGTCGGCTAGCCACCGTGTTCACACGCCGTGGTTAGCTGGGAATCCAACTGCTAACGCTATGCCTTCTCTGCCGCTGGCGGAGCATGTCGTTGACATGTTCAAGGCGGCGGAGGCGTCCATTAACACGAGTGGACGTCTCGCGAAGGCCCCTCGCGAGGTGGCC
The DNA here is from genome assembly GCA_034401795.1 of Chaetoderma sp. LZ-2023a. NCBI lineage: Eukaryota > Metazoa > Mollusca > Caudofoveata > Chaetodermatida > Chaetodermatidae > Chaetoderma > Chaetoderma sp. LZ-2023a. The sequence continues at coordinate 55,826,329 of CM067372.1, forward strand.
AAGCGTTGTCGCATCGTGCCCCTGGACTACCAGCGGTACGGTGTGGTACCCAAGCCCAGCGTGGATGACCGCGCGGCTTTGGGTGAGGATACGCGGCCAGGATCCCGTTCTGACGCGGGGGTCTTGTGCGCGAACGCGTTGCGTTCGGCGAATACCGCGTTGCGTGATGCGGAGGAGAGTGGGCGGGCTTCGATTGCCGCTCTGTCCCACGTCTCCCAGCTGTTACAGGGGGTAGTAACGGCATCCGCATCGCGCCAGCCAGGCCCGCTCGCGGTCCAGCGTACCATCCAGGATGGTGTTAACCTGGCGCTGGACTGTATGACGCGGGCGGTGACCAGGAGTGTCAGGGCAAGACGCACTTTTGCCCTGGACAATTTGTGCCCGTCTCAGGACCTGTATAATAGGCTACTCCGTACGCCTATGACGGGTCCTGGTCTTTTTGGAGGTGAGGGATGTCGCCACCTCCAGGAGACGGTCACCCTGGTGAATAACCAGAGGGCGCTGCGCGAACAGTTTGAGGTACTGCGTCGTGCTAACGTTCGCGCCGCGGCCCCTGCGTATCGTCCCCTGCAGGCTCGAGGTGGTGCTGGCCAAGTCAGAGGCCAGCCGCCGTCGCAGCGCCGGCCTCGGCCGCGTGCGATTCGGCCAGCAGTGAGGGGGGCGCAGGCTCCTCAGCCGCCGTCAGCCAGGCAGCCGCCCGTGCACCGAGGTGCGCGCGGGGCGGGGCGGGTCGCGCGAGGATCTGGGCGTGGTTATCGTTCCTGACAGGGCGCTTACCGCGGTAAGGACCACGCCGGTGTGTATGGCGACGGAGACAGTGCCGCTCTTGCATGCCTTGTGTCCACCGCGGTCCCTAGGTGGACCGGTGGGAGGCCGGCTTGCCGACCACATGCAAGAGTGGGAACGGTTAACTCAGGACCGTTTAGTCTTGCGATGGCTTTCCGTGGGGTATCATCCAGAGTGGATGACAGGCCCGCCGTCGCGACTGTCTCTGGTGCCAATCTGGACTCCCGTTCCGAGAGATCCAGATCAAAGGTTGTGTATCGAGGAGGAGATAAATTCCCTCGTACAAAAAGGAGCTATTCAGCCGGCACAGAGGTGTCCGGGCTTCTATTCAACCCTGTTCTTGGTAACAAAACGCACCGGTGGGTGGAGACCGATTCTCAACCTCAAGCCATTGAACAAGTTCATCGAGACGCCCAGTTTCAAGATGGAAACGGTGCGCTCGGTGTTGGCGGGGTTGGAGAGGGGGATGTGGACGGCGTCGATAGATTTGAAGGACGCTTATTTCCACATCCCCATCCACAGGAGTTTCTGTCGCTTCCTGAGATTTGCATTCCAGGGCAGACAGTGGGAATTCAGGGTGTTGCCCTTCGGAATTTCCACGGCTCCTCGGGTTTTCACCCGTGTGGTTCTTGCGATCACAGCATACCTCCGCAGGAGAAGCATAGCAGTCCACACGTACATAGACGACTGGCTGTTGAAAGCGCACACCCGGGAAAGTTTGTCCGCCAATCTGGAGATTGTTTTGAAAATTCTCACAGACTTGGGCTGGATGATCAATTTCCCAAAATCAGAGCTGACTCCATCCCAGAAGTTTGTTTACCTGGGGATGTTCTTCGATCTGGAGACAGGATATGTTTATCCTACTCAGGAGAGGGTTCAAATACTCATCTCGTTGATTCAGTCAGTGTGCGACAGTCGTCATGTCCTGGCACGGGTTTACTTGAGAATGCTGGGGTTGATGGTTTCGTTGGAACCAGTCATTCCTCAGGCCGCCTTACGCAGGCGGCCGATCCAGTTGTTTCTCATGACACAATGGACCCAGAGTACAGGTTCGCTGGACTCGAATGTGTCAGTGTTGGCGCCTCTGATTCACCACCTGCAATGGTGGTTGAATACAGAGAATCTCTTACCGGGGGTTTTGCTAACCCCTCCCCACCCTCAGGTGACTGTGTATACAGATGCATCGATGGAGGGCTGGGGAGCTTGCCTGGAAGAATCCACGATATCAGGGCTTTGGAATCTGGAACAGTCACAGGAACATATAAATCTACTGGAGCTAAGAGCAGTAGTCCTGGGCCTGGAACATTTCTTACAGAAAGTTCAGGGCAAGATTGTTCTTATTCGTTCAGACAACTCAACAGTTGTGACTTACATAAACCGCCAGGGCGGAACGAAGTCGCCCAGTCTCTGTATGATGACATGGAAACTGCTATGTTGGTGTCTGGATCACCAGATTACCTTGAAAGCAGTTCATATTCCGGGAAGGTTAAACCTGCTTGCAGACTCATTGAGCCGAAGGATGAGTGTTTTACCCACGGAATGGCAACTAAATCAATGTGTGGCGGATCGTCTGTTCGACCATTGGGGGAAACCCAACATCGATTTGTTCGCAACGAGCAAGAATGCGAAGATGACGACGTACGTCTCTCCGATTCCGGATCCAAGCGCTTTCGCAACAGATGCGTTAGCTATCAGCTGGGGGAGAATGTATGCATACGCATTCCCTCCAGCAATCCTGATTCCAAAAATTCTTCAGAAAATCAGACAAGAGGAATGCCAAGTGCTTCTGATCGCCCCGGATTGGCCAAGCCGATCATGGTATACGGATCTGCTGGACCTTCTGGTCTGCAATCCGGTTCCTCTGCCTCTGATGGACGATATTATCTTCCAGGGCAAGGCCCTTCACAACAATCCGTCAATGTTCAGATTGACTGCGTGGATGTTGTCAAGGAATCTAGAATTAAGGAGGGCTTTTCTGAGCAAGCAGCCATGTTTATGGCCAAAGCCAGGAGGGGGTCAACCTCCAGAGCATATAATTATAAAATCAACAGATTTGCAGAATGGTGCTCAAAAAGATGTATTGATCCAATGGATTCATCTATTCAAGTAGTAGCTGATTTCCTCTGTCACCTCTATGATGCCTATAGCCTCAAGCCTAACTCTATTGCTGGTTATAAATCAGCATTAATGTCTGTTATTCCTTGCTTGGCTAAGAGGGGAAGTGATGAAGTAAATACATTGAATGTATTAATTAAAGGCATGGGCAATCTAAGACCAAGGAATCCTCCTGTGATTCCGTCTTGGAGTTTATCGCTAGTGCTTCAAGTACTAGGTGATAAGCCTTTTGAACCACTTAGTTCCATTTCTATGAAACTATTAACACTGAAGACTGTGTTTTTAATTGCTGCGGCCTCGGCTAGGCGTAGGAGTGAGATTCATGCCTTATCAGCCGAGGATGACCGTTTTGTGGTTTCAGGGGAAGGCCTTAAGCTGCTACCTAGGATTAATTTCTTGGCTAAAAATCAGTCGTTGAAATATCCAGGTCAACCTATTATTTTGCCTGCTTTAACTAGATATGATCCTAATTCTAAAGCATGGTGTCCCGTCCGGGCGCTGCGCCGGTACAAACAACGTACGGCGGCATGGCGCACCGACCAGTCAGCGTTATGGTTGTCATATATTGAACCCCATGGGAGGGCTTCTAAGGACACCATTTCCAGGTGGATTGTGGAGTGCATTCAGTTTTGCCATAAATCCGCCACCGGGAAGCAGGTTGACGTGGCCAAGGCTCACAGTGTCCGCGGCGTAGTGACATCCACGGCCCTATTTAATGGGGTCCCTGTGGATGATATTATGTCGGTGGCTCAGTGGCATTGTGAGTCAAGTTTTACAGACCATTATCTCCGTGACACCTCTAATCCTCTCGCCTTGTCGGTTTTGAAAAAATAAATCGGTTTATATTTTTTGAGGTGATTTCCTCATTACTTATATATATCACAATTAATTTATGGAAACACCCACTTTTTTGGGCCTGCATCAGTCTTTACCGATGGGAAGATGATGTCAGCAGCCATTTTCAACAAGGTCAGTCTTGTTCATGTGTTGTCCGTTGTTGATTGTATTGTCACGATTACCCGTTATTAATATGGTGATGGTTTGTGTATTTGTGTGGTTCATTGTTGAGAGTTACGAAAATGGAGCTTTTTCGTCTCTGTCCTGTAGTACATGGCACTTGTACGTAGAGAGCGTATAGGACATTGAGGTCAGTCGACTCTTCCTCCCAGGAAGGAGGGGGGGGGGAGCGCATATGACATTCGGTCATCTCTCATACATCGGTCGTGTTATCCGATGGTTAGTCAAATCCTGACGGTTTTTTCTTACAGTTTCAGAAGTTTAAGTGCCTTAAACGCAGAAAAGCGTATTGGGATGAGCTGGTCTTTTGACCTCGCCTCCCTCCCGCCAGATTCACTTTCGAATTCTGGCAATATCAAAAGTATTAGGGAGGTAAGTATACTCTTGAAGTGAAATAAACGAAATCTAGGATTTCTTTTTTCACGAGAGAGTTGATACTTACCTCCCTAGATACGGACCCGGCCTCTCCACCCCACAGAGGCTCGGTCTTCAGGCTCTTAATAGTTGCATGTGTGTCAGCCAATAATCTAGTCAGAGGAAGTGCTAGTCTGCGCATGCGCGGTGGTGGGGCTGGCATCCGCCAGACTACGCTCTGACTCCCTGCCCAGTAGGGGCACCTAACTGTTTTAAATCTGAGTGTTTATTGAGTGAAAGCCAATATTTAGCAATATCAAAAGTATTAGGGAGGTAAGTATCAACTCTCTCGTGAAAAAAGAAATCCTAGATTTCGTTTATACCTCCCTAACACTCTTGATATACTAGTATATCAGCTCTAAATTCAATAATATTCAAAATTATAAAAAGTTAGGTGCCCCTACTGTGCAAGTGGAACTTACACAGTCATGCACATGTCAGACCCCACCTCTGTGCATGCGCATACTGGTTCTTCCGTTCTCTAATATATTGGGTTTAAAGCAACTTGGAAAACAATTTCAAGCTCTTGTTTTGTGAAATTTCAATGCTTTTTTTCATCCATCTATCGTTATTGCTGATGTTAATGCGCCTGAGGAGTCTGCCTCATCATCTAATAAGGTGATATTGTTCCATGTATTATTTAAGACCTGTAACAATGAATAGGTTACCGGTTTTCGTAGCGCAGCCGCCCGGCGTTGGTGCGATTTTAGGCATTGGGAATCCTTGTTAAATTATCCCAGCGCCTAAATTCTACTAATCCCTTGTGTCTTTGTGTCCACAGGCTCATCTTATGATGGTAGAGCTCCTGTTCTTCACTCAGAGTTCGATCGTGTCTCCTTTTTTCTGACATATCAATTGGTTATGCCTAAGGGTCGGAGATATAAATTGAAAAATATCTCCCTCCTTTTGTTCCATCCCCTCTTCAGACTCTACAGATTCGGCGGATTGTATGGACGTGATTTCTGCACAAGAGGACGGTTCAGCTTTTTTCACATCAAGAGTATACTTACCTCCCTAATACTTTTGATATTGCTAAATATTGGCTTTCACTCAATAAACACTCAGATTAAAACAGTTAGGTGCCCCTACTGGGCAGGGAGTCAGAGCGTAGTCTGGCGGATGCCAGCCCCACCACCGCGCATGCGCAGACTAGCACTTCCTCTTTGCTAATTTATTGGCTGAGAGACAACACATGCTTTTGTGATAGTGCTTTTTGTAGCTCAATTATAAGCGTTTTTGGCAAAATTCAGAACTGTTGATACCTGAGAAAGATGGCAGAGAGAGTAACTTCGCCACAGGAGGGCCTTGGACCTTTAAATCAGGTGACTTCTAGTAAAATTAGCGAGTTTTGTCCCGTTGTAATGTGTTTCCGGGACTCGCGCTAAACGTGATAAGCGCCTTGATTAGTTGGTTTATTTCAACTAGGTGCTATATAAGACTAATTTCTCTTTGTGTTTATGTCCACAGGTCTGTGTGAAGAAATATTATGGACATGACATCAGCAGAGGGTTTGTGTCTCTCCACTATGGTTCCATTTCCTACTAATACTGTTAGGTTATCTAACCAAAAATTCTATGTCCAGTGAGTTGGAGGCCTATTATAAAGGTCTTCTCACTTTGCCCTCTTGATCCAATTCCTTCCCTTAGAGGTGGAGAGAGTTAAGAGGCGTTCAGTGGTGGAGTGCTCCAGTTCATCAGGTTGGATGGTTTGTCTAGACAAGGTGTCAGGTATCTAATTATTGATATGAGGTGATGTTAATTATTTAGAGGAAAGGGAGATAATTAACTTTATTTGCCATTGTTATCAGTATATATCTGATGGTTGTGTAGTCGAAATGTCCATTCTGCACATGTTCTGGTTAGAGATACAATTCGTCCTTGCACTGGGATGTTTGTTGGGGATCGATTTTTTCCTGTCATAGGATTAATGACGTCATAATCAGCCTTGTTCTTTATTAACAATTAAAGTTGTCCGAAGCTGGTTTTCTGATAAATTATGATCTTTATGATCATTTTCCTTCTCTTGAGTTGGTGAGTTTTCTAAGCTTAACTAGTTTGCTCATACTCCTCGTCCTTTGGCCTTTTTCAGAGACCTGGTTGTGCGTCCTGTGGACGATTTTTGAGGGACAAGTTTGGCCCTCATCTCTGTTTTCAGTGTAGCCCCTGTGGTCCCTTGCTTAATTGCGAGATATGTAAGCACTGGGGGGGTGAGCTAATGTCCGAATTCTTGTGCTTGCAGGCGAAGGACAAGGTAGAGGAGGAGAAGAAGAAGCTGAAAAAAGAGGGTGTAAGTAAGAAGGGTAAGAGGAAGGCCTCGTCCGCGGTGGACATGGAGGCCTTCCGGACCGAGATGTTGGGAGAGATGAGGAGAACAATCAAGGATTTGGTTCAAGAGTTGCTTCGTGGCATGCTTCCTGGACCAAATCCTTTATTGACCTCATCATCTGCTTCGGAGCAGGTAATCCCCACCTCTGAATCAACGTTCCTTAGTACGCTTCCGTTGTTTGAAGATTCAGAGGTGGCCCCATTAGAGGGGGCGTTCCACGGCCCTGGCAGCAGGCTTATTGCCGCGCCCAATAGGGACCGTGGACGGTCGTCGCTGGAACCCGCGGGCTGCTTATCAGTCCAGGGGTATCCGCACACTGCGGGTGCCAGTACCTCGTTTGGCACCTTCCCTGGCCAGTCCGGGTTAGCTCTCTTTGCTGACCCGGAGTCTAATCTGTCTGGCCAGGAGGATGAGGATTACCTGTTGGGGTCGCCGTCTGAAGACGTGGACATGGATTATGATGTCTGTGCACCCCTCGCGGGGAATACAGGCGCCTTTTTCCACGGTTCTACTCTCCCAGGGGTAGAATCCACGGTTCAGACTGTGGCCCTGGGCGCTGAAGGCCAGCGGTACCGCATACCTCGGCTTGCCGAGAGTGTCGCTGGTGCTGGCCGGGGCCGTGGTGGGGCGGTATATGCCCCGCGCTCTACCACGGCGCCTGCTCCTGGTCAAACCAGTGATATTAGCATGCCGGTATTGTCAGGCCCGCATGTTCTCCCTGGCTTGCCAGGGATATCAGCGTACCCGCCGTCAAGCTCTGTTGCTTGCGCTCTGGAGGAAGACGAAGGCCCCCGTCTTGTAGAGCGCTCACAGCTAGCCACGGAGGAGGATTGGTCTGACGCTTGCCAGTGGTTGGTGAGTGTTAGACCTGATCTGCCCGTGGAGCAGTCGGCTAGCCAGCGTGAGCACAGGCCGTGGTTAGCTGGTAAGCCTACTGCTAACGCTATGCCTTCTCTGCCGCTGGCAGAGCATGTCGTTGACATGTTCGAGGCGGCGGAGACGTCCATTAAGTCGAGTGGACGTCTCGCTAAGGCCCCGCGCGAGGTGGCCAGGCGTTGCCGCATCGTGCCCCTGGACTACCAGCGGTACGGTGTGGTACCGAAGCCGAGCGTGGATGACCGCGCGGCTTTGGGTGAGGATGCGCGGCCAGGCTCCCGTTCTGACACGGGAGTCTTGTGTTCGAACGCGTTGCGTTCAGCAAATGCCGCGTTGCGTGATGCGGAGGAGAGTGGGAGGGCTTCGATTGCCGCTCTGTCCCACGTCTCCCAGCTGTTACAAGGGGTAGTAACAGCATCCGCATCGCGCCAGCCAAGTCCGGTCACAGTCCAGCGAGCCATCCAGGATGGTATCAACCTGGCTCTGGACTGTATGACGCGGGCGGTGACCAGGAGTGTCCGGGCAAGGCGCACTTTTGCCTTGGATAATCTGTGCCCGTCCCAGGACCTATACAATAGGCTACTACGTACGCCTATGACAGGTCCTGGTCTCTTTGGAGGTGAGGGATGTAGGCACCTCCAGGAGACGGTTACTCTGGTCAATAACCAGAGGGCGCTGCGCGAGCAGTTTGAGGTGCTTCGTCGTGCCAACGTTCGCGCCGCACCCCCAGCGTATCGTCCCCTGCAGGCTCGAGGTGGTAGTGGCCAGGTCAGAGGCCAACCACCATCGCAGCCCCGGCCTCGGCCGCGTGCGATTCGGCCAGCAGCGAGGGGGGCGCAGGCTCCTCAGGCGCAGTCAGCCAGGCAGCCGCCCGCGCACCGAGGTGCGCGCGGTGCTGGTCGTGGCGCGCGAGGATCTGGGCGGGGTAATCGTTCCTGATGGGACGGTTACCGCGGTGAGAACCGCGCCGGTGTTTCTGGCAGAGGAGACAGTGCCGCTCTTGCACTCCTTATGTCCACCTCTATCCCTAGGTTGACCGGTGGGAGGCCGGCTAGCCGACCACATGCAAGAGTGGGAACGGTTAACTCAGGACCGTTTAGTCTTGCGATGGCTTTCAGTCGGGTATCATCCCGATTGGATGACAGGCCCGCCATCGCGACTGTCTCTAGTGCCGATCTGGACTCCAAATCCGAGAGATCCAGATCAAAGGTTGTGTATCGAGGAGGAAATAAATTCCCTCATACAAAAAGGAGCTATTCAGCCGGCACAGAGGTGTCCGGGCTTCTATTCAACCCTGTTCTTAGTAACAAAGAACACCGGAGGGTGGAGACCAATTCTCAACCTCAAGCCATTGAACAAGTTCATAGAGACGCCCAGTTTCAAGATGGAGACTGTGCGCTCGGTGTTGGCGGGGTTAGAGAGGGGAATGTGGACAGCGTCGATAGATGTGAAGGACGCTTATTTCCACATCCCCATACACAGGAGTTTCCGTCGCTTCCTGAGATTTGCATTCCGGGGCAGACAGTGGGAATTCAGGGTGCTACCCTTCGGAATTTCCACGGCTCCTCGGGTTTTCACCCGTGTGGTTCTTGCGATCACCGCATACCTCCGCAGGAGAAGCATAGCAGTCCACACGTACATAGACGACTGGCTGTTGAAAGCGCACAACCGGGAAAGTTTATCGGCCAGTCTGGAGATTGTTTTGAAAACTCTCACAGACTTAGGCTGGATGATCAATTTCCCAAAATCAGAGCTGATTCCATCCCAGAAGTTTGTTTACCTGGGGATGTTGTTCGATCTAGAGACAGGATATGTTTATCCTACTCAGGAGAGAGTTCAGAAACTCATCTCATTAATTCAGTCAGTGTGCGACAGTCGTCATGTCCTGGCACGGGTTTACTTGAGAATGCTGGGGTTGATGGTTTCATTGGAACCAGTCATTCCTCCGGCCGCCTTACGCAGGCGGCCGATCCAGTTATTTCTCATGACACAATGGACCCAGAGTACAGGTTCGCTGGACTCGAATGTGCCAGTGTTGGCGCCTCTGATTCATCACCTGCAATGGTGGTTGGACACAGAGAATCTCTTGGTGGGGGTTATGCTAACCCCTCCCCACCCTCAGGTGACTGTGTATACAGATGCATCGATGGAGGGCTGGGGAGCTTGCCTGGAAGAGTCCACGATATCAGGGCTTTGGAATCTGGAACAGTCAAAGGAACATATAAATCTACTGGAGCTAAGAGCAGTAGTCCTGGGCCTGGAACATTTCTTACAGAAAGTTCAGGGCAAGATTGTTCTTATTCGTTCAGACAACTCAACAGTTGTGACTTACATAAACCGCCAGGGCGGAACGAAGTCGCCCAGTCTCTGTATGATGACATGGAGACTGCTTTGTTGGTGTCTGGATCACCAGATTACCTTGAAAGCAGTTCATATTCCGGGAAGGTTAAATCTGCTAGCAGACTCATTGAGCCGAAGGATGAGTGTTTTACCCACGGAATGGCAACTAAATCAATGTGTGGCGGATCGTCTGTTCGACCATTGGGGGAAACCCAACATCGATTTGTTCGCAACGAAGAAGAATGCGAAGATGACGACGTACGTCTCTCCGATTCCGGATCCAAGCGCTTTCGCAACAGATGCGTTAGCTATCAGCTGGGGGAGAATGTATGCATACGCATTCCCTCCAGCAATCCTGATTCCAAAAATTCTTCGGAAAATCAGACAAGAGGAATGCCAAGTGCTTCTGATCGCCCCGGATTGGCCAAGCCGATCATGGTATACGGATCTGCTGGACCTTCTGGTCTGCAATCCGGTTCCTCTGCCTCTGATGGACGATATTATCTTCCAGGGCAAGGCCCTTCACAACAATCCGTCAATGTTCAGATTGACTGCGTGGATGTTGTCAAGGAATCTAGAATTAATCTATGAAACTATTAACACTGAAGACTGTGTTTTTAATTGCTGCGGCCTCGGCTAGGCGTAGGAGTGAAATTCATGCCTTATCAGCCGAGGATGACCGTTTTGTGGTTTCAGGGGAAGGCCTTAAGCTGCTACCTAGGATTAATTTCTTGGCTAAAAATCAGTCGTTGAAATATCCAGGTCAACCTATTGTTTTGCCTGCTTTAACTAGATATGATCCTAATTCTAAAGCATGGTGTCCCGTCCGGGCGCTTTGCCGGTACAAACAACGTACGGCGGAGTGGCGCACCGACCAGTCGGCGTTATGGTTGTCTTATATTGAACCCCATGGCAGGGCTTCTAAGGACACCATTTCCAGGTGGATTGTAGAATGCATTCAGTTTTGCCATAAATCCGCCACCGGGAAGCAGGTTGACGTGGCCAAGGCTCACAGTGTCCGCGGCGTAGTGACATCCACTGCCCTATTTAATGGGGTCCCGGTGGATGATATTATGTCGGTGGCTCAGTGGCACTGTGAGTCAAGTTTTACAGACCATTATCTCCGTGACACCTCTAATCCTCTCGCCTTGTCGATTTTGAAAAAATAACTTGGCATATATTTTTGATGGGGTTTCCTCATTGCTTATATATTTCACAATTAATTTATGGAAACAACCACTAATTTGGGACTGCATCGTGCTTCACCAATGGGAAGAGGATGTCAGCAGCCATTTCAACAAGGTCAGTCTTGTGTATGTGTTGTCCATTGTTGATTGTCTTGTCACGTTACCCGTTATTAATATGATGATGGTTTTGTGTATTTATGTGGTTCATTGTTGAGAGTATACGAAAATGGAGTTTTTTCGTCTCTGTCCTGTAGTACATGGCACTTGTACGTAGAGAGCGTATAGGACATTGAGGTCATTCGACTCTTCCTCCCAGGAAGGAGGGGGGGGAGCGCATATGACATTCGGTCATCTCTCATACATTGGGGGTGTTATCCGATGGTTAGTCAAATCCTGACTGTTTTTTCATACAGTTTCAGAAGTTTAAGTGCCTTAAACGCAGAAAAGCGTATAGGGATGAGCTGGTCTTTTGACCTCGCCTCCCTCCCGCCGAATTCACTGTCGAATTCTGGCAATATCAAAAGTATTAGGGAGGTAAGTATACTCTTGATGTGAAATAAACGAAATCAAGGATTTCTTTTTTCACGAGAGAGTTGATACTTACCTCCCTAGATACGGACCCGGCCTCTCCACCCCACAGAGGCTCGGTCTTCAGGCTCTTTATAGTTGCATGTGTATCAGCCAATAAATTAGTCAGAGGAAGTGCTAGTCTGCGCATGCGCGGTGGTGGGGCTGGCATCCGCCAGACTACGCTCTGACTCCCTGCCCAGTAGGGGCACCTAACTGTTTTAATCTGAGTGTTTATTGAGTGAAAGCCAATATTTAGCAATATCAAAAGTATCTAGGGAGGTAAGTATCAACTCTCTCGTGAAAAAAGAAATCCTTGATTTCGTTTAGTTCAGGATAAGGGAGTTTAGTAGTTATGGCACCTAATTATTTGAAATTTTTATAAGTTTTTTGCTGCCATCTTTATTGCACTGTATTATCTCTTGTGTTTGTGCATGGGTTCTCAGATATATAATTAAAGTATTATATTATTCTTGAGTGATGAATGTATGTAGTCCTAGGTATTTCTTGCATTCATAATCTGATATCTCCTCCCAATGAAGGGGCTTTTGCATTGAGGTTTGATGTCATAATCAGCCAGTTTTTTCCCTTTACCTTGACGTATGATATCTTATATTATGAATGTGTAGAGATAGCTGAATGTCATGATCAGTCTCTCAAAATTTTCTAACATTCTCATTTTATCCCTGGCTGTGTTTATTCCTTATGTTTTTTAAGACATCTGTCCCTTCAGGGTTTTCAGTAAAAAAGTAGTTGTCTTCTCTCTCTAGTTTGTTTTTTAATTTTTTGTTTTTATCAATATTAACAAATTTAAATACTCATTCTCTTCGTATGTGTCCCTTTACAGAAGTCATCATGTTCGTCATGCTCCAAGCATCTTAAGGCTCGATTCTACCCCCACCAGGCTTCTTTCCATGTGGGCCTTTGCTTAATTGCAATGTATGTGAGTCATGGCCGGTGGAGGTGGTCACTGATTTCCTGAATCAGCACGTGAAGGATCCGGTGGCCGATGAAAAGAGGTGTCTAGATAAGGAAGTATGTGGTAAGAAGAGGAAGGCATCCATGCCAGACATGGAGGCCTTCTGTCTGGAAATGATGGGAGAAATTAAGAAATCAATCACGGATCTTGTCCTGGAGTTGCTTCGCTGCTTGCTTCCTGATTCAAGTTCGTCATTGTCTTCTTCATTTGCTCCAGGACAGAGTGTTCCCGTCTCTGGGTTTGGTTCTGTTAGGATACCAGTTTTCGCTGTAGACCCAGAGACAGCTCATGCTGGTCCGGCGCTGAGGTTTGCCTTGCCCATGGAGCGAAAGCCATGGCCTCGGGCATCCGCTTATCGGGTGCCCTAGAGCAGCTAAAGACTAAGGATATCAGCGCCTCACGCGATATCCCTGCCCAGGCCGAGTTTGACCCCTTTTCAAGCTTACCGTCTAATCGTTCTGGGCAAGAAGAAGAGGACACTTGTGGCCTGCCGATGTCCACAGAAATGGAACTCCATCTGCCCCCCCCCCCACCCCCTGCAGGGGGATGCATGGGTGACCTTTTCCATGGAACTACTTCTTCGGGAGTAGGTTTCACTGCTCAAGGCTAGGCTGACTTGGAGCCGATGGCTGTTCATACCATATCCCTCGGCTTGCCGAGAGTTACGTTGAGGAAGGTCAGGACTGTGACGTCATGCATTTATCCCCCCCCCCCCATGATGATCCGGCTCCTGGAATAGCCATGACGCAAGCCATGCCAGCCCTTACGGGTCCGTATGCTTTCCCTGGCTATCCAGGAGTATCCAACTCCAGCTCTTACCCCACCAGTGAACGTGGTTGAGGACGACGAAGGCCCTAGGCTCATCTAACATTCACAGGTGGCCACTGAGGAGGACTGGCTGGATGCCTGCCAATGGCTGGTAGACATCAAGCCAGATCTCATGGGGGATCCACCGGATTCCCAGCGGGACCAGCGCCGGTGGTTGGGAGGGAAGCCATCTCTCCCGTATGCGGAACATCGTGGCTATGTTCCCTGCGGCAGAGACGTCCATTCAGCCAAATGGATGCTTTACGAAGGCCCTGTAGTTCGGATCGACCGGTCTGGTGCCGGCCGTACCAGCTAAGCTGGGTACGCGCCGCCCGTCCTGGATTCGTTCTCTGAACACGCCTCCCCCCCCCCCCCCCCCCTGGGTAGAGCTATAAGCGTATATGGGCCTATGAGAGAGATTGCATTGTAAAAACGACTAAGTTCGTTAAAGCGCGTAGCATGGCTTAATACTATTTTTGACAGAGCGCGTATTTCATGACCAAGATAGGATGGCGCTTTTAGTTTACCGAGTAGGTACATTGTAATCCTTTCTAATTACTTGTTCCCGCCGAATCTGGCATCAATCAAGACCAGAATTCGACGGGATTTCCGAAACTGTAAATCATTTCAAAATCGGTTAAGAAATGGCTGAGTTATCCACGAAAACCCCCTTTTTTAATTATCTTCAAAATATTGCCGTGACGTCGTAACCACGTGTATGCAGAAATTCTAGAATGTTCTAGAACATTTGACTGCGTCATTATTAGCTACGCGCTGATTGGCTAGTGCTCGACCGATTATTGGTTGAAACCTGCGCCTATGACATCACAGGTAGTATAAAAGGAGATGAAATCCAGACCGAGAGAGCATCCTCGGCCAGGGATCGAATAGCTAGCTGTCCGCTGGGAGGGAATGTATGCAATCCTGATTCCAAAAGTTCTCCAGAAAGTCATGCAGGAGGACTGCCAAGTGCTTCTGATCACCCCAAATTGGCCAAGCTGATCATGGTATATGAGGAGGACTGGCTGGATGCCTGCCAATGGCTGGTAGGCATCAAGCCAGATCTCATGGGGGATCCACCGGATTCCCTGCGGGACCAGTGCCTGTGGTTGGGAGGGAAGCCATCTCTCCCGTATGCGGAGCATATCGTGAATATGTTCACTGCGGCAGAGACGTCCATTCAGCCGATACCATCTTTTTTCGATTCCTTACTCTTTCTTTTGCAGCTCTGAGGTAAGCATATAAAAAGATACAAAATACAAGGGCACTCAAGGACTCTGATCTTGTATTTCATGCAGATGATGCTGTCCCTCCGAATGGTTTTTAGTTCTGCCGTTAGGGCAGCTAGTGCAAGGATTTATGGCTTTGATCCTTCATCGCTTATGATGGCCTCTAGATATTTGAACTGTCGGATAGTTTCAAGCTTCTGTCCTGCTGTTGTGATGTCTATGGGCATTATCTTCTTTGTCAATAAGTTGAACTAGTTCTTGTTGTGTTCTTCTCAGTCCATCAATGTCATCAGCAAAGCGCAGTTTGTGATGGTATGTTCTCTGATACTAACTGTGCAAACATGGGCTTTGAGAGCATCAGCCATAACTTTCTCCAGGAATTGTCAGTGAGAGAAGGCACCCCTGCTGTGCATTGACTGCAGTGTGGAACCAGTTCCCTATGGTGCCCTAGGAAAATACTGCTCTGGTTGCTTTTTGTGTAGAGCTGTTGGATGGTCTGACATGTTTGAATTAGCTTCCGGCAAATGTACTTCATTGGGGCACATAAATGTCAAAACACACCCGATCAAACACATTTTTAAGTCAATAAAGACATGATAGATATCTTTCTGGTGTTAAAGGTTGTTTTTCGCATAGAATAAATAGGTTGAATTTCAACTCAGTGGTATTGCTTCCTTTCCGGAGCCCTGCTTGTTCTTCAGCAATGAGCTTTTCTTCCTGTGGTCTCAATCTATTCAGAATAACCGTAAGCATAACTGTGCTCTCATGGCTGATCAGGCTTAATAGTGCAGTAATTCTGGCACAATTGGAGGTTGCCTTTCATTGGGAGATAGATAATCGCTGACTGAGTCCATATAGTTGGCCAGTCCCCTGTCATCCAGATCTTGGTGCGGGTAGCTGCGAGAATGTCTTTCACTGAATCACCAGCTCAGATGGGATATTGTCAACTCCTCAATGACTTGCAGATTTATTGCCTTTAAGCATTCTTACACATGTGTAGCTGTTTGCACTTCTTCACGAAGAATTGTAAAGTCATCCTCTTTAGATGAATAGGGGCAAGTGATCATTGCTTGGTCCTCATTGGTCTAATTATTGTATCATTCAGTCATACTTTTTTGATGATGTCTCTATGCTCTGTAAGCGTGTCACAAGCATGGATTCTGGATACTTAATAAGAAGCATTATTACCCCTCTGTGATGTCACATGACCTACTACTCTTATTTTCCTGGATTAGATGATTGTATATGAATCAGTATCTTCCTCATATGCAAATGATGAATTTGAGCATCCCACACAGGAAATTCAAGATGATATATCCCGTACGCAATGCGTCCATCATTTGTTTGTACTCTACAGCGGTATTGTGATAATGCACAGCTTGACAATAAAATGATGTGTAATTAGTGTCTGATTCAATTGCTAAATTGCCTATAAAGTTTTCAACAAACCATTGCCTGTATTTGATATTTAACTGTAATTATCAATTATATACCTTCTTCCAATTAGACAAGCATTTCTACTACACTCAATTATGTAAGTAATCTATTTCACACCGATATATTGATTACTGTATTTGACATGCTTGTCACACTGAAAGATGACACATTATTTACACATCACTATGCTTGTATCGTGATAACACGCACATAATTAGGATGGCTAATTAATTTGTCGCTCTGACTGGTAAGAAATTTGTTATACAAGTGTTTTACGAGATGTAAGGCTTATTGTATAATTGCACAAATGCAGTATCTCCATCGCTTCACTCGGTGAAATACAAATGGTATTTTCCTCACTTCTCTCAGGATATAAGTTGTGTTTGTGCATCTCACACAAGCACGTACACACCACAGAATAGTTGTATGACTAATAATGTTCTGACTATGGTGGATAGAATTATGATACCATCATATGATTTGTGTGGCGTGTTATTGGTATGTTATAGTAACTTTGGTCAAGAAAATCTAAAAAATTTGCTCAGGCTCCATTTGCAGGTTAAGAGAAAACTATTTTTTAACATTGCCCACTAGAATGATTGGCTTGGTTATTGACCAGTTATTCCAGTGTTCGATTAAAAATAAATAGTCTGGTCCCGCAAATAGACATTCCTCAAGACCACAGCAAAGACTAGTTCTGGCTAGCATGAACATTAAAGGGTTAAAGGTATGTTTTCAGCTCTTGAATTTATTCCAGTTTTTAGTTAAAGAATTGCACTTGTGTTCCTTATCAAACATTGATGATAAGATCCTCAAATTTTGGTGAATGGCCTCTTCTGATTCTGTGTTTAGAAAGCACATGATTGTATAAACAGAAATATCAGTTTATCATTTTCTCAGAAAAATATGACATGGTTTTACATTCAAAATATACAAACTCTACTGTTCTTGTTGGTGAAAATATTAATTGGTAAATTTTATAACCTGCCAAGAAATTGGTGGAAGGCGGTATTATGTGATGGCACTGTCCACATGTGCGGAAAGGCGGGCATGTGGTAGAGTAGTTTCCATATGATAACTCTTACCATTTATCGGATCGCTTTGAAAATTCAGAGGGTGGGTTGAATTAGGTCTGGGGAAAAAAACTATCAAAATTGACGTTGGTCCAACATCTATTGAAGTTGTCTATGATCTGACATCCAAGATGGCCACCAGCCACTGGTGGCCATCTTGAAAATTGGTTTCTGGATAATAACTCCATTAGTCCTTATCAGATCGCTATGAAACTTCATATGGTGATTGAACTAGGTCTGGGGCAGAAACCTGTCGAAAGTGACAATGATCTGAAATCCAAGATGGACACCAGCCATTAGAAGCTGTTAGTAGTTATCTGACCGCTTTGAAACTTCATATAATAACTGGACTAACTCTGAGGAAGAAACTTATCGAAACTGATGATGATGTGATATCCAAGATGACAATAAACCACGGGCAGCCATCTTGAACATTGGTTTCTGGATGATAGCTCCATTACCATTTATCGGATCAGTTTGAAACTTCATAGGGTGTTTGGAAATGGTCTGCGTAAGAAACATATTGAAATAGATAATGATACAAAATTCAAAATGGCTGCCAGCCACTCGAAGCCATGTTGAAAATTGATTTCTGGATGAGAGCTCCGTTAAAGTTTATGTGATCGCTTTGAAACTTCATAGGGTTGTTGCACTAGGTCTGGTTAAAATACCTATCAAAATCGGCGATAATTTGAAATACAAGATGTCCGCCAGGCAAATGTGGCCATCCTGAAAATTATCGGATTACTTTGAAACTTCATGACTGGACTATGTCGGACGAATAAACCTATCAAAATCGACTGTGATCCTAGTTCCTAACTCCAGCCACAGGTGGCCATCTTGAAAATTGGTTTCCAAACAACCATATTTTCATTTAGCAGATTGGATTAAAACTACATAGGATGACTAGCTCTGGGGAAGAAATTGTTATTTTCTGATAGCCTTCATTCATCGGTTTGTCATCATGTCGAGGTATTATGCGCCATTTGCAAAGCTCTAGTTTAATTTAGTATCAAGTTGTATCTTCTGATGAATGATCAACCATATATTTTTGCAAAGAAGGGCATTCACACTGCTCGTTGTTAATCCTAGCCAGTATGTGGAATGATAATAATCATCTTATTGAGGCAAAACTTTCATTAATCTTCTTCTTTTCGTTCGCTGATCATACCGCCAGTCCTGTAAAGTGACTATCGACATGATCATAAGCGTTAAGTGCGTGGATCCATGATTTATTAGTGCGCCGTGCAGCCTGGAACCTCCGTCTTCAGCACTCGAGGTTTCTGTCAGGGTTACCTCACCCTTACCTCCTTTAGTCACCTCTTACGACACGCAGAGGATACGGAAGGTGTATTCTAAGCCCCACCTACAGGGCCAACTTTCATTAATCATTGTATATATGTCAGATATATGCCCACAACTAGGACAGAATGATATTTTCTGACATAATTTGAATTTATGCTATGTTATGCAAAGGGCAAAGAAACCGGTGTTTGATTCATTAGCAGTGTGAATCTTTTCATCTGAGGGGTCAGTGCTTTCTTAACCATTTAATGGTCAAACTGGCCAAAACTGGCCTCTGCAGTGATCTTGAGAAAAGTCAATTTGTAAGCCAAGACAATATTAATTTTAAAATCTTCATTTCAGTGGTAAATTAAAAAAATGGTCTTCTATTGGCTTGCAAATGGCCTTTCACTAAACAAAATGTACATTTTTTGTCAAATCTTGACCATTAAATCGTTATGGTAACTATTGCATGAGCAGTTAATTCTACACTACCATTTATTCGAGAACTGTATCTAATCCTGGTTGTTTTATTATTATTATCAGGTGCTCGCTACAGATCCTAGTTTGTCATCAACATTGTCAGATGAAACATCGGTGATAATTAAAGTGATTGATGTAAATGACAACAGTCCGAAATTTGAACAAGGTACACACAATGGACCTTTCCAGTTTATCCATCCATCATATGATGTCATAACCAACTACGTGACATGGAGGATGATGTCATAATCAATTACAGCATGAATGACTCAATGGCTAATGTTTATTGTGACGATTTTTTATAAAATTGTATAAGCTCATTGCTCTCTGAGTAAGTGGTAGAAAATTATTTTCTGCTTCCTACCCCAAGTCATGCGTGGTCAATTGGTATATTACCCGTTACCATTTCAGATCACATGATCAGTGTGACATTTTTAGATACAGAACAGGGAGCAGATCTCTAAAGCTTGCTCAGGTTTTTGTTGAGGACATTTTGTTTCTTTTTGCTACTCCGCATACATTTCTTGTCCTCATTTCTGATGAAACTTCACACGCACATTCTATAAATAATTACCAACATTGTAACGGAGACTGATTTTCGATTCCCTCTGCAGGTTTTTGTGGGGTGCAGACACCATGACATTTTAATCGCTACGCCTCCGTTATTGATGGATATATATATCTTGATAAGATGTGAGGGAGATAGTCTAGACATTGTAACACAGCCGATTTTCGGTGGCTCCACCCTTACATTGTTATATTGCTATGCAAGTTGTGGAACATTTGGAACCTTAGCTTGTACAAGCATTTTCCGGTTAGAAAAGAAGTTTAATAATATAATTATTTAATTTCTTGGCCTGGTGGTATGCTGTTTTACTTTTCAGTTGAATTTAATGTTATTTGTTTGTTTCTTATCACGGCATTGTTATATATATTAATGCTACACTGCTTAATCAGTTTTTTGAAGTTGTTTGACAATTTTCTTGCAGACACTTATGAATGGAGTATTGAGGAGAATCAAGCTAGTGTGACGTTTTCTGTAATTGCAACAGATCGAGACAGTGGAGAGAATGCACACATCACTTATAGTATTACGAGAGATGATGTAAGTAATATTTATGGCATAAAGGATAAACCTCTCCTAGGCAAGCATCTGATCGAGCACAAATAATTAGTAACCTGAGACATGTATTCTCTTAACCTTGTAATTGTTAGATTTAGTTAAAAAATTAAATAAAAACTTCCTTTTGCAGACTAAGAAGACTATTTCTGAAAATTTGCCATACGGATGATTGGCTTAATTATCCCAGTCTTAAAGCTATCGTACATCATTAAAACCATCACATTAGACTAAGAAAATCTATGAGTTCTCACTTTAAAGCCTAGCTAACCAGGGCTGGTGTCAAATACTAAGCTAACCGGGCCAATTCTAGCTATCCAGATAATAGATTATGGTATAGATAGACTATACGGATCTCTTTCACGCTTTGTCTATGACGAGTTGATCTCGCTCCTCAGCACTGGTCCGCCAACAACTATATATAGTATTGTGCCTATTAGTAGCCTAGTTTTCTATTAGGACAAGACGTGTTCATTTTCCAAGCAACCCGTATCTGGGCTTATATTATTAGCTCACCTGGCCAGAATGGGCCATGGTGACCATCCGTCATCCATCCATCAAGTTTTGCTTTAAAATTTATCTCCTAAACACCATGGAAGATTTTAATCAAATTTGGCTAGAATAAGCCTATGGATGTACGCTCTAGAACTTCTATTAAGATTTTATCAAAATGTGCTGGAAAGTGTCAAAACGCCTCCTACTTAACTTCTCAACAGATTTCAGCCAAATTTGGTTTGGTGGATCCTATGGAGGTTGGCTCTGGTCAAATTTTTGTTGAGAATTTTGGATTTTGTATAGATTTTTCTCGTATTTCTTTTTACTTTGCCTGGAATGAATCTGTTGTAGTGTCTAGAACTCTATTCAGAATTTTGATTATTAAATTTTTTTGGGTGAAAAAGTGTCAAAACATATCTCCTTAGCTTCTTTACAGATTTCAGCCAAATCTGGCTTGAAGGTTATTTTTTGGGTGAAAATCTGAGATTTTGTAAAAGATTGACCAGAATGTGTGTCAAAATGTATCTCCTCCATAGCTTCTTGACAGATTTCAAATAAATTTTATTGGAAGGATCCTATAGTGGTAGACTTTTCTAGAACTTCTATTCAGAATTTTGATTAGTAAATCTTTTTTTGTGTGAAAATCTAGGATTTTGCAAAAAATTTACCGGAAATTGTTAAAGTTTGATCAGCGGGTATATAATTAACTTTCTGAAATGTCGATTTATTACTCAATGACCGATTTATTACTCAACAACAATAAATTTAATTCCTTTGTTCAGTAAAATCTATTTAGTGGTAAACTTCCTGGCACTCGCGTTGCATCACAATCGCCTGAGTTCTCCCTCAGTACACGATGAGGATTTTTCTGATTGACTGAAAATTCATTAACTGCAATCTCCATGAGTATGGCGTCAAAATTTCAGTACCATAAGTGATATATCTGTCAACTACATGTTATTGATCTGAAACTGACATGACTCATTCTGGTATGGTATTTTATATAGCCAGAGCAGCTAGAACTGCCCACAAATTAGGGTTCCTTTAAGTATTGCAAAAATGTTTGAATCTGTTCAACAAAATGGATGTGGTGAAAAACTTTTCTATGATTGAAGAATTAACTAATTGTGTTCGAAATTTTTGCCATTAATTTGACTGGAAGTGTACGGCTAATGGCAATTGCAAAGATTTCATTTACCGTCTTCTTTTGGCCAGTGTGACCATTACAGGTTAAGTTCTTTGTGATATATGGATACCATCTATGACTCAAGCATAAATGAACCTCATTCATAATCAAAATACTGTCTTGTTAACTGACATCATAATCAAAGCATGTGACTTGTTAAATGATATCATAATCAAAGTATGTGACTTGTTAAATGACATCATAATCAAAGTATGTGACTTGTTAAATGACATCATAATCAAAATGATATAAGTCCAACATAAAATACACACAGATTGTCCAATTTGAATTTATCTCAAGTCAGACATACATATGCCATCTCATGTTAAAGGAAATGGCCATGGAACTAACACATGATATTGAATGATAACTTTTGGCAATTTAAGTTCATGCCCTGTTAAAGTTCTTTAATATTTGGTGAAGCTATGCCTTTAAGTATCAGTATTTTGGAAAAACACATACATAGGATAATATTTCTTCTTACGCCTCTGTTTAGCACTATAAGCTGGAAATAAGTGAAAGTGTCTTCCTTGCAATCCCTTGTTTTTACAGTTACCAGTTATAATCAATCCTGATTCGGGTGTCTTATCACTGAAGAATGCTCTGGATTTTGAGAATACATCGCTTTATTACCCAATATTGGTTATTGCGAAGGACAATGGAAAGCCATCCAGAGAAAGGTATGGATCGAATTACCCTTGTCTAACCATTTAATGGGAACAAGATATTGTATCCTTGATACTTTGTTTGTGTATTTGTGTGCGCATGCATGCATGTGTGTGTACCTGCATGATCCAGATTTATATCGATTCAGCTCACATTATGTAGCAATGTATTTCTCAGAAAGAATTGAACTGATTTGCTTCAACTGTTAATGGAATAACGGTTGTTGCCATAAATTAGGATTTTCAAATATTGAACAGGAAATGGATTTTAAAACATGGATCAGGATCCAGATCATTACATTTCTCAGAAACTACTGATCTGATGTGCCCCAAATTTGAGCATAATAAAGCTTGTTGCTATGCATTAGTATTTCCTTAATTATGCCCCCCCCCCCATGGGGTTATATAGCGTTTGCTTTGTCCATCCATTCGGGGTTCATTTCCAGTTGATAACTCGAGTTCTATAGTACAGATCATTATCAATCTGGAGTGGCAGCTTGTACTTGGTGGTCCGAAGAACCCTATCGATTTTAGCGTCAAGGTTTGAGGTCATGGCGACCTAATTAATTATGTAATATTGTGTTTCCGGATGATAGCTCGAGTTCAGTGGAAGGGATCATTACGAATCTGGTGTGGTAGCTTGTCCTTTGTGGTCCGAAGAACCGTATCGATTTTTGCGCCAAACCATCAAAGGTCAATGTCACAGTGACCTAATTAATTATGTATTATTGTTTCTGGAATTGAAGGGATTGTTATCAATCTGGCAAGATTTTGTCCTGGCTGATCTGAAGAACTCTATCGATTTTTGCGCCAAACGTTCAACGGTCATGGTCATAGTGACCTAATTAATGATGTAATATTGCGTTTCCATATGATAACTGGCATTCGATTGAAGGGATCATTACTAATCTTGGATGAGAAGTTGTCCTTGGTGTTTCGAAGAACCCTATCAATTTTGGTGTCAAAGTCACGGTGACCAATCTTTGATGGGAGGTTGTGCTTGGAAGAATGGGGGTGGGGGCATACCGTAGCAATCCCTGATTGTCGTTCTTGTTGTATATATTCTGTAAAGTGGGAGGAGCTCGAAGATATGCAGCTGTTAAGTTATATGTTTAAACTTATTTGGCCCGAAAAATTGTTGTTAAATTTAAAACAGTCGCACTATCCTTGATGACCACCTCTTATGATCATTGAACTCTATAACAGCCCCTTTAAAACAGTTCTGTGCTTTTTGCTATGTATATATATCTTCAATTTATAGCACACACCTATGACATCTGATTAACAAGAGGCCCAAGAGACCCAATTGGCCGATCAGCTTCGTTTGAACAAACCTGAATCTCTATGCCCTAAGGATGCTTCCTCCCAAATATAATTGAAATTGTCTCAGTAGTTATCGAGAAGACATTTTAAATTTCCCATTGCTTTAGTATGGGAGCTTTTGGCAGGAAGTGATCCAACCGTTTCAAAAATTACAAATTTGGGATCAGAATACTCAAAAACACATAAAACCAATTTCAGCCTCAAAATCCATCAAATAAAAAATCCAATATGGCCGCCAAATACACTATATTTTGGTTGGCCCATGGTGGCCATGTTTTTTAACGGTTCAACTTCCCGTAAACAAACTTTAATGGCCCCTAGTCCTGAATCATATCTGGCAAATTTCGACCCAACTCGTACAGCGGTTCTGGAGAAGTGGTTTTAGCTAAAACTAGGTCAACCAAGCTGGCTGCCGAACCATTTGACCAATCTAGTTCCCTTGAACAAACTTGGTTCAGCTCTTGCCCTAGATCATATTTCATGAGTTTTGCATCAATCCCCCAAGCATTTTTGGAGAAGATTTTTAAAGACGTTTCTAAAAATCGGCTGAAATCCAAGATGGCCGGCGGCCAAATTGGCCGATTGGCTTCATTTGAACAAACTTGGATCCCCATGCCCCAATGATGCTTCCTGCCAAATATAATTGAAGTCGGCCCAGTGGTTCTTGAGAAGAAGTCATTTAAAGGAAAAGTTGACGGATGGACACTCGACAGACGGTCGCCACGGCCTAAGCTCACTTGGCTTTCAGGCCAGTTGAACTAATAATCTGTAATAATGGTATCCAAAGATCATTTTGACTATGTACAGCATCCAATGGATGGTTGCTAAAATGCAGTTTACAAATTTGCAAACCATTTGATCTTTTGAATCAGCATTTTTAGCTCACCTGGCCTGAAAGCCCAAGTGAGCTTATGCCATGGTGACCATCTGTCATCCGTCCGTCGTCAATCATCTTTTCCTTTAAATGACTTCTCAAGAACCACTGGGCCGATTTCAATTATATTTGGCAGGAAGCATCTAGGGTTGCACGATTTTTCGATTATTCAGTTATTCAATTAATCGTGGTTATATAATTCAAAATGATCGTGGATGATTATAAAATGAAATAATCGTATAATCGCCTTATTGAAATTTTTGTCAAGACACTTTTACACTTGTGAAACTCTGCTCGCGTTACCAAGCATGGAAACAAACATCCGGCTATCAGCCGAATGTGTGAATGATTAAATAAACTAAATAAATAAATAACTGATTTGTTTGTATTGACTCAGGATTAGTTTTAGATGAATAAAGATTGTTCACTTGGTCGCTATTTGTCATTGTTGTTGTAATCACACACGTGGTCCCCTTTCTCTGAATAGTTATACGCTAACGGTTTTCCCAAGAAAGTTCTAAAACTGATACCACGAAAATTCAACGCATTTTCTCTCGTAAAAATTCTCACCGCCTACGCCTATGTTTAATGTATACCTCAAAACATCACCGGGGAAGTGAAATTATTTGATTTGAGTGCCTAAATATTGCGTAGCCTTTAATAAAGGTCGTTTATTACATCAAAACTAATCCACAATTTGATATAAAATGGCGTCGCGAAAAAAATACAAATCACGTGATTCGCCTCCAATTGAAGTTTATTTTAGAGCGAGTACTCGGATATAAAATATTCTGGAATTGGGGACTCGGAACTCGGGAATTTCTATATATTATCATTGCGCAATAGGAACTGAGTATTATACTGATCTGAATAACGGGTACCCGTTTGATAAACTCTCGCGAGAACACGCCGCCTCCCATCTTAAAAGAGCCACTGGCTCGCCAACTTAAGAAGCCGGCTATATTGTCATTCGTAATAATTCAATTTGGATCATTTAATGTTGATCGGCGTTACAAAATTGATGCACATTTTCTCCCGTACTTGTTTGGTACATAAATTTGGTCTTAAAATATATTTATTTAAGGTGGCCATCTTGGATTTCGGCCAGTTTTAGGAAAAATCTCAGAAACCGCTTGGGGTCAAAATTGGCCTGTAATTATTGATTGTAATGCAACTCCTCCTAGACCATTTCAGATAGAAACTTGAAACTTTAATATATTTATAAGGAAGCTATTTAATCACGCCAAGACTGTTTTAAGCGCATTTTAACTACAAAAGTGTGGAATAAACTTTATTATATCTTGAACATATGTGGCCTACTATTAGTATTAATCAAATAGGTGGTCGAGATTTACAAAACCGAGGCCTGTATTGACTTCTAGAGGGGCCGGAAATGTATCAGGGCAGAGATCTGTCTTAGGTAGACATACCCTGTGACACGATTGTTATTATTATACACGCTATTCTTACAAATTATCTGCTGAGTTAGGGGGTGGGCTTCTAATACAGAGGTTTGCCGTTTTTAAACTGCTAAGAAATCATTGGAGCTCATATGTCAAAGTTAGGGGGTGGACTTCTATTAGAGCATAGGCTACAATTAAACGAAATACGTTACCTTCCGTTTTCCGTCTAGAAAAATCTTTATACATTCCTTTGTTTGCAATCAGCAACTGGCGTATTCTGTTCATGTATGTATACCCATGTGCCTAACCCATAATCTTACAATCTGCAGTAGCATAATAACGTCCTCTAAGCAGCATTGACGTAGTTAATATAGTTCATGATTAATCGTATGATCGCGATTATTTTTCGTAAATGATCACGATTATGAAAAGTGAATAATCGTGCAACCCTAGAAGCATCCTTAAGGGATCCAAGTTTGTTCAAACGAAGCAGATTCAGCCAATTTGGCCGGTGGCCATCTTGGATTTTGGCCAGTTTTAGGAAAAATCTCAGAAACCGCTTGGGATCAAAAGGTTAAAATTGTCCTGTAATTATTGATTGTAATGCAACTCCTCCTAGACCATTTCAGATAGAAACTTGAAACTTTAATTGCACATATGGCCAGGGATGTGCATGACACTTTTGGAATTTTGGTATGACCCATGGCCCAACGGGTTTCATGTCGCATATCATTTTCAAGCCAATGATGAGTAAACTACAGTACAAGAAATTATTTGGATCTTGGGTCAAACTGAGGGTATGGGGTGGGGTCAAAAGGTCAATCGATTGTAATGCGACTCATTCTAGACCATTTCAGATTGAAACTTGAAACTTTGGGGATGATTGCACATATGGCCAGGGATGTGCATGACATGTTTGGAATTTTGGTGTGACCCATGGCCACATGGCCACTACGACTGTGAGTAAAAAATTAAATTTATCCAAAGGTTTTCATGTCGCATATCATTTTCGAGCCAATGATGAGTAGGATACAGTGCAAGGAATTATTTTTATCTTGGGTCAAACCAAAGGTAGGGGGCGGGGTCAAAAGATAAAAAATGGGCACCAATCGAGTGTAATGCAACTCATGCTAGACCATTTCAGATATAAACGTGAAACCTTGGTGATGATTGCACATATGGCCAGGGATGTGCATGACACTTTTGAAATGATGAGTGGACACCAATCGATTGTAACGCAACTCCTAGACCATTTCATATCCAAATATGTATTATGCTGATTGTTTTTTTTAATGTTTCTTCTTTTTTCAGACTGAACTTTGCTTATGTTTGGACCATTTGCCTTTCGATTAGTCCCAGGGTGCCAGTTGTCATTACAATTAGTAATGACTTCAGGTTACTTCTAGGCAGAAAGGCGTTATGGTTCAGTCTCCAAGCTATGCTTGCCAGATGGGTAATACCTTGGGTGTTTTGAATTGGCATGTTGATTGTCAAATTTTAAAATGAGACTGTATCCGGTGGTCCATCATATCCTGTGATGTACAATTAATATACAGTACAGGTAAGCTATTTGCTATCTTCTGATAGTTCTTGTGGAATTTTGGTATGACCCTGGGGGTGGGAAATGTTGGGTAAAAAATAAAAATTTTCCAAAGGTGGTCATGTCATATATCATTTTGAAGCCAATGATGAGTAGACTACAGTACAAGGAATTATTTTGATCTTGGGTCAAACTTAGGTTAGTGGGTGGGATCAAAGGTGGGCACCAATGGATTATAACCCAACTCCTACACCATTTCACATAGAAACTTGAAACTTTTGGTATGATTACACCTGTGGCCAGGGATGTACATGCCACTTTGGAATTTTGATATCACTCCTAGTGGGCATGTGTGGGAGAAATGATGGGCAGAAAATAAATTTTATCAAATGTGATCATGTCACATATCATTCTGAAGCTTGTAGTTAGTAGACTACAGTACAACAAATTATTTTGTTCTCGAGTGAATCTGAGGGCAGTAGCCAGTAGTCAAATGGGCAATCTAATTCTAGCCCGTGTGAAATAAATTTCAAGTTAACTTGGATTAGCTTGGATTTTCTTGAATATCCAAGCTATTGGAAAATTATTCAACCCATACCAGCTTGGATTTCCTTGAATTAGCTTGGTCTTTATATAGTTGCTTGAACTTATTGAAAATCCCCCCTCTCAGAATTTAAGCTAGCTGGGATTTTCTAGGACTTTTTGAATATCATCATGAAAAAGTGCAAACTTCTTGGATTTGCTTGGACCTTTCAGATGTGACCGAATTCAAGCTAGCTTGGATTTTCTAGAACTTTGTTTTGTCAGACATAAAAGAATCCAAGCTACTTGGATATCCTTGAATTTGTAGACTCACTTATGCTACCTTGTATTATCTTGAAATAACTTGCACTAAGGCAAGAACGGGTTCTGTATAGTCATTGAGGTGACCTTGACCTGGTAAATTGGTGGGAAATTTAAAAAGTCTGTATAACAGCAAACAGTACATTCATTGCATTGATCATTACCAGCTATGGATATATAGAATATGAGTTTGGAAACACAGACAGTACTGTTAGATAAAATGCTTAGCATCAGTAACCTTAAATGGAAACAGAACTGCATTTTCAGGTATGTATTCTTTTGATTTCCAGAGATTTATTCAGAATTATCAGTTTTGGTGTAGCTTTTTCAATTCTATGAAATTAATGCAGTGATCATGACTTTCTAAATAATATGGTACATTAACAATCTATGTCTATAAGAATAACAGACAAATCAGTCAGAAACTCATACATTGATAATGTCTGACTGAAATTGTATTTGGTATTGAGTATTACATGTAACTCAACTCCCATGAAGGTGATTTTGGTTTTCAAGCATATATTTATATATAATCTCTGTGTGGCAGCATTTATGTGTAAGTGCATGCATTTTATGTTATTGTCTAACCTATTTCAAAAGCTAGGATTTGCTGGGATTTTCTTGAAGTTCTAGATAGCTGGGACTTTCTGGAATAAAATCCAAGATAGGTTGGATTTTCTTGAACGTTCAAGCAGGCTGGGATTTTCTTGAATGTTCAAGTTAGCTCGGATTTTCTAGAATGTTCAAGCTATCTGGAATTTTCTTGGATTTTACTTTAACTAGGCCTTTCTTCGATTTTTTTTAATTATCTTGAATTTTATGTGGCCAATACCAGCAAGCCTAATCCAAGCTATTCCAAGTTATTAAAAGCTTGTATTAGCTGGTTTATTCAAGCTCCACAGAACTTGGATATTCATGAATATCCAAGCTTTTTTTGGCCTGGGATATATGTACTTGGCTTGGACATTATTTTTTCGCAGAATATTTGGTTCTGGGCAGACTGGTCCTGCGGCAGCCAGATCTGCGCTAACTTAAAAATGATATTGGTATCTTCTGATACCTCTTGTTCCTATTGGTTTCTATATTGAAGAAATTGCTTTTTGGAGCACCAAGAGGTCACCCAGTGAATACAAAACTGGGCACAATGCTCTTTCTGGTCAATATAGTAAGATTTCTATAATTGTAATACCCTGCACATCGTCCGGCGATGGTGGCGTCGTCGTTGTCCAGTTTGTATTTAGCTCAACTTTTCTGTTTATTTCTCATGTTTGGTTAATCATACTGGACCCAACCGTAGGCACATCATTCCTTATAATGACACGACATCACACAATGACCTTAGTGTCAAAAGGTCAAGTTCACTGGGACCTTGGTAAAAACCTTGGGTTTTTTCAACTTTAAGATTTTCTGTTTAGTTTAGCTTTTCTGTTTATATCTCAGGTTTGGTTATTCATACTGTACCCAAACTTGGACACATGCCTCAAAGATAGGGCCTCACACAATGATGTTTGGGTCAAAAGGTCACTGGCATCTGTCATCCATCCGTCAATTTTTATTAAAACGCTACTCATTAACCGCTTGGCAGATTTCAAACTAATTTGGATGGAAGGACCCTTACGGGGGTCGGCCTCAGAACTGTTATACAGAATTTTGATTGGTAAATTTTATGAAAAATTTATAGAAATTGTCAAAATGCTACTCATTAACCGCTGGTCAGATTTCAACTTACTTTGCCTGGAACTTGTTATGGGGTTGAGGCCTCAGAATAAGTGTACAGAATTTTTCTTGGTTAATTTTTGGTGGTGAAAATCTTAGATTTTATGAAAAATGTATCCGAAATTGTCAAAACAATACTCATCATTAACAGCTTGACAGATTTCAACCCTAGTTGGCTGGACAGACCCTATTGCGGTAGGCTCCAGAACATCTATTCAGAATTGAGTCAATTTTTTGAAAAAAATCATAAAAAATATAATATTTAGCGGAAATTTTGAAAATGCATCTCCTCCAGAATCACTTGGTGGATTTTATCCAAATTTATCTGGAAGGGTTCTATAGTGGTAGGCTCTAGAACTTCTTTTTAGAGTTTTGGTTGGTTGATCTTTTTGGTGGTCATTTGGATTTTTTGAGAATTCTTGAGAACCATTTAAAACTACTTCTTAATTAGTGGCTCAATTTAAACGAAACTTGGGTGGAATGATAGTATTGGTAAGCCATAAAGCTAACATAATAAACAAGAATATTGATTTGTCAATTTCTTTGGTGGCCATCTTGAATTTTTCGAAAATTATCCATAATGTCTCGGTATTTAAATGCAAATGGTTCAAATGCTAATTTGTCCAGGTTTGCGTTACAGCCTCTTGTTGGTAAGGGTATTGATAAGCCTTCTATATTTATTTTATGTTTGAAGTCAAGCTTCATAGTTCATTGGAAAATCGGAAAGTCAAGCTTCATGGTTGCATTGCAACCACATTTCCGGTTATATGACATTTGATTGTCAGTGTCGCTGATAAGTTCGTTTAGCTTGTAGGTGACTACTCTTTTGCCTGGTATGGCATTTATACATTAGGTAGAGATGGTTCATCTGAAGGCTTGTAACGACTGGCTTATAGTAACAATTCCTCCATAGGAATGAGCACCCAGAAGTAGGGTTTTTGGTTTTGTTTTCCATAGTATGAAGTATATTTGGTTGGAGACTGCTGTTGTAGCCTTAGAGCCTGTTGGGGATTTGCAATTAGCAATGTTTCCTGTCCATGTTGTCCGGTGACAGCATGGGTGTTTGAAAGCCGTATTTGTGGCAAATGGGCCATTGGAACTAATAATGCCACCAGTGCATCACTATTGCTGTTGTGTGTGCCCTCTCCATATGACCCCATGCATAAGTCAAGTCCTGAATTCTTGTCGCATTGCTGAGTTTACCCAGCTTGAAGTTGAAATCTTCACATATGAACAGTTGCCAGATGTCTGGGATTATAATGGCGGAGCGCATTTCTGCATAGAAGGCATCTAATGTTGATAGACTCTCTTTGGCTTTTCAGTTGTTGAGCCATATGCATTGACTATGCAACATTTAGTGGTGGTATGTTTTCGCATTGCTATAGCCAGGTTGATTAATGCAGTGCAATCACTGACATATCCAAAACTAATGACATGGTCCAAGACCCTTTGTCCGATTACGAAGCCTAAACTGTGATATGTGGTCTCTCTTTGCTCCATGAGTACTAGCTTATGCCGAGTCTGAAGTTTCTGCTCTGAGTGTCTTGTTACTTTAGTCTCTTGAGTACATGTAATATTGATGTTATAATGGTCACAGTCTGCACCTAATGATGTTGCGGCCAAACCACGTTCATTCCACGTACATGTAGCTATGGTAAGCTCCTGGGAAGGTCGCGTCATCTGAGGATGTCGAACACAGTTTCTAGTTTGAAGAAGGTTGGACATAATCAGAGTTGCTTCTGTTTGTGAATGAATGTCAGCCTGCAAGCCTTGATGACTTAGTTTCCCGGCTAAGTTGGTACTGATGGCGGAGACCAGCGTGGAGATTTCGACATTGCTGCATACTGCGTCATGGGGAACATAGCTTTTCAGTCCTTCTGGAAGTTATGGATTCATAGATCAAAGATGCCCGTGACAAAAAAAATATGTTTATACAACACAACCTGCGTATCCTTGATGCTGTATAACTGTAACAGCTGGGCAGTTCCAAAGGCAGTTCTAGACAAGTTTGATACCTGCCATCGCACACACCTGTGCAACATCGCTGGACACTGATGGCCAGACAACATAGTTTCCAACAATGCACTTTATAAGATATGTAAGACATGGCCGCTTTCTGTAAAAATTGCCGAGCTGACATGGCAAAGATGGTCCATGTTCTGCCATGTGCTAAGGATGCCAGGAGGACTCACCAGCACATAGAGCCTTGGAATTCACTTTACTGTGAGCCAACAAATATAAAGCCAGGATAGGATGTCGTTGCAGGATACAGTACATTCAGATCAAGAAGTTAAAGCTTTTGGCTGGGGACAAGACACAGTGATCAAAGGTGAAGAAGGCCTGATTGCAGCTGTGGGATGTTTCTACTAGTACTATTACAGCCACAGAATACAATAATCATACATAGCCAGCAGCAACATCATTTCAAGGATGGAATGAACAATGCATCTGTCTTAAAAATGGAAACGCCAGCGGGAATATCTTTGCCTGAATCACAACATATATCAGATGATTTATTATCTTTTGAAAAATCATAATGTCATTTTCAATTTCTTTCCAGTGTGGCCATCTTAAAATTGCAAGTGACTAACATCAATGATAATGCCCCAATGTTTCTGAATTTACACTACAACTTCTCCTTTCTTGAGAGTGCACCCGTGGGAACAATTATTTCCAGAGAGGAAGCGGTCGATGCAGATGGTGATACACTCCATTATAGCTTCATTAGCAGCCATCCTTGTAAGTAATACACATGATTGTATCTTGTAAGTCTTAGATTTTTAATATCCTGTAAATCTCAAGAAATATGTATATGTGTTATATTACATCTTGTCCACCATGGAAATGTATAGAGGAATCCAGTCTCTCAGTTAATCATGTGACGTCAGAATCAACTATGTCACATGTAGTCTGATATCATAATCAATTACATCATAAATGACGTTATTATGTCCATCATAAATGCTTAATGGTCCATTAAGTTGTGTGAATTGTATGTCTTTACTATTTAATAAACATTCTGTTGAATATGTAAAAACTAATTTGAATGGGGGTATGGCAGAAACAGCACCTAGTCATATTAGTTTCAAACTATTCAACAGCTTTCCTGTATAGTTTTATGCAAATTCAGATTCAGGGAGTGGTTGCAATGCCTATGTTCCAGGTGAGGGATACAGACGCTTTGGCCCTCTTGTTAAGAATGTGTTCTATTGGCTGGATCTGTCGCATTAAATAAGTCAGTAAGCATATCCTACAGTACATTCACTGTTTGCTTACACTATGTTGTCTCTGTTCCATTTATCACTAGCATTGAGGATTGACGCCACAAATGGAGAAATATCTACGACCAGAGCTCTCGATTTTGAGACAGAGCAAATCTTGAACGTTGTTATATCAGTTACTGATGGTACTCATTCAGCAACTGCGCAACTGACAGTGTTTGTGACTGATCTCAATGATAACAGTCCAGTGTTTGCAAGAACCGCGTACAATGTTGGTGTACAAGAGAATCGTGTCCAGCCACTCATTCAGGTATAACCCATTCTATCAGCAAGTCAATAATCCATTAATGCTTAAACTTGATCAAGATAATAAAAATTCATCCTCGGTGAATGGCCATTAGCGGGCCAATGCAAGGCTGCATTTGAGAATTTATAACTAAAATTACTGGCTCAATTATTAAGCTGTAGTATTCTAATCATACATTTTTAAAGATAGTTTTCTCTTGGCCTGCAAATGGAAATTACAGAAGCCATTTTAGGGGACCTCGACCATTAAAGATTTTAAATAGTCCATTTTCTTTGTGTTCTATGATATCATTGATCGGTGACATAAGAATTAATCCCATTCATTCATTCATACATACACAAGCCTTGTATTCATATGCCTGGATACATTTCCAGAGTAAAGCCCTGCTTAAATTCATTCTTTGTTTGGTATGCATAGTTTAAAATTGGTCAACAATATGACATCCAGAGTTTACCTAGCAAAAACATTCTCTGACTTGTAGCCTCAAATTTGATCTGTATATACCATGCAACAAAGCCCCACTTATGATTATGTTCTCACAAAATTATTCGACATTCACAACAGTTAGCTAGCACGAAAAAATTGGGATAAGAAATCTTGTTTCCGAAGCATAACACTTATTTGTATTTGTTATTTTGAGCCCTTTTAATAATTATCAACTCTATTTCTCTTGCACATAAATGTGTATTATTTTAGCTGAATGCCACTGATGAGGACTCTGGTGCTAATGGCGATATTACGTATGCGCTGGTCAGTGATGATGTGACCGGTCAGTTTCTTTTGGAAAATATATCTGGACAGCTCATTCTGAGAAAATCACTTGATTTTGAATCGCAGAATGTATATACGCTCTCTATACAGGCCGTCGATGGTGAGTAAAGCTGCTGGATTTTCTACTAAAGCATTGTTTTCTGTATTGTTTCATGTGTATTCTGTGTATTTGAATTTTGTTTAGCAACAGCAACAAACAAGTAGCATCAATCATTGTAATTTGCTAATTTTATTTTTATCAAATTTTTTATATTTTAACCATTGCCACATTAATGTCAATATTCTATCATTTACTGTCTCAATAGCAAAGAAGCTAGTGTACATTTTTCAACAATTTTGGGGGATGATGTTACTGTCTACGATTAATCTTTTAATTTAATTTGGAAATAAAAATTTTTGCTCAAAGTGGTATTGATTAATGCTAAATAAGTCTTCAACTTTGTAACAGCATTGCTTTGTTGCTTGTCTCATGTGATGTAGAGTCACACCTTAGACAGCACCGATTGTAGAGGAATCCATTTCTAACTCTGCTCATTTGTCATTTTGATTGTGACCCCAGCCAACATGTAAAGTATCTGATTATTGATACCTGGTACTTGAGCGACAGATCAGATCCCTCCATTTGTTTGGAACGACATTACCCTTTATACAGTGGTCCTGTGAGGATGGTCAGGTTATGAATGATTGCACACTATATGTCAAACAGATCAATTACAGTGAATCCTATAACATTGCAAAGTCTACCCTGCAGATAGTGTATTTAAATAAGGCTAATGGACTTTTCCAGTTTATCAATCCATCATCTGACGTGATATGATGTCATAATCAACTAAGTGAGGTGTAGGATGACGTCATAATTAATTATGTCGTGAATGACTCGATTTAGTCCATTTTTAAGGATTAATAGTCAGATGCGTTGTACGAATTGTATGTCTTTACCATTTAATAAACGTTCTGTTGAATATTTTGAAACTAATTTGACTGGGCAGCAACAGCGCCCTGTCAAATTAGTTTCAAAATATTTAACAGCTTGCCTGTACAGTTTTATGAAAATTGATAGGGAGTTAAGTGATCGATCCCAACATGAGCGAGGGGTGGGTGGAGCTTTTTCACATCAAGAGTATACTTACCACCCTGATACTTTATGATATTTCCTAAATATTGACCTAGCTTCGATAATACTCAGAATTAAAAAGAAACCGCCCCCACTGGGCAGGTTACACAACTGACAGTCCAGCGGATGTGCAGCCCAAACGTGCACATGCTCGTGCACATGCTCGGGGCTGACTCATTCTCTTCTTAAAATATTGACCTGCCATTGCAACACGCTTTCTAGCCTTGCTTTTGCTTTCTTTCTTTTTGAAGCTTTGAGTTGTTTTGTAACTTGTGTGACTGATTATTAGTATGTCTGACGCTGCCAAGTCGACGGAGGATGCTTCCGGTCCAAGCCATCAGGTGTACTTTAGTAAATTTATTGATAAATGATTTGCGTGTTGACTCGGATGGTATTTCTGGGATTCGCGCTATCTCGTGGATACGTCTTTATTAGGCTAGCTCTTTTAGGGGGGAGGCCTATATATTAGCTAACGCATGTTGTGCTTTATTTTTCAGACACATCAGCTAATATTTGAAGGGTATCCTTTTATTTAAACAATATTTATACTTGGTTTCTGGGTCCTTCTATTTTATTATGAGTTTGCTGAGGGAGTTATTACCATAAAAAGTAATTTCTCCGCATTCTCCCCCCACCACAGGGTTTTGGACTCAGGATCAGGTATTCCTGTGTTGTTTATCAGACTTCACTCGTCCTCAGAAGTCATCTTATGAGGTTATTTAGGAGAGAGAAAAAATTTCAGTCATTTTATTTCTAAATATTTTAGAAGTTTTTTGACTGAGTGTTGAGTTATTTATCTCTCTTGATGGCTTGCATACCGTATTTCGCTTAATAGTAACCTAGGCTTCTATTAGGACAAGAGGTGTTCAATTTCCAACCAAACATCTCTGAGAAAGGGGGTGGGCTTATATTACCGTGTTTTCCCAAAAAGGTTTTCTAAAATTAATACCACGGAAATTCAACGTATTTTCTCCCGTAAAAATTCCTACCACCTATGCCTGTGTTTAATGTATACTTCAAAACATCACCGGGGAAGTGAAATTATTTGATTTGAGCGCCTAAATATTGCGTATCCTTTAATAAAGCTCGTTTATTACATCAAGATTAATCCACAATTTGATATAAAATGGCGCCGTGAAAAAATACAAATCACGTGATTCGCCTCAAATTGAAGTTTTTTTAGAGCGAGTACTCAGATATAAATATTCTGGAATCAGGGACTCGGAACTCAGGAATATCTATGTATTATCATTGCGCGATAGGAACTGAGTATTATACTGAACTTAAAAAATGGGTACCCGTTTGATAAACTCCCGTTAGTGTATAATATCTTGCGAGAACATGATGCCTCCCATCTCAAGAACCGCTGTCTCACCAACTTAAGAAGCCGGCTATATTGTCGTTCGTAATAATTCAATTTGGATCGTTTAATGTTGATCGGCGTTACAAAATTGATGCACATTTTCTCCCGTCCTTGTTGTTTGGTACATAAATTTGGTCTTAAAATATATTTATAAGGAAGGTGTTTTACGCGCATTTTGACTACAAAAGTGTGGAATAAACTTTATTATATCTTGAACATACGTGGCTTACTATTAGTATTAACCTAATAGGCGGTCGAGATTTACAAATCCGAGGCCTGTATTGACTTCTAGAGGGGCCGGGAATGTATCAGGGCAGAGATCGGTCTGAAGTAGACACACCCTGTGACATGATTGTTATTATTATACACGCTATTCTTACAAATTTGCTCTTAAGAAAAACTTTCCTATACAGTCTGCTGAGTTAGGGGGTGGGCTTCTATTACAGAGTTTTGCCGTTTTGAAACTGCTAAGAAATCATTGGAGCTCATATGTCAAAGTTAGGAGGTGGGCTTCTATTAGGTCATAGGTTACTATTAAGCGAAATACGGTAGGGTCATTGTGTTTATAAAGTTAAATTACTAATGAATCTTTGTTTTGAGCTGTGAAGTCTAAAAATGTTCGCCTCTCAAGTATTCAAGTTCAAATTCTTATGTCTCCCTTGTCTTCTTAAAGAAGTATAACAAGGTTTTAGGATTTGTTTACTTTTTGTCAGGCCTATAGTTTTTTCTATGGGCCTGGCTTATCTTTCATTTGATGGTCAAAAGTTTTCCTTATGAATCTTAGTAGCCTTCTGCAATTGGTTTTTTGGTTCGTCATAACTAAAAACTAATTGTTTCCGTTTGTGTATTTTCAGAGGGTTATTGAGAACAAATGCCCTTCCTGCCACCATTTTGTGAAGGCCCGCTTCTTCCCTCATGGCTGCACTAGGTGCCGGACCAACGGGAGCCGTCTCTGGTTGTCACCTCCCCACCCTCAGTTAATGATGTACACAGATGCATCAATGGAGGGATGGGGAGCTTGCCTGGAAGAAAACAAAGTATCAGGGCTTTGGAATCTGGATCAGTCAAGAGAACATATCAATCGGCTGGAAATTCGAGCAGTAGTCTTAGCCATGGAACACTTCCTAGAGAAGGTCAAGGGCAAGAGTGTTCTGGTTCGATCAGACAATGCAACAGTAGTGACTTACATAAACCGCCAGGGCGGAACGAAGTCGCCCGGCCTCTGTATGATGACGTGGAAATGGCTTTGCTGGTGCCTGGATCATGGGATTTCCCTGAAAGCAGTTCATATTCCGGGAAGGCTAAATCTATTAGCAGACTCATTGAGCCGAAAAATGAGCATTCTTCCCACGGAATGGCAACTAAATCAATGTGTGGCGGATCGCCTGTTCAACCACTGGGGCAAGCCCAACATAGATTTATTCGCAACGAACAAGAATGCGAAGATGATGCCGTACGTCTCTCCGATTCCAGATCCGAGTGCTCTCGCAATAGATGCGTTAGCTATCAGTTGGGAGGGAATGTATGCATACGCATTCCCGCCAGCAATCCTGATTTCACATCAAGAGTATACTTACCTCCCTAATACTTTTGATATTGCTAAATATCGGCTTTCACTCAATAAAACACTCAGATTAAAAACAGTTAGGTGCCCCTACTGGGCAGGGAGTCAGAGGTAGTCCGGCGGATGCTCGCCCCACCACCGCGCATGCGCCGACTACTACTTCCTCTTTGCTCATTTATTGGCAAAGGGTTACATGCGGTTTTGTGTTCTTCATACTTTTCTGCGCGTTGCCTTGTTTTTTGCTCACGTTTGACGATTATTTTTTGGTGGAAGCATGTCGGAAAGGGAGGATTCGCCTTTAGAAGGAGCGGGATCGCTTTATCAGGTGAATTCTTTGATATGCTAGCGTGTTTTGTCCCGGTTTAATGTATTTCCGGGACTCGCGCTTACCGTGATTAGCGCCTGATTATGTTGGTTTTTTACAACATGGTGCTTCATATGTCTCATTTCTCTTTGTGTTTTGTCCACAGGTATCGCATAGACGCTTTGATGGACTTCTCGGCACAAGAGGATATGTTTTCTCTCCACCACGGTTCCATTTCCTACTAATACTGTTAGGTTATCTAACCAAAAGATCTATGTTCAGTGAGTTGGAGGCCTGTTATAAAGGTCTTCTCACTTTGCCCTCTTGCTCCAATTCCTTCCCCTGAGGTGGAGAGAATGTAGAGGCGTACTATGGTGGAGTTCTCCGGTTCATCACGTTGGATGGTTTGTCTATACAAGGATCAGGTATCTAATTATAATGTAAACAAAAGGGGAGATAATTTCCCTTTTTGCCAATGCTAGAATTGGAAGGAGTTATCTCTGTATATCTGATTGTTGTGTACTCGAAATGCCAATTCAACGGAAATGTTCCGTTTACTTATACAATTCGTTCTTGCTCTTGGTGCTTGTTGCGGATCGATTAATTTGGTCACGAGAGTGATGACGTCATAATCGGCCTTGGCCTTTTTATTAACAATTAACGTTTTGTCCATGGCTGGTTCTTCTTGATTTCTGATCTTGATGATCCTGTCCTCTCTTTTTAGTTGGTTTTGAGTTCGCTAACCTTAACTATCTTGCTCATTGTCCCTGTCCTTTGTCCTGTTTCAGAGACCTGGTTGCCCGTCCTGCGGGAGGTTTCTTAAAAGCCGCTTCGTCCCGCACTTGTGCTTCAGCTGCAGTCCCTGTGGACCGTTGCTGAAGTGCGACGTATGTAAGCTGTGGGGGGGCGAATTAATGTCTGATTTTCTCGCATTGCAGGCAAGGGAGAAGGTAATGGAGGAAGAGAGGAAGAAGAAGGAGAAAGTGTGTAAGAAGGGTAAGAAGAAGGCCTCATCCGCGGTGGATATGGAGGCCTTCAGGTCCGAAATGTTGCAAGAGATGCAGAGGACAATAAAGGATCTGGTCCCAGAGTTGCTTCGTGGCATGCTCCCTGGGCCAGCTCCTTTGTTGTCCTCGGCATCTGCTTACGAGCAGGTGATCCCCGCCTCTGAATCCGGTCTCTTTAGGTCCGGTCCGGTTGTGGATTCAGAGGTGGCCCCTTTGTTGGGGGCAGTCCAAGGCCCTGGCAGCAGGCATGGCGCCGCGCCGAGGGGCCGTGGACAACGGTTGTTGCTGGGACCCGCGGTCTGCTCATCAGACCCCGGGTATCCGCGCGCCGAAGGTGCCAAACCCTCCTATGGCACCTTTCCTGGCCAGTCCGGGTTAGCTCTCTTTGCTGACCCGGAGTCTAATCTTTCTGGCCAGGAAGATGAGGATCTCCTGCTGGGGTCGCCTTCTGAGGACGTGGCCATGGAATACGACGTCTGTGCACCCCTCGCGGGGAATGCAGGCGACGTGTTCCATGGTTCTACTCACGCAGGAGTAGATTTCACGGTCCAGAGGGTGTCCCCGGGCGGTGCTGTTGACCACGGATACCGCATACCTCGGCTTGCCGATGGTATGGCTGGTGCTGGTCAGACCCGTGGTAGAGCGGTGTTTACCCCGCGCTCTGCCACGGCGCCTGCTCCTGGTCAAGCCGCGGAATTTAGCATGCCTGCTCTCTCGGGCCCGCATGTTTTTCCAGGCTTGCCAGGGGTATCAGCTTACCCGCCGTCGACATCAACTGCGAGTGCTCTGGAGGAAGACGAAGGCCCTCGTCTAGTAGAGCGCTCGCAGTTAGCCACGGAGGAGGATTGGTCGGACGCTTGCCAGTGGCTGGTAAGTGTTCGGCCAGATCTACCCGTGGAGCTGCCGGCTAGCCAGCGTGACCATCGGCCGTGGTTAGCTGGTAGGCCGGCGGCTACCGCTATGCCATCTCTGCCGCTTGCTGAGCATGTCGTGGACATGTTCGAAGCGGCAGAGGCGTCCATTAAGGTGAATGGACGTCTCGCGAAGGCCCCTCGCGAGGTGGCGAAGCGGTGCCGCATCGTGCCCCTGGATTACCAGCGGTACGGTGTGGTGCCGAA
The DNA here is from genome assembly GCA_034401795.1 of Chaetoderma sp. LZ-2023a. Taxonomy (NCBI): domain Eukaryota; kingdom Metazoa; phylum Mollusca; class Caudofoveata; order Chaetodermatida; family Chaetodermatidae; genus Chaetoderma; species Chaetoderma sp. LZ-2023a. Next base: position 55,867,182 of record CM067372.1, read on the forward strand.
GCCGAGCGTTGATGATCGCGCGGCTTTGGGCGAAGATGCGCGGCCGGGCTCCCGTTCTGACACGGGAGTCTTGTGCTCGAACGCGTTGCGTTCGGCAAATGCCGCGCTGCGGGATGCGGAGGAGAGTGGGAGAGCGTCGATTGCCGCTCTGTCCCACGTCTCCCAGCTGCTACAAGGGGTGGTAGCGGCTTCCGCATCACGCCAACCAAGCCCGGTGACAGTCCAGAGAGCCATTCAGGATGGTATCAACCTGGCTTTGGACTGTTTGACGCGGGCGGTAACCAGAAGTGTCCGGGCGAGGCGCACGTTTGCGCTTGACAATCTGTGCCCGTCCCAGGACCTGTATAATAGGCTGCTGCGGACGCCTATGACAGGTCCTGGTCTCTTTGGAGGTGAGGGATGCAGGCACCTCCAGGAGACGGTCACTCTGGTTAATAACCAGAGGGCGCTGCGGGAACAATTTGAGGTGCTCCGGCGGGAGCGTGTTCGCGCGGCACCCCCTGCGTATCGTCCTCTGCAGGCTCGAGGTGGTGCTGGCCAGGTCAGGGGCCAGCCACCGTCGCAACGTAGGCCTAGGCCACGGGCGATTCGGCCAGCAGTGAGGGGGGCGCAGGCTCCCCAGCCGCACCCAGCCAGACAGCCGCCCGCGCACCGTGGTGCGCGCGGCGCTGGGCGGGGCGCGCGGGGATCTGGTCGCGGTAATCGGGCCTGATGGCCTGGTTACCGCGGTGGGAACCACTCCGGTGTTTCAGGCCGAGAGAACAGTGCCACTCTGGCCCTCCTTATGTCCACCTCTATCCCTAGGTGGACCGGTGGGCGGCCGTTTGGCCGCCCGCTTGCCAGAGTGGAAGCGGTTGACTCAGGACCGTTTAGTCTTGCGATGGCTTTCGGTCGGGTATCGTCCCGACTGGGTGACAGGCCCGCCATCGCGACTGTCTCTCGCGCCGATCTGGACTCCCATTCCACGGGATCCGGATCAGAGGTTGTGTATAGAGGAGGAAATAAATTCCCTCATACTAAAAGAAGCCATTCAGCCGGCACAGAGGTGCCCGGGCTTCTATTCAACCCTGTTCTTGGTAACAAAAAACACCGGAGGGTGGAGGCCGATTCTCAACCTCAAGCCGTTGAACAAGTTCATCGAGACACCCAGTTTCAAGATGGAGACTGTGCGCTCGGTGTTGGCGGGGTTAGAGCGAGGGATGTGGACAGCGTCGATAGATTTGAAGGATGCTTATTTCCACATTCCCATAGAGAGGAGTTTCCGTCGCTTCCTGAGATTTGCATTTCAGGGCCGGCGGTGGGAATTCAGGGTGTTACCCTTCGGAATTTCCACGGCTCCTCGGGTCTTCACCCGTGTGGTTCTCGCGATCACTGCATACCTCCGCAGGAGAAGCATAGCAGTCCACACGTACATAGACGACTGGCTGTTGAAAGCACACACCCGGGAATCGTTGTCAGCCAATCTGGAGATTGTTTTGAAAACTCTCTCGGACTTGGGCTGGATGATCAATTTCCCGAAATCAGAGCTAACTCCATCCCAGAAGTTTGTTTACCTGGGCATGTTCTTCGATCTGGAGACGGGGTATGTGTACCCCACTCAGGAGAGGGTTCAAGTACTCATCTCGCTAATTCAGTCGGTGTGCGACAGTCGTCATGTCCTGGCACGGGTTTACTTGAGAATGCTGGGCTTGATGGTTTCTTTGGAACCAGTCATTCCACAGGCCGCCTTGCGCAGGCGTCCGATCCAGTTGTTTCTCATGACACAGTGGACCCAGAGTTCAGGTTCGCTGGACTCGAACGTGTCGGTGTTGGCGCCTCTGATTCACCACCTGCAATGGTGGTTGAATACAGAGAATCTCTTGCTGGGGGTTTTGCTAACCCCTCCCCACCCTCAGGTGACTGTGTATACAGATGCATCGATGGAGGGGTGGGGAGCTTGTCTGGAAGAGTCCACAGTATCAGGGCTTTGGGATCTGGATCAGTCCAAGGAACATATCAATCTACTAGAGCTAAGAGCAGTAGTCCTGGGCCTGGAACATTTCTTACAGAAAGTTCAGGGCAAGATTGTTCTAATTCGTTCAGACAACTCAACAGTAGTGACTTACATAAACCGCCAGGGCGGAACGAAGTCGCCCAGTCTCTGTATGATGACATGGGGACTGCTTTGTTGGTGCCTGGATCATGGGATCACCTTGAAAGCAGTTCATATTCCGGGGAGGTTAAATCTGCTAGCAGACTCATTGAGCCGAAGGATGAGTGTTTTACCCACGGAATGGCAACTAAATCAATGTGTGGCGGATCATCTGTTCGACCATTGGGGGAAACCCAACATAGATTTGTTCGCGATGAAGAAGAATGCGAAGATGACGACGTACGTCTCTCCGATTCCAGACCCAAGCGCTTTCGCAACAGATGCGTTAGCTATCAGCTGGGAGGGAATGTATGCATACGCATTCCCCCCAGCAATCCTGATTCCAAAGGTGCTTCAGAAAATCAGGCAGCAGGAGTGCCAAGTGCTTCTGATCGCCCCGGATTGGCCAAGCCGATCGTGGTATACGGATCTGCTGGACCTTCTGGTCTGCAATCCGGTTCCGCTGCCTCTGATGGACAACCTTATCTTCCAGGGCAAGGCCCTTCACGACAATCCGTCAATGTTCCGATTGACTGCGTGGATGTTGTCAAGGAATCTAGAATTAAGGAGGGCTTTTCTGAGCAAGCGGCCATGTTTATGGCCAAAGCCAGGAGGGGGTCAACCTCCAGAGCATATAATTATAAAATCAACAGATTTGCAGAATGGTGCTCAAAAAGATGTATTGATCCAATGGAATCATCTATTCAGGTAGTGGCTGATTTCCTCTGTCACCTATATGATGCCTATAGCCTCAAGCCTAACTCTATTGCTGGTTATAAGTCAGCTTTAATGACTGTTATTCCTTGCTTGGCTAATAGGGGGAGTGATGAAGTAAGTACATTAAATGTATTAATTAAAGGCATGGGCAATCTAAGACCAAGGAATCCTCCACTGATTCCGTCTTGGAGTTTATCACTGGTGCTCCAGGTACTAGGTGATAAGCCTTTTGAACCACTTAGTTCCATTTCTATGAAAATGTTAACTCTTAAAACTGTATTTTTAATTGCTGCGGCCTCGGCAAGGCGTAGGAGTGAAATTCACGCCTTATCAGCCGAGGTTGACCGTTTTGTGGTTACAGGGGAAGGCCTTAAGCTTCTACCTAGGATTAATTTCTTGTCTAAAAATCAGTCATTGAAATATCCAGGTCAACCTATTTTTTTGCCATCTTTAACTAGATATGATCCTAATTCTAAAGTATGGTGCCCCGTACGGGCGCTGCTCCGGTACAAACAGCGTACTTCGGAGTGGCGTACCGACCAGTCAGCGTTATGGTTGTCATATATTGAACCCCATGGTAGGGCGTCTAAGGACACCATTTCTAGGTGGATTGTGGAATGTATTCAATTTTGTCACAAATCCGCCACCGGGCGACAGGTTGACGTGGCCAAGGCTCACAGTGTCCGCGGTGTCGTGACATCCACTGCCCTTTTTAATGGGGTCCCTGTGGATGATATTATGTCAGTGGCTCAGTAGCACTGTGAGTCTAGTTTTACAGACCATTACCTCCGTGACACCTCTAACCCTCTCGCCTTGTCGATTTTGAAACAATAACCGCTTTATGTTTGTGAAGAGTGCCTCCGCATTGCTTATATACTTCGCCATTCAGCGACGGTGACAACCACTTGTCGGGACTGTATCATCCTTCTCTACTGGATTCATGATGACAGCTTCCTAGGACAACAAGGTCAGCCTTGTTCATGTGTTGTTCATTGTTTGTATTGTCACGTTACCCAGTGTTATTAATATGGTGATGGTTTATGTGGGTTGTGGTTCTTTAGAGAGAGTATACGAAAATGGAGCCTTTTCGTCTCTGTCCTATAGTACTTAGCACTAGTACGAAGAGAGCGTGTAGGACATTGAGGTCATTTAATCTTCCTCCCAAGGGAGGGGGGGGAGCGCATATGACAAATCGGTCATCTCTCAGGCATCGGTTGTGTTATCCGATGGTTTATCAAATCCTGACTGTGTTTTCACACAGTTTCAGACGTCATAAGTGCCTTAAACGCTTGAAAGCGTATAGGGAAGAGCTGGTCTTTTGACCTCGCCTCCCTCCCGCCAGATTCACTTTCGAATTCTGGCAATATCAAAAGTATTAGGGAGGTAAGTATACTCTTGATGTGAAATAAACGAAATCTAGGATTTCTTTTTTCACGAGAGAGTTGATACTTACCTCCCTAGATACTGACCCGGCCTCTCCGCCCCACAGAGGCTCGGTCTTCAGGCTCTTGGTAGTTGCATGTGTTAGCCAATAAATGAGCCAGAGGAAGTAGTAGTCGGCGCATGCGCGGTGGTGGGGCGAGCATCCGCCGGACTACCTCTGACTCCCTGCCCAATAGGGGCACCTAACTGTTTTTAATCTGAGTGTTTTATTGAGTGAAAGCCGATATTTAGCAATATCAAAAGTATTAGGGAGGTAAGTATCAACTCTCTCGTGAAAAAAGAAATCCTAGATTTCGTTTATTCCAAAGGTTCTCCAGAAAATCAGGCACCAGGAATGCCAAGTGCTTCTGATCGCCCCAAATTGGCCAAGCTGATCATGGTATACGGATCTGCTGGAGCTTCTGGTCTGCAATCCCTGTTCCTCTGCCTCTGATGGACGACATAATCTTCCAGTGCAAGGCCTTGCACAACAACCCGTCAATGTTCCAATTGACTGCGTGGATGTTGTCAAGGAATCAGCAGTTAAGGAGGCTTTTTTCTGAGCAAGCAGCCATGTTTATGGAAAAAAACAGAAAGGGGTCAACCTCCAGAGCATATAATTATAAAATCAACAGATTTGCTGAATGGTGCTCAAAAAGATGTATTAATCCAATGGAAGCATCTATTCAAGTAGTAGCCGATTTCCTCAGTCACCTTTTTGATGCCTATAGCCTCAAGCCTAACTCTATTGCTGGCTACAAGTCAGCTTTAATGTCAGTTATCCCTTGCTTCACTATTAGGGGAAGTGATGAAGTATGTAATCTAAATACTTTAATCAAAGGCATGGGTAATCTAAGACCAAAGAATCCTCCAGTGATCCCGTCTTGGAGTCTATCGTTAGTACTTCAAGTATTAGCAGATAAACCCTTTGAACCACTAAGCTCCATTTCCATGAAAATGTTGACGCTTAAAACAGTCTTTCTGTTTGCTGCAGCTTCAGCCAGAAGAAGAAGTGAAATACATGCTTTGTCAGCAGAGCCAGACCATTTTGTGGTGACAGGGGAAGGCCTTAGGCTTCTACCTAGAGTTAACTTTATGGCGAAGAACCAGTCTTTAAAATATCCTGGTCAGCCTATAGTTTTACCAGCTTTGTCTAGTTTTGATCATAATTCAAAGGCTTGGTGTCCAGTCCGTGCATTAACGTGTTATAAACAACGTACACAGGAATGGCGGACGGACCATAGTGCTTTATGGCTATCTTACATTGAACCCCATTGGAGAGCTTCTAAAGACACCATTTCTAGGTGGATTGTGGAATGCATCCAGCATTGCAACAAAGCCGCCATGGGTAAACAAGTTGACATGGCCAAGGCTCACAGTGTCCGTGGCGTAGTGACATCCACGGCTCTGTTTAACGGAGTGCCGGTGGATGACATTATGTCAGTAGCACAATGGCACTGTGAGTCTAGTTTTACAAATCATTACCTACGTGACACGTCAAATCCACTTGCCTTATCGATTTTACATAAACGTTAAATCTGTATATAAATTTGTAAATATACATAAGGCTGTTGACTCACACTCAGTGCAATTTAGTTGGGGGAATCCCCGCTTTTCCGTACTGTACCTATCATCACCAGCGGTGATCAAAGGGGAATCTCGTAAAAATAGGTTAGTCCTATATTTGGTGATGGTTATTTTTTGTCACGTTTTTTATATTACTTACTAAAATGGTGATGGTTTTGTGTTCTTTGTGGTTCCATCTGAGAGTATACGAAATGAAGCTTTCGTCCGATGTCTTATAGTACTTTAGCACGAGTACGTAGAGAGCGTATAGGACATTGAGCGGATGTGAAACGGTCATTACTCTCAACATCGGTCGCATTATCCGATGTCCAAATCATTTCCTGATTGTGTTTACATACGCAATTTCAGATGTTTGTTGTGCTCCAAAAGCAAAAGCTTGCTCTTCCAGGGATGAGCCGGTCTTCTGACCTTCGCCTCCCTCCCGCCGAATTCTCTTACGAATTCTGGCTATATCATAAAGTATCAGAGTGATAAGTATACTCTTGATGTGAAATAAACGAAATCGTGGATTTCTTTTTTCACGAAAGTTGATACTTACCACCCTGATAGGATCCCGGCCTCTCCGCCCCACAGAGGCTTGGTCTATCGGCGTTTTATGTTGCAGTTAGGTCAGCCAATATTTTGGAATAGAATGAGTCAGCCCCACGCATGTGCGAGTTTGGGCTGCACATCCGCTGGACTGTCAGTTGTGTAACCTGCCCAGTGGGGGCGGTTTCTTTTTAATTCTGAGTATTATTGAAGCTAGGTCGATATTTAGGAAATATCATAAAGTATCAGGGTGGTAAGTATCAACTCTCTCGTGAAAAAAGAAATCCGTGATTTCGTTTACTCTAGAGATGGGCTGGGCTTAGCTGAAGCTGAAAAGGTCCATTTACTGCTACTTTCAACAAGAATGTAGTCGAGGGAGACTCAGATCATGCTGACTCGTGTCTTTGCGCCCTGTCTTTACAATGTGCTTAGTGACCTCTGTGACCTAGATAGTTGATGTGTTGACCTCAAACACAAAGCAATGATAAATTGTCGTAATATGTAGGCGTGTGATGAATCTGATGATTCTACCTTCTTGCACTCCAGAATTATGGTCAAAAGTGTGTATTCCGGTAGGTACCTCGCATCCCTGTGAACGAAACATATATTTGATGCTTTGTCCTGAAACTCAGCAAAATTCTAGCCACATATAATATGAATGGATGTGCCAAATTTGGTGATTTTACCTACTTGCGTTCCAGATTTGTAGATAAAAATGTGTATTTCAGGATACACTTAGTGACCCTGTGACCTAGATACTTGAACTTCTGACCTCAACCTAAAAAGATTTTATCCACTTATAATATGAATGTGTTATAATTTTAATGTATGTATCAAATTTAGTTATTCTTCCTTCTTACGATCACGACATATGGCTAAAAATGTATGTTTCGGATGCACTTATTGACCCCATGACCTAGATATTTGAACATTTGACCGCTTACTAAATTTTCCTCTTAGACAACCACAATATGAATGTATGTTACCGATTTAGTGATTCTACTTTCTTGCATTTGAGAGTTATTAGCTTAACTTGCCTGAAAGGCCAAGTGAGCTTATATCGTGTCGATAGTCCGTCTGTTGCCTTAGCAGTTTCAAAATGGCAAAACTCTGTATTAGAAGTTCACCCCCTAACATAGCAAATTTGTATCTGGGAAAAAATCATTTTTAAGAACAAATTTGTAGGAATAGCGTGTATAATAATAACAATCTCTACTTTACATCGATCTCTGCCCTGATACATTCCTGTGCTCCTAGAAATCAATACAGGCCTCGGATTTGTAGATCTCGGCCACGTATTAAATTACTGCTAATAGTAGGGCTGTTCGATTATGGAAATAAATAATCGATTATGATGTCGAGAAAATAATCGATTTTATCGGATAATCGATTATTTAATCTTGAAACTTTGGAAGAAGCATCTACGTAGTGAGTGAGTGGGTGGGGGAGGGAGGGAGAGAGAGAGGGCGAGAGAGAGAGAGCTTAGCTTTCTTAAAATTAATAATAATAATAAATAAATAAATAAATAAAAATGCCTGATTTTTTATAAAAATAATGCAATATCGTAAAATGATTCACAGTTAGATTTAGATTACCTCAACTAAGTAGGCCTATGAAAAGACCGCAAGATGCGCAATAGGACAGGCTATGTCAACCAGTCCTCTGGTTGGCTGAGCACGAGGAACAACCCCACCCAGAATAATGAAGTCAATTTGGAATCCATTGTTCACTCGTTCCCATTGGATAATGGTTTTAAGAAACTGGCATATATGCCCGGATTTCAAGCCAGTAAAAAGGTGCCAATTTAATTTTAAAATTACAGAAATTAACTTTTAATTATAGGCCTATAGAGCATGCCCATAGCGCATATCTGTGATGTTTCCCTATTTTCCAGCATTGGAAAAAGTGAATATTTTGAAAATCATTTGATTGCGGGTAGAGCAACAGATTTAGGGTCTAAGTCAAATTAGTTACAAAACAATCGGCAGAATTTATGAAAATTTGGATAGAAAATTTGTGAATTTACTACGAATTAAATTTTGTGCATTTTAGCACGAAATGGCCATATTATTATTTTTTAAATTATTATTATGATATAGATTTCGCCCGTAGTGCCTATCTATGACATTTCCTTGTTTCGTAGCATTAGTAAAGTCAAATATTTTGAAAATCATTTGACTGCAAGTTGTTGCTGCCTTAGGCAGCAACAGTTTCAAGTCAAATTGGTTCTAAACAATTGTCAGAATTTGTGAATGTTCGCATCAAAATTTTGTGAATTTACTATAAAAAAAATTTAACTTTATTTTTTCGCAAAATGCCCACCAACACTTCAGCCTATAGCCTTCAGAGGCATGCGGATGGTGGTGGTGGTGGTGGGTATTAAACAGTAGCAAACAAATGTTTCCGCTCACTGGTGTATCAAGCAATTACATTATATAAACATTCGTGTGCATGGACTATGACTCGGGAGGTGCAGACTTGAATGTCAGCAGTAGATGTTTATACAACTACCTTACTAGAACAATCAAACCACCGATGCATTATCTGTATTACAAAACTAAACATTAAATTATGTCTGATTAAAATAAATAATCAATTTTAACTCCATTAAATCAATTTTTTGGAAAAATAATCGACTGTCGATGAAATATTGATTGACCAAACAGGCCTAGCTAATAGTAGTAGGTCTTGTATGTTCAAGATGTAATAAAGTTTATTCCATAATTTTCTAGTCAAAATACACGACTAAAACAGTCTTAGCATGATAAATACCCTCCTTATAAAAATATTTTAAGACCAAATTTATGTACCAACCGAGCGGTGACTAAGCACTCTCTTATTGCGCATTAATTTTGTAATGTCTACCGACATAGATGATCCAAAAAGGATTCAAGATGTGCAACAAAAATTGCTTGAAAGTCAGAGAATTGAAATGAGATAGACAGTTTCTTATGTTGGTGATCCTCTGGCTCTTTTACATTTTGAGGCGTGGTGTTCTCGCGAGATCTAATACGCTAACGGGAGATTGTTATCAAATGGGTACCCATTATTCAGATCGATTCACTTGATTTATATCTTTTTGCGACGACATTTTATGTAATAAATGATCTTTATTAAAGGATATGCAATATTTAGGCGCTTCAATTTAATAATTTCACTTCCGCAATAATGTTTTTGAGGTAATGGACAGACAAATAATTAAACAGTCGTAAGGCGGTGAGAATTTGTACTGGGAAATTGAGTTCAATTTTCGTGGTATCATTTTTAGAAATTTGGGGGTGGGGGGGGGAACTATTATAAGCCTCCCCCCCCCCACTTTCTCAGAAATTTTCGTAGGCCAGGCTTCAAATAGGCAGAATGCATTACGGTAGTCAAATTTTTTATGTGGAAAACAGAAATTGTCAAAACACTACACAAGAACTGCTTAGCAGATTTTGGCTTGATGGATCCTACGGTGGTAAGCTTCGGATCCTGTTTTATAGAATTTTGATTGTTCAATTTTTGCAGTGGCCATCTTGAATTTTCCGAAAATTGGCAGGAAATCATTTAAAATGCTATTCCTAATTAACTTCAAGGGCAATTTTAATCTCACATGGTTTGAAGGACCCTTGCATAGTAGGCTTCAGAACGTATATTCAGAATTTTGATTGGTAAAGTTTTCGGCGGCCATCTTGGATTTTCCAAAAAAATTGCGAACTTAGTTAAAAGGCACTAAGTGACCCTGTGACCTTGATTTTCGACCTTTTGACTCCATACTATTAACTATTTCTAGCCGCTCATAATATGAATGTATGTTCTAAATTTGAAGATTCTACCTCATAGGATTCCGAAGATATGCCTCAGATAAATGGACAGACAAATAGATAGACACATAGACAAACAAACATACAGATGGCACTAACCACAATACTCACACTGGCCATTGTTTTAGCTCACCTGGCCAAGTGAGCTTATGGCATGGCGCCTATCAATCGTCCATTCGTCGTCTGTCTGTAGTTTATCCATTGTCCATCAACTTTTGCTTTAAAATCCTACTAAAGGATTTGAATTTTGGCAAGTCCCTATGCGGGTAGTCTTCAGAAAGTACATACAAAATTTTGATTGGACATTTTTTTGCTAAAAATCTTAGATTTTATGAAAAATTTATTGAAAATGGTTAAAACACTTCTAAATTAGCTGCTTGACAGATTTCAATCAATTTGGCTAAAGGACCCCTATGTGGGTAGGCTTTAGAACTTATATAGAGAAATTTGATTGGTCGATTCTTTGAGTGAAAATTTTAGAATTTATGAGAGTTACCAGAACGTGTCAAAATGCGTCTCGTAACACACTCGGGCGATTTCAAGCAGACTTGGCTGGAAGGAACCTAGGGTCATAAACGTCAGAAGTTGTATACAGAATTTTGATTGGTTAATTTTTCCGACAGCCATCTTTAATTTTCAGAAAAATTTTAGGAAATCAGTTAAGTGCTTAATCCTCATTAATCATTTGGCAGATTTCAACCAAACTTGGCTGGAATTTTAATTTGTCAGTTTCTCCTATCGTGTGGGCATTTTAGATTTTCCAAAATTTTGCGGGAACTTCAAAATACTTTTTACTCATTAACAACTTGGGTGATTTCAACCAAACTTGGCTGGAACCATACTATGTTATTAGCCTTCATAAAATATGTACATAATTTTTATAGTACAACTTTAGCGGCAGCCATCTCAGATTTTGTAAAAAAGTTTCTGTAATTCAATTAAAAAGACTACTCATTAACCGAGTGCCCGATTTCAACCAAACTTGGCTAGAGCGACCCAATAGTGTTTTGATACAGAATTTTGATTCGTCGATTTTTCTGTTGACCATCTTGGATTTTCTGATAATTTTAGGAAATCAATTAAAAGCCTACTTATGAACCACTTGGCAGATTTCAACCAAACTTTGGACATTATAAGACACCTTCAACCAAACTTGGTTGAAAGGATCCAATCTGTTTAGTCTTCAGAACTTGTTTACAAAATTTTGATAGCTTAATTTATGCAGTGTGTATCTTGGGTTTTCCAAAAGATATTGGGAAATCAGTTAAAAGACGACTCATTAACCGCTTGGCCAATTTCAAGCAAACTTGGATGGAATGACCCTATGGTGGTAGACATCAGAAGTTGTGTACTGAATAATGATTTGCCAGTTTTCATGAATATCCAAGTTCTGTGGAGCTTGAATATACCAGCTAATCCAAGCTTTTAATAACTTGGAATAGCTTGGATTAGCTTGCTGGTATTGGCCACATAAAATTCAGGATAATTCAAGAAAATCCAAGAAAGGCCTAGTTAAAGTAAAATACAAGAAAATTCCAGATAGTTTGAACATTCAAGAAAATCTGAGCTAACTTGAACATTCAAGAAAATCCAAGCTTGCCTGAACGTTCAAGAAAATTCCACCTAGCTTGGATTTTATTCCAGAAAGTCCCAGCTATCTAGAACTTCAAGAAAATCCCAGCAAATCCTAGCTTTTGAAATAGGTTAGACATTAACATAAAATGCATGCACGTACACATAAATGCTGCCACACAGAGATTATATGTTTGAAAACCAAAATCACCTTCATGGTAGTTGAGTTACATGTAATACTCAATAACACATACAAGTTCAGCCAGACATTAACAATGTATGATTTCTGACTGATTTGTCTGTTATTCTTAAAGACAGAGATTGTTAATGTACCATATTATTTAGAAAGTCATGATCACTGCATTATTTCCATAGAACTGAAAAAGCTATACCAAAACTGGTAACTCTGAATAAATCTTTGGAAATCAATAGAATACATACCTCAAAATACAGTTCTGTTTCCATTTAAGGTTACTGATGCTAAGCATTCTATCTAACAGTACTGACAGTGTTTCCAAACTATCATATTCTATATATCCATAGCTGGTAATGATCAATGCAATGAATGTACTGTTTGCTTCTTTACAAAGACCTTTTAGATTTCCCGCCAATTTACCAGGTCAAGGTCACCTCTACATGACTACAGAACCTGTTCTTGCCTTAGTGCAAGCTATTTCAAGATAATCCAAGGTAGCGTAAGTGAATCTACAAATTCAAGGATATCCAAGTAGGTTGAATTCTTTTATGTCTGACAAAACAAAGTCCTAGAAAATCCAAGCTAGCTTGAATTCTGTCAAATCAGAAAAGTCCAAGCAAATCCAAGAAGCTTGCACTTTTCCATGATGATATTTAAAAAGTCCTAGAAGATCCCAGCTAGCTTGAATTATGAGAGGGAGGATTTTCAAGAAGTTCAAGCAACTGTATAAAGTCCAAGCTAATTCAAGGAAATCCAAGCTGGTATGGGTTGAATAATTTTCCAATAGCTTGGATATTCAAGAAAATCCAAGCTAATCCAAGTTAACTTGAAATTTATTTCACACGGGTTGTCAATTTTTCCGATGACTTGAATTTTCTGAACATTTCCGGCAAATCATTTAAAAGAGTTATACAAAATGATCTCACAGGCCAATTTTCCAGATGAGTGCCACAGGTCCTTGGGCCTTTTGTTCAAAATTATTGGCGGTAGTTTAGTCCCTGTATTTAGTGAATTACATGTACAACAGTGACATGCAAGATTATATGACTTATGTATTTAGGTTTAATCTAATATCTAATTGCAACATGTAACCAATTTAAGTCACTACTTGGGTCAAATTTTTGACATTTGTGACATAAAGGTTGTAAGAATATCGCTCATTACACTTGCCAATATATGATTACTAGGTGGATCTCCGAGAAGGACTGGCTTTACAGTGGTAACAGTAACAGTGACGGATGAAGATGATCAGTGGCCTGTGTTTTCACCAATGGATACATATCTAGCATTGCCAGAGGATGCCAACAATGGAACTGTTGTTACAGAGGTGATTACTATATGCATCTATGTCTATCTATATTTGCTTAATAAATGTCCATTTGCATGCCAAGAGATTATTTTTGAACATTTACTACTGAAATGACAGCTTGGTTATCGAGCCAGTCATTTCAGTGGTAAAATCTTCAGAAATAGTCTTTCTTTGGCCTACAAATGGACATTCCTTAAGACCACTACAGAGGCCGGTTATGGCCAGCTTCACCATGAAAGTGTTAAAAGTGATTATACTTACCATCCGAATACGCTTGATATATAATTTTATATCCTTCTGGTTCAATTATACACAGAATTAAATAGAATTTAACTTCCCTAAGTGGCAGCTTAATCAGCTGTCAGCTCTGTGCATCCGGAAAGCCGACCTTGCATGTGTGGCGCATGCGCCGACTGACATGTCATTCTGGATAAGAGTTGTCTTACAACAACACCATGTTTTTTCTCAGTAAATTTTTATCAAAGATCTTTTTTATACAGTGAATAATTTTTGATTATCTCGTACTATCATGGATACTTTCCCTGACATACTTGACTCCAAAGTGGATGTACTTCAATCTCAAGTGTACACAAACCATATTAGTGGAAGTCAAGATGGTAACTCCTGTTTTCAGTATTATGTATTTTCACTATATATTGTCATATGTTGTCCATGTAGTGATAAATGTGTGCCAGTTTTCACAGTTTTCGAGTATATATGTAAAAATGTGCCATCCTCCCTTGTCATCCATTGTGTCCTAGGCCCATGTTAGTTAGTGGTATTTGAGATGCGTGGTTATGTAAAAGATACCTCTACACCTCTCGCCCATGGCGCGGGCTCATGTTTTAAAAATCAACAGCTTTCATATGCATGCATCTGACTTTACACCGTAGCTTATGTACCAGTACAGATCAGGTAGGGAGGATGCAGGCTGGATTCTCTAGATTTATCTTTGAAAAGTGTTTTGTTTCCAAAGCCTTTCTCCTCGTTCTAGGTAATGGGATTTTCGACTACCTATTATGTAACACACATTCTCTATATAGGTCTTTCCTAGATTAGAAGCAAGGGTTGACAACATTCATTTGAGTGTGTGAAAAAATGCTGGATAATAATTATTTTTTATAGTATCTGGGTTTGGGTCAATATCATTTGATTATTATATGTTAATGAGTATTTTATACTCCACAAAGAAAATAATATCATAATCTTGATTAATTTACTTAATAATAAGTAATTGACATAATTTATAAATGACTGCAACTTCCTCTTTGAAAGGTTTCAAACAGTTGCAGTTATCTATTTTCTATATTTTCTAATATGATTAAAAACTAATTGTAATGTATATATGTCGTTTCAGAAAGACATTCCGGACTGTCTGTCTTGCCAGCGATTTATAAAGCCTCGTTTTGTGAACTATGAGTACTTAATATAAGTTGTAACACATGTGACCTTGAATATAGGTGTGAAACCTGCGACTAGTGGGCGCATGAGCTACTCCTAGAGTTAAAAAATTTCCAGGAAAAAGATAAACTGAAAGAAAATTTGAGAAAGAAAGGTTTTTAGCCGTAAAAGGAAGACATCTATGCCCATGCCGGACATGGATGCCTTCAAGGTAGAGATGATGATTGAGATTTAATGAGGTTACTGAAAGATTGGATGCCAGAGATGCTTTGCAGCATGCTACCTGCTTCCAATCTGTCAGTGACTTCTACATCAGCACTCGGACAGGATTTTCCCACCACTGGTTCTTCCAATGCGGATGTACCAGTTTTCTTAGAACAAGGCTAGGTGGCCCCTGAGTGTCAAGGGTTGTTGTTTCAGCATCATGTTGACCTGGGGGCGGGAACCATAAGAACAGCCAGTCGCTTAACGGCTGGTCTCGAGCCGCCAGTTCCAGTTACTGCTTCCTCCAGCAGTATCGTTCCTGCTCATGTTGGGTTAGCTCCGTTGGCTAATCCGACATCTAACCTGTCTGAGCAGGAAGAGAAGGAAATGCTGTTGAATGATCAACCCGCTGAGGCTGAGACTCTGGACGTGGATACCTGTGGGCCTCAGCTTGGACATACAGGTAACCATTTCTATGGAGTTGCCTAATTAGGGTAATCACAAGTCCACATGGTGGATCCACATAAGATCAAGCGTATGGAGTTGATGTATCGAGAACTTTATCCTTTTCTAATTTGTGTGTTATTTGAATTGTGGGGTAGAACTTGTATAATTTTATAGGACACATTTTGTCCACTATTATTTGGCAAATTAAAGTGCTGTGCCACAGGTGTATCTTTGTGTTTTTTATGTCTGTTAAATGTTATTTAAGTTATATCAGAAATTCCCATGGTTTCACCTAGTACATACTGTTTGTGTCTGTTTGTGCATGTACGGAGTTAGATAACATTGCCTGTGTTGCAATACGATTTTTCATCCACCCTGAGCAAATGTCAGCAAGAGAAAGCAGCCAAGACAAGTTGAACAGATTTCCATGGAGTTACCCAAGGACGGATAACCTTGACGGCTCGAGCGGTTGGCTTGCTTGGTGCGGATGGCTTGCCATACCGAATCCCTTGGGTTAATGAGGGATTCGCTATGGAAGATGATGACATGCTTTCTACCCTGCATGCTTGCAAGGCTCCGACTCTTGGAGTATCCACGGTGCAAGCCATGGTAGTCCTCGCGGGTCTGTATCGCTTGCCTGGTTCCTTCAGTTTCCACTGTGCCAATCATCAATACACCTGGTATGCTGGTTTATACAGAACCCAGTGCAAAAACCTTTGAGGATGACGAGTTGGACGCAACTCGCCGAGGTGGCTACCGGGGAAGACGGCTACCGGGGAAGACTGGCTTGATGCATGCCAATGGCTGGTTAGCTTCAAGCCAGACCTCCAGATAGACCTCCAGATAGATCCATGGGCTACCCTACAGCTACCATCCCTGTGGCCTCTGTGCAAGCCGACGATGATTGCAGTGCCATTCATGCCCTACATGGAACATGTTGTGGACATGGTGTAGATGGTAGAGTGCCTTTAAAATTAAAGGCAAACTCGTCAAGGCCCCCTGCCAGGTGGCATGGCGGTGCCGTATTGCTTCTGATTTGTTCATGTATTATGGTATTGTCCCAAAGCCAGATGCTGGGCAAGGGTGGGCGGCTTGAGTCCCGGTCTGACACAGGACCCCTTTGCCCAAATGCAATGTGTCCAGCAAACGCTGAGCTATGGGATTCAGAGGAGAATGTGATAATAGCCATGTTTATCTCGACTTCACGAGGTGAAGAGATTTTAGGAGAGGGAGTAAGATGGTTAAGCTTTTTTCAAATGCCTTTTACATCACCAAGGGGTTATCCGATTTAAATAAAAATTTGCTGTAGGACTAATCATCATCAAAATTATATTGATTTTCAACATTTTTGCATACTTTTACCGTGTTTGAATTTCAAATATTTTCTTTGTCCAGATTAGTTTTTTGCTGCAGTTAAACGACATTTGCATCAACAAGGGGTTATCTGGTTTGCATAAAAATTCACTGATTTCTTCTATACGATGCTTAGAAATATTTTTAAAAATACATTTTCAAATTTTTCCTACATTTTTTCATTGTTTGAACTTTTATTATTTTAGGTCTGCTTTTCATCTAGGTTATATGTATTATGCTGTCGTTAATTTTTTTCAAGTGACATTTATATCAACATGGGAGTTGATCTTGAAAATGTTTCTACTTTTTTCAGGCTTTGAACTATTTGCCTTTCGGTCAGACTTGGTGTGTTTGTACTGCAGTTTACTACCAGACAGTGAAGCTTTATGGTTCAGTCTTAAAGCTATGCTATTCGGAAGCTATGCTTGCCCGTTTGGCGGTACCATGGGTATTTTAATTTAATAAGTAGATTGTCAAATTTCAATATGATACCTTTTTTCGGGGGTCCAGGATATCCTGTAATGTACAATTAATATACAGGAAATTCTATTTGCTATCTTATTATAGGGCTGGTTCTATATGTGTAGATGCTTGGACATTATTGTTTCACAGAATATTTAGTCCACAGCCGGCCAGGACCTGTGACAACATATGAAGATGAGATGTTTGGTATCTTCAGATACCTCTTGTGTTCCTTGTCACACATTTCTAATCCGCTACAAGGGGTAGTAACAGCATCTGCATCCCATGTTGGATATTGGTGTAGAGAGCCCTACAGGACAACAGGACAGCATCAACCTGTCTCTGGACTGTTTGACACTAATAGGCTCCTTCTGGCGAACATGGTGTATCCTGGGATCTACAGAGGTGAAGGTGCAGACACTACCAAGGAATGGTCACTCTGGTAAACAAACAGAGGGCCCTGTGAAAACAATTTGACGAGCTTGGATGCAACCAAGAGGAGATGAACACTTCGGAGGCCAACCTCCCATGCACTACAAGCCTAGGGCTCGCCAGCGTAGGCAAGCAGATGGGGGTGGGTGTTGCTGTTGGACCAGGCTCCGCATCTTTGGCCTGCCAGGCAACCGTGCCTCAAGGTGGACAAGGCACTGGAAGGGGTGGCCGTTAATCTTGGAATGTAAATTGTGCGAATGCAAATCCCATAAGGACCATCGTGCTTGTAGTGACAGCTCCGGAAACTGCCAGTTTTCGATTGCTTAATTCAATCTCTTGTGGACCCAGAGTACAGGCTCACTATACTTAAATGTGTATGTGTTAGAACCTCTTGTTCACCACCTACAATGATGGCTGGAGAGAGGAAATCTCATCGCAGGGATATTGTTGTCTCTTCCCGACCCTCGGATCAAAATGTACACGGATGCATCGATTGTAGGAGTGGGGTGCTTGCCTGGAAGAAACAAAATTATCAGGGCTTTGGAATCTGGATCAGTCTCAAGAACACATCAACCTGCAGGAAATATGAGCAGTAGTCTTGGCCCTGGAGCCCTTCCTCAAGGAAGTGCAGGGAAAAATTGTTTTGGTTGGATCACACAAATCGACGGTAGTATCTTACATCAACAGCAATGGAGGAACAAACTCTATGATGACATGAAAACTGCTTTGCTGGTGCCTAGACCATGGGATTACCCTGAAAGCAGCTCATATTCCGGGAAGGGTAAATTTCCTTGCAGGCTCCTTAAGTCGAAGAATGAGCATTTTGCTGATGGCATGGCAACTGAATCATTGTGTAGTGGATAGTCTGTTCAAACACTGGGGCAAGCCCAACATAGATTTCTTTGCGAAGATGACGACTTATGTCTCTCCGATTCCAGATCCAAAAGATATACGAACAGATGCGCTAGCTATTAGCTGGGAGGAAATGTAGGCATACACATATCAACAATCAATTAAGATTCCAAACATTTTTCATAAAGTCAGACACGAGGAATGCAAAGTGCTTCTAATCGCCCGAATTGGCCAATCCAATCATGGTATACGGATCTGCTGGCCTTTCTGATCTGCAATCTGGTTCCTCTGCCTCTAATGGACAATATAATATTCTAGGGCAAGACCCTGAACAGCAATCCAGCAATGTTCCAATTGACTGCATGGATGTTGCCAAGGAATCTGCAATCGAGGAGGGCAATGCCACATGGGGTCAACCTCCAGAGCATATAATCATAAGTCCAATGGAAACATCCATTCACATAGTCAATGTTGGTAACTGATTTCCTCTGTTATTTATGTGATAATTATAACTGTAGGCTTAATTCTATAGCTGGATATAAGTCAGCCTTAATGACTGTTATTCCTTGCTTGACTAATAGGGGAAGTGGTGAACTGTCTAGTTTAAATACTTTAATTAAAAGCATGGATACCTTACGACTGATCAATCCGCCTGTGATTTCGTTTTAGAGTTTATCACTTGTGCTACAAATCTTAGCTGATAAACCATTTGTACCACTTAGTGCTACCACTATGACGTTGTTAATACTTGTAACAGTATTTTTAGTAGCTACAGCATCAGCTAGGTGTAGAAATGAAATTCACGCTTTGTCGGCTGGACCATACCGCGTTGTGGGTACACATGTTACACAGAAGGCCTTTGGCTTCTACATAGACTTAATTTTATGGCTAAAATCCAGTCTTTGAAATACCCTGGTCAGCTTATTATTTTGCTGGGCTTAACAAGATTTCACTCTAACTCGAAAGCTTGGTGGCCAGTCCTGTACATTACTCTGTTATAAACAATATACGGAAGAATGGTAGACAGACCCTAGTTCTCTATGGCTGTCCTACATTGAACCCTGTTGCAGGGTTTCCAGGGATACCATTTCAAGGTGGATTGTGGAAACTATCCAATTTTGCTAGAAAGTTGATTTGGCCAAGGCTCATAATAGCTTTGACGGCGCTTCAATGCAGTGTCCATGGAAGATATTATGACGGTAGGCCAGTGGCATTGTGAGTAGTTTTACCAACCATTATCTACGTGACACAAATAACCCTCTTGCTTTAGAGATTTTGAAACATTGCAAATGTTTGATAAATGCCACTGATCATGTGGGTTACGCCTATGATCAGGAAGCACTCACACAATTGATACACGTCTTCCCATAAAAGCATGAAAGATGTCTTCATTCTGTCAAACAAGGTCAGTCCGATATTTTGCTGTTCTGTTTGTCACACGTCAGTCTTTTTAACTCACCTGGCCATTCCGTCCATCCGGCGTCCGACAATTTTTTCTTTAAACGACTTCTCAAGAACCGCTGGACCTATTTCAATTATATTTGGCAGCAAGCATCCTTAGGACATAGAGATCCAAGTTTATTCAAACGAGGCCGATCAACCAATTTGGTTGGTGGCCGTCTTGGATTTCAGCTGATTTTTAGAAATGTCTAAAAATCTGAGATAGAGATCCAAGTTTGTTCAAATAAGCCAATCGACCAATTTGGTCTGTGGCCATCTTGGATTTCAGCCGATTTTTTGAAATGTCATTAAAAGTATTCCCAGAAACTGCTTGGGGAATCGATTCAAAACTCATGAAACATCATCTAGGGCAAAAGGTAAGCCAAGTTTGTTCAAGAGTACTTGATTGACCAAATTGTTCAACGGCCATCTTGGATGACCTAGTTTTCACAAAAATTACTTTTCCAGAACAGCTGAAGGCATCGGGCCGAAATTTGCCAGATATGATTAGGGACCAAAGGCCATTACAGTTTATTCAAGGGAAGTTGATCTGTCAAAAACCATGGCCATCGTGGACAATCAAAATGTAATATGTTTGGTGGCCATATTGGATTTTTTATTTTTTGATGGATTTTGAGGTCGAAATTGGTTTGATATATTTTTTTGGGTATTCTGATCTCAAATTTGCCATTTTCGAAACTGTCGGATAAACGGTTTGTCGGCCATCTTGGATCATTTTCCTGCCAAAAATCCCATGCTAAAGGAATGGGAAATTTTAAATGTTTTCTCGAAAACGGCTGGGCCGATTTCAAGTATATTTGACAGGAAGCATTCTTACAGCATAGGAATATCAGTTTGTTCAAAGGAAGATGATTGACTAATTTGGCCAACGGCCATCTTGGATTTTGGCTGACTTAGAAACATCTAAAAATCTCGCAAACCATGTGTGTGTGTGTGTGTGTGTGATCGATGCAAACCTCTAGGGCAAGAGATGAACCAAGTTTCTTCGAGGGAACTTGATTTGCCAAATGGTTCGGTGGCCATCTTGGATGACCTAGTTTTCGTGAAAATGATTTTGCCAGAACTGCTGAATGGATTGGGCCAAAATTTGGCAGATATAATTTCAAAATTTAACGTTTTTGGTGGCCATATTAGATTTTCCGAAAATATCATAAAAGTCTACTTATTAACAACTCGGCCAATTTGAATAAAGTTGACTAAACCTTCACAGAATTTAGATTGGTAAATCTTTCCAGTTGTCATCTCGTTTTGTTCATTTGTACCAGTGGCCAATAATTCCAGGTGAGCTATACAGGCCATTTGGGCCTCTTGTTTTAAAACTAATCTGGTGATGGTTCGTGTTTTATATCAGTCTTACATTGAGAATATTCAAATGCAAATTTTGTTTGATTCCTATTATACTAACCTGGCACTAGTAGTGAGAGTCTGTAGGACTTGATGCAATTATCGCTCCCTTCTCTTAAAAACAGTTAGGGGTGCACATTTTGTGAAGCGGTTGTCTCTCCTCATCAGTCGTGTCATCCGATTGCTTATTCACTTCCTGTTTGCGATTTGATGGCAGATCCAGTTGGCCCTTGTGCCTCCAAAAACAAAAGAACTCTTTTAGGGAAATTGGTCTCTTTCCCTTCCTCCGAATTCTTTTACGAATACTGAATATATCTAGAGTATTCAGGATAGTAAGTATACTCTTGAGTCTTGAAGTGAAATAATGAAACTTTAGGATTTCTCTTCTTTAATAGAGAGTTGATACTTACCATCCCGAAATGACCCGGTCTACGCCCCACAGAGACGTGGTCATATTATGCAGTAGATAGTTGTAAGCCTGTTAATTATTATCTCACCTGTCCGTCTGTCTATCCATCAACTTTTTCTTTAAATGACTTCTCTAAAACCATGGGACCGATTTCAATTATATTTGGGAGGAAGCATCCTTATGGCATAGAGATCCAACTTTCTTAGAGGATATGGCCATCGTGAATTTTGGCTGATTTTTATAAATGTCTTTAAAAATCTTTGAAACTGCTTGGGGGATTAATTAGAGAATTATGAAACATATAGAACAACACCTGAACCAAGTTTATTTCAGGGAACTTGATTGGCCGCCCTTCTGTGGCCATCTTGGATGACCTAGTTTTCATGAAAATGATTTCACCAGAACCACTGAACTGATAGTGATCCAAGTCGAGCCTGGTGTCAGTTACATTTAAATGTAACTTACCTTGGACTATGTCAGTTATATTTTTACCCATTGTTAAACGTTACCTGCTGTATCAATAATGTCATGAATCGCTACCCCATTAGTGAATGGTACTTTTCCCATTGGTTAATAGTGTCAAGGACACAAATATTTTTGTATTACCAGCATAAATGTTTGCTTCTGACCATTGCCCCATTGGTAAATGGCATCTGTTTGTACATTTGAACTATTTTGATAATAGTGTCATGGATGGCTGGTCCATTGATCAATGGTACTTTTCCTATTGGTCAATAAGGTCAAGGATGCCAATATTCTTGTATTTCCTTAATTCCTTATCCAGAATCTTTACTGTGATGATTGTTCCATTAGTAAACTGTTAACACAGTTGAACAATTTGAGAGTAATGGCAGGAATGAGGTTGTACTTTTTCCATTGGTCAATAATGTCAAGGATGCCAATATTCTTGCATTTCCTCTCCAAGTCTTTGCTTGTGACCATTGCCCCATTCATAAATGGCATTTGTTATGTGTGCCCCATGAGCCAATGGAGCTTTCTCTGGTGGTCAGTAGTGCCAGGCATTAATTAATGTAAGCATGTTTACAGTTCCTTACCAACTACATGTAGTTGAGCACTATAGCCTTTGGGCCATTTATTTAATTTTGCACCAAGAATTAGGTAAATGTTAGTTTTTCAATGGACATGTAGTTCATCAAGGGCGCACTCAACCACAATAAAACTGTACAGATTTGTTCTATCCCATCCTTGCATCCAGACTCGATAATAAAAATGATTGTTAAATTGTTTTTCTTCTTCAAAATAATGTGGATGACCCAATTAGTTGAGTAGTGTCCCACAACGGTTAATGCAATGCGCAAACAAATAAGCACGTATCAAAGTTAAAAGAGATTTGTATTTACAGTCTAAAAATATGTGTTGTGCTGTTGCTGTACTCGAAACTCCACCCACACAGTGCTGATTTGAAAGCCTCTATTGAAGGAGCTGACACTGCAACTGCTGGTAAACTATTCCACACCCGAATTGCGGATGGGAAGGAGTGAAGTTTGATGTTTGTATGAGTGTGCGGGATCAATAGCCTGTGGTCGATTCTAGTTTGGTGCCTGCTTGTTGGGATCATGTTTCCATGAGGTTGCACATCTACTAGGCCATTCATGATCCTGTACATCATACATGTAGAGGCTTTGTTGACGTCCCTGCATGATTTCAATCAGTCGAGTGAGAGTTGTGTGACTAGAGCTGTGGCACTGCTGGTACGACAAATTGTGACAAATTCTTCAGACTGATCGTTGCTGAACCATCTCCAAATCATTGTTTGTGTGGGTTCCATACAGTGGATGCATATTCGAGAATAGGTCGAATGAGTCTTTTGTAACATTGACTAGGGAACTTTTGTTGGATATCCTTATTTGTTTCTGTAAATAAATGTACTAGCTCTGTTGGCTTTAGCAGCAGTCGCTGTTACGTGGTGTCAACTTAGTTTTTTGTGGGCCAAGAATTAGAAGAATGTTAAAGCATTTCAATGTTCTTTTAATTTATCATGGGCTTATCCAATCCCATCAAAACTTTACAGACTTGTTCTATATCATCATTGCATTCAGTTTGCAGCAAAATTAAAACAATTTAAAGGGATTTTTCCATACTTTTACATGGTTTATTTCTGTATGATTTGTCTCCTTTTCAAGAATTGGAAGAATGTTAGCATTTTCAATAGGGGTTTGATTTAAAATCAATTGGTATGCTATTTTAAGAAATCCTTATTTTGCGACGGTGCCACACATGTGTGATATGCGGAAATACTAAAGTGCTCGGCGCGCGGAACACAGTCCATTTAGTCAGTGAAACTAGTTCCAAAATGTTCAACGGCTTTCACTACTGCGGTGACTTTCTATGATAAGATAATATGTTGGGTATTTTAGAGAGTGGAAACTGTTGCTGCCATGAGGCAACAACAGTGTCCAGTCTTCTTCTTCTTTTCGTTCGCTGATCATACCGCCAGTCCTGTAAGTGACTATCGACATGATCATAAGCGTTAAGTGCGTGGATCCATGGTTTATTAGAGTGCGCCGTGTGGCCTGGAACCTCCGTCTTCAGCACTCGAGGTTTCTGTCAGGGTTACCTCACCCTTACCTCCTTTAGTCGCCTCTTACGACACGCAGAGGATACGGAAGGTGTATTCTAAGCCCCACCTACAGGGCAAACAGTGTCCAGTGAAATTAGCTTCAAAATGTTCAGCAACTTTGATGCATGCATAAAATAGCAATTTCAGTATTTTGAAAATAATGCGTTACTTTTATATGTAATTTATTCAGCTCAGATAAACTGCAGTATTAACTGCTCTATTTCAGTCAAATTTCATTGAAATCTGTAATTGTTCATATGGCAGCAATGGTTTTTTCCAGTCAAATTAATTTTAAAATATTCAACAGATTTCTCGTACACTAGTTTCAGTCCACAAGCCCGTACAACATATTTAAATTTGTCTGCTATAGGAAAATGGTTGGTTTGACTTTTGTCAATGGCATTGTTATTTTATCTTTCAGTCTCCCATAAACGAATTGAAAGTTTCTGAAACCAACTTCGGTTTTTTGATAGGGCATTAAACGAGTACAACCCTGGCTTCATTTAAATACTCCCGCACCTTGTCTGGACTCTGTTTAGCAACGATACTCTAATTTCGATGACGGTATACCGTGATACCGCAGTATTTTTCTATGGTACCAATACTGTCATGTAAATGTCAATGCTGCTCAGCTCTATTATGTAGATGTCATCTCATTCACACAGCATTCTTGTACTGACCCGACCATAATAAGCACTTCACATCTTCTGACAACGGGTTTATGTGTATTGATGTGAGAAGACAGCCTGAAGGTAGAAGAATTTCTTATTGATTGAGACAGGACAAATCAAAATGCTCAATGTCAAGTTTCGGTTCAGATTCATATTTTCATCATGCTTATGTATGCATTTGCCATTTTAGCTAATTACATGTAGGTAAACATTGATGCATGTATTGCTTTGCCATTTTAGCTAATTACATGTAGGTAAACATTGATGCATGTATTGCTTTGCCATTTTAGCTAATTACATGTAGGTAAACATTGATGCATGTATTGCTTTGCCATTTTAGCTAATTACATGTAGGTAAACATTGATGCATGTATTGCTTTGCCATTTTAGCTAATTACATGTAGGTAAACATTGATGCATGTATTGCTTTGTCCATTAATCCTCTATTGTAAGTTAAAATTAATCTGTCAATAGTAAAGTAATGAAGAGCCAATTCATTACATTTTGTTAGCCAATTCAAAAAAGACAGTGGTTGCTTTAACAGCTGGGTGTATAATCCAGGTGATCGCTACAAAGGTCAGACTGTTTATGTCTCATGTGGTATCAAACATATCTAACATTGGTGAAACCATAATGCAAACAGTGGTGCACTGAGCAGATGGAAGAGAAAAAGCAATGGACCTTTCCACTTTTAGCTATGCCCCGCCAATCTCCAACCACACCACGTCCGTTTTGGGATCGATTGATCTCTGAACTCCCTGACTATCAATTTCCAGAAAACTACAGGTAAGCTGTTGAATATTTTGAAACTAATTTGATTGGGTGTCACTCTTGCTGCCTTAGGCAGCACCCAGTCAAATTAGTTTCAAAATATTCAATAGTATGTTTCTTAAATAACAAAAACATACAATTCGTACAATGTGTCAGACTAGGCAATAAATACGGGCTTAATCGAATCATTCATGATGTCGCGTAGTTGATTACGATGTCATATGATTGACTGAGAAGGAAATAAATTCATGAATTGGATATACCAATTATATACAATTAACCCCTTGGAAATAACGTGTACAGTTGGGCGAATCCCCCCACTCACCCCATTGTTTTATCTCCATTCATTCATTCATTCATTCATTCATTCATTCATTCATTCATTCATTCATTCATTCATTCATTCATTCATTCATTCATTTATTCATTCATAGAATTCATTCATTCATTCATTTATGTTTCAGGTCAGTGTCTATGATTCTGATACAAACAGCAATAATCTTGTGTATAGTGTAGAAAACTCTGATCTTTTCGGATTCAATGGCAATCTACTCCTGAAATCAGGTTTGCTGGATGCAGACCCTGGCCCATCATATACAGGCTCTCTTATCACTCTGAATATTTCTGTTTCTGATGGTGAGAGGCAAACATTCACTCTGCTTAATATCACTGTGATCGATGCTAATGACAATTCACCCAAATTTCAAGGTTCTATGAAGGCAGTAATCTCAGAAACAATTGGCTTTCCTAGACACATTTACCTTGTTTCTGTCACAGACAGGGATATAAGTAATGATGGTTTTACATACTGGCTCCGTAATGGCGAGGGAAAATTTGATATTGATTCAACGAATGGCACCGTATACGTGACACAGCAGTTGAAAAGTCAGGAACAGTCTCATTATATATTACAAGTGTTTGTCAGTGATCACGGTCGTCCTCCAAGAATAGTGAGTGCTAATTTGACAATAGAAGTGAATAATTCAAATAATTATCCTCCGGAGTTTCTCAATGCTGCTTATTCTATAAGTTTAACAGAAAATCGTAAAAATGGACCCGTCCTCAAGCTGGATGCCTATGATGGTGATCCAGGTAGGATGGCCAGTTTGATCAGGTATGGTATTGCATCCGGAAATGAGGCAGGCAAGTTTCATTTGAACGGAACTACTGGACTGTTGTCACTTAATGGAACACTGGATTATGATAATGATGATGCAATTCGAGAATTTACACTACTCGTTACTGCTGAGGACAATGGCATCACTGCTTTAACAGGCACTACGATAGTGAATATCAATGTGACGGATGTGAATGATAACAAGCCAGTGTTTAGCCCAGAATTTGCACGGACCTACACATTAACAGATGACACACCTGTAAAGACTGTGATAATCCAGGTTCTTGCGTCTGATATTGATAGTGGAGCGAATAGTGAATTAACATTTTCAATGACGATTGAGAATTCGACTGTTGATTCAGACACTTTATTTATTGATGAGAATTCTGGTGATGTAAAGACTAATGACACTCTTCATCCATTTATAAACCAAAGTCTGGTGCTGCATATCACTGTACAGGATAAAGGTATCCCATCTCACTCTGTATCTATCGATGTAACTTTGCTCATTATAAACAGAATCCTACCAGTATTTCATCAAACGCCATATGAAGTCAGTGTGTCAGAAAATCATCCAGCACACTTATTGCTGGACGTGAATGCAACAATTGGTGACTTACAAGTGGATGTCGGCCTGATATATTCCTTCATTGCAAAGAATGCCACACATAAATATGTCCTGGAACCATTTACGGTGAGTTTACACAATATGAATGTTTCATCCGTGATACATAAAAGCCTAATTTAACACACCTATGGCTAAGTAAGAAGCATGCTGGATATTTTGAAAAGAATTTACATTTTTTGTGACATGCGTCCCAAATTTAACCCTTAGTCTACAACTTAACCCTTTAACCCTCAGATTTGTTCAAGAAAATACAAATTTTGCCATTGAAATTATCCATTTGCGGATCAAGAGAAGATATTTTTTAAATATTTATCGTGGAAATGACTGGCTTGATAACCGAACCAGCCTTCCCAGTGCTAAATTTTCAAAAATAATCTCTTGATCGAGATATAGTCATTTCCCTGCACAACCACGACTGCCAACTCCCTTCTACACGACCACACATTTTGTCATATGTTCCAATCTCGCAAATACTCTTAACAATTAAATATCTCTTCACTTTTGGTCGTGCCTATGCTACATCTCGCCGAATCACCTAGCAAAATTTCTCCCCATCCAAACAGTGTTTTGCTACAGCACAGAGATATGAAAGCAATATATAGATAGATAGATAGATTATTAGATAGATAGATAGATAGATAGATAGATAGATAGATAGATAGATAGATATTGTATATGTTATTGTTTACCACTTATTCCCCACTAATATGGATATATGGGGCATGTATATATTATAAACTTCTTTATCCATCTCTTTGTTTGTCCCTTTCCTTATGTAGGCGTGCATTGCTGTTTGATAGCCCAGGTTCTGTGATAGATACATTGTAGCATCAAAGAACCTGGCTGGTAGTGTCCCCAAGGAGCCTATTGTTTTTGGTATCAAAAGGACAAGGTCATGCTGGCCCAATTAAGGAAATTGACTTGCTTTTTTGGATGAGAGCTACAAGTTCGGCTGAAGGATCATCACCAAACGTGGTCTGTGTGCTTCTTTTCGGGACCCAAGAACTGTATATATTTTGGTCTCAAATGGTCAAGTGGCAAGGTTACAGTGATCCAATTAAGAAATCTTTTACAATTCCCGATGATAACTTCTAGTCTACTGAAGGGATCGTCATGAAATTTGCCCTTTGCATTGTATTTGAGTGTCCATAGAAGCCTACCATTCATTTAGGGGTCCAAAAGTCAAAGGTCAATGTCAGTGTGAGCAAATTATAGACATTTAGTTGCATTTCTTGGTGATACTTTAAGTTTTGCTGATGAGATCATCACCAAGCATGATGTGTGTGTTACACTTTGGGTTTCGAAGAAACACAGTTACAGAATTAAGGAAATTGTCTGAGTTTCTGGATGATAACTTAAGTTCTTCTGGAAGGATTTTCACCAATCTGAGTCTGTGTGTTGCCTTTGGTGGTCTGAAGAATGATATTAATTTTGGGGTCGAATGGTCAAGGTCACAATGCCCCAGTTAAAGAAATGTGTTTATATTTCTGGATGATAGCTTCACCCAGTTTGGCCTGTGTGTTGCCCTTGGAGGTATCATGAACTCTATTAATTTTTGGGTCGCCAGATCAATTTCAAGGTCATGATTACTAAATTAATTTAATTGGATTGCATTTCCGGATAATAAATAAAGTTCTACTGAATTGAGCTTCACCAAACTTGGCATGTGTGTTGCGCTTGGGGTCTGAAGAATGCGATTAATTTTGGCAGCGCAAGGCCAAAGGGCAAGGACACAGTGACTCAATTAAGGAAATTGTGATTACTTTTAATTTTAATAATATGCCCTTTATGGCTGAAGAAATGTCATCAGTGCAGACTGTGCAGTGCATACTAGCATAGATAAATAAGCATGAATACAATATGCTGTGTAAATTTCCTCATGCTGCATGGATCCATTGTATGCTGAAGCTTGGGGTGTGTGGTGTATTTATGTCAACAATCTCCAATTATCATTCGTATCAGTGTTTATTCCTGCTATTGTCAAATATTATTATGTTCCCCCCCCCCCCATATAAATAAATATGTGGGGGTGTATAGCGTTTGCTTTGTCCGTCAGACTGTCTGTCTGTCCATCCATCCGGTCGAGTTTCATTTCCAGATGATAACTCAAATTCTATTGAAGGGATCATTACCAATCTGGCTTTTGAGCTTGTCCTTGGTCCTCCGAAGAACCCTATCGATTTTTGCGTCAAACGGTCAAGAGGCAAGGTCATGGTGACCTAATAACTCAAATTCTATTTAATGGATCATTACCAAGCTGGCGTGGAAGCTTGTCCTTGGTGCTCCGAAGAACCCTATCGATTTTGGCATCAAATGATCAAAGGTCTAGGTCACTGTGACCTAGTTAATTACGTAATTGGGTGTGAGGTTGTCCTTGGTGTTTCGAAGTACCGTATCGATTCTGGTGTCAAAGATCAAGGTCATGTTGACCAATTTTGTGTGGGATGTTGTGCTTAACGGAAGGGGTGGGGGGGGGGTGAACATACTTTAGCAATCTCTGTCATTCTTGTGATATTAGATTGTGCTTGTTGAATATCTGTGTATTATTATCATAGGGAAGACTATTTACCAGTAAAGCACTGGACAGAGAGCAGTCTCCAACAGGATATGACCGACTGATCATTGCTGCTCATGTTATGTCCGGGAATGAACCTGATGAAACTAATGTCACATACACTCAGGTAAGTAAGGCAATGATAAATGCTGATTCTCCAGTTGGTGATAAGAGGATGGGAATTCAGGACAAGGCAATGTTGAGCTTGTGTTTTAACCCTTTAATCATGTTAATTATCAAGATTTTCGAAGAAAATTCAAATTTCTGCTTATTGATTGTCAATATGCAGTCCCACAGAAGACTTTATTTTTAATTTACCACTGGAATTACTGGCTCAATTATTGAGCCAGTTATTCCAGTAGTAAAATTTCAAAAATAGTTTTCTCTTGGCCTATGGACATTATTCAACGATAGGCCATTATTGGGTGGCTTGACTATTAAAGGGTTAATATGCAGAATCTTACTCATGAACCCATTTCCATCTGTATTTCATCAGTAGTGTTTGTTACATGCTATTGGTGTTGATGATGTTATTTGTTCTGTGGCTGCAGTAAGTCCTTCTTTGGCCACTGTTACTTATACTCAGCCAGGTTTCTTAGCTTCAGTACATTGTTGGCTTTCAGTGTACCCAGGCCTGCCTCTGAGATTGGTACATAGAAGGTTGGCATGTGTTTTACTCTACAGACTTTATCGAGGGTGGGTCCGAGTGGAACTTGTGTTGGAGGATCGATCGATCGATCCCTAAACTCCCTTACTATCAATTTCCAGAAAATATTACATGTAAGCTGCTGAATATTTTGAAACTATTTAGACTGGGTGTTGTTGCTGCCCATGGCAGCAACACTGCCCAGTCACATTAGTTTATTAAATGCCAAAGACTTACAATTCATACGTGTCGGATTGTTAAGCATTTAAGACGGACTAAATCGAGTCATTCATGATATAATTGATTATGACGTCATCCTACACATCATGTAGTTGATTATGATGTCATGTGATGGATGGATAAACTGGAAAGGTCCATTATACCCGACAGATAGCGATTCATTAATGGATGTGGTTGTAAGACCACATCTCTCCTAATGAACCACCATCTCTTTTCAACAAACATCAAAGTGTCATATTGTAAAGAGTCTGTTCTATTAACTATATATTGGGTGTGATTGGTCAAGCAATTCTAACAATTTACTCAGGGAATGTCCATCTTAGTCCAGTAAGAAATGACAATGGACCAGGACATTTTAAGTAACAACCAGATTTTTGCCCAGAACTCTTCCATTGTATCTAAATTAAGACCACAAAAATTCCCCATGAATCCCAATTGGGGAAAATTCTTTTTTAGCAAAAATTCAAAATGGCTGCCAAAATGGCTGAAAATTATACATTTCTAGATAGTTCAGTTACTATATAAGCTAGAGTGACGATTAAAACCTCTAAAGTTAATGTTTTGGGGTCAAGGAATTGAATTCTGATATTATTTCTACAGAATAACACATGCTAATTATAGTAATTTATTCAAAATGGCGGGAGAACGTCAAAATGGCCGAAAATTATACATTTCTAGATAGTTCATTTACCATATAAGCTAGAGTGGCGATTGAAGCCTCTAAAGTTAATGTTTTGGGGTCATGGAATTGAATTCTGATATTATTTTTACAGAATAACACATGCTTATTATGGTAATTTATTCATCATAATTCACCTGTCAGGATGGCAGATATAACTAAAATTATGCATGGTGCATAGAGTCAGCAAATTACGGCTGGCTCCACCAAGTAATATTCTGCTAAAGTACAATGTGAGAATTTATACATTGCCCCTCGCATTTGCTGTGTATGCTGCATGGAATTCCTCTCTTGGCACAAGTACAAGATACACAACGCTCGCTCTTACAGGAGCATCTGATCTCTGCCAATATATCTGCTGGTGCTGCTGCTTTATCAGTGATTACCGGCACTACGGCATCACCTTCAATCTTGTATCCGAACTCTTCCTTTTGGAGAACCGTTTGAAGATGATGCCATGTGCTTACTTGGTGATGTGCACGTGGAGAGTGATAGTACATAGCTCTGCTGGTAGGTGGCATTCTCTCAAAAGGTACATATTTGGATGATACCACATTTAAATAGCGCAGTTCATCGAGTCCTTCAGCATTGGTTCCCCCTATGTACAAATTCTTTGCAAAGTTTTCTCCTACCTTTAGAAGCACTTCTTTAGGTGTTTCTGTGTCACCAAAGACCAGCGTATCTGCGCGTAACTGCTGTGATGACTGGAGCAATTTCATGAGCTTCAGTTTCCCCACGCTATGCATTCCAGATGTTGTATCACAGCCTGACATAGCATGAGCAAATGGCAAACACATATACATCTATCTCCCTAACACCTCCTTTGCAACTTTAATGGCAATGGTATGTTGTCTGGTCTGCATATAAATATGTTTCCCATAATTTGTGTGGTGGATCAACATTATCAGAATGTCTGTATCATCAGCAACAACAACAACATTTTCATATGTTTTTGCCAATTCCATTGCCTTCTTAACTATGCAAACATCAGCATCACCCTCTTCACCAGCATGCTCTACATGGATGCCTGCCTTCTGAAGGCGCTGAGATAATAATTTGATCAAACCCTGCTTGTTCTTTTTGTTTCCAAGAAATGCCTTCTTGTCTCCAGGTATTGGTGTTTTCATCTCCAAACAACATCTGGGAACATGTTCTCCTTTCGCCGTCGCTTTTGTTCCTGATCTTTTGTTGTTGCCACTTCATAGATGTCAAACTCTACCCAAAGAGGAAGACCATTTGAAGAATGGGAGACAACAGAGGACACATATGCATCACAAACATCCTCCATAGTGCCAGTCTTGGGCCAAACCAGTTCGTGCAAAAGAGCACATCCATCAAGCGCTTTAGCTACTGGTCCAACTGTCTCTGATGTGATTTCTGTATCCATCTCAAGTATACATTTAGCCATATCCACCTTATTTGCTTTCCTCATACTCGCGTCATCTTTGAACAGTGCAGGCGATACAGTTGCAAGTTCATGTGAAAACACACTTTTGTCAGGAGGGCAACCATTGACATATGACATGGACACAAATCGATGGTACAGCTCCTGTCACCAGATATTTTGAGGGGCTTTCGCATGGCAGCAAATGTTTTAGCTTGTTCTACCCTCTTAAACTTTACATCGCCAAATTTCTTCTCATTCAGTTTTTCTTGGATTGTGGTCCCAATTTGTAGGGCATTATCTACATTGAAACGCTCATGAGCTACTACTCCAGTTGCAATGTTCCTGAGCTCACTATCTTGGCCAGATCTGAATGGGTTGTTCCTTAAAAGGAATTGCTTGAAGGTTTCCATGTCTTCCGAATCCTTTCTAATGTTTCCTGGATGCATCTCTTTATGTTGTTCTGACCAGGACCCAGTAAACTTACTGGTAAGGCAACGTAGAGCATCAGTGTACATAGCAACAACATGTGCAGTGAGTAACCAAATGTTTCTTGCAGAGTCTTTGTGGGTAATATTGATGAGTCCACCTACAGTCTTCCCTGATCTCATCAGTGATTGTTCTATGGTCATATCTGACCAGGTTCCACTCCAGAATCGGGTTTTCTTCCTTCTTATTGCGAATTCTCAATTTTGTATTGGTTGTTCCATACATTCACATAAATTCTGACAATCTTGAAGATACAACCGGCAACATTTTGCATAGTTGTTGTGACCTGCAGCTGCTAGGAAAGGTAACATTCTCTCTATAGCCAAAAGATGTAACTTCCAGCAACCCGTTCTTTCAGCTCTAATGAAAAGCATTGTAATTTCAACCATGCCCATAAACATTAGCCATAGCTTTGCCATTCGGTTGGATTTGTGAGATTCTTTTTTTCTAATCACTTCATGCAGCTGAATCAGATCTTTATTTGCAGTTATTTCATCCAAGCAGATTTCACCAGCTAATACGGAGCTGTAGAATGTTTTCAAATGTGACCAAATGTTATCACTTTCCACAGGTTCCTCATTAGCAGTATATTGATCTTCACAACCACTACCTGGCATAGGAGTTGTTTGGAAATTGCTTTCACTATTCTGATTTCTATCTGACATATTAACCTGATGATGATCATCATCATTGTCAATCATGTCCATACAATCTGATGCTTCATTATCAGTGTCCATACGGCAGTCTACATCTACATTCTGAACACCACTGCTCGATTGTTCTGCTAGTTCTTCTGACAAGTCAGTGTCCACAGCATCGCTAACTTCAGGCTCAAACAATAATAGATGAAGTGCTCCATTTGTTAAAAGGCATGCTCTTAGCGTCTTAGTATAAGATTTGCCCTCCATCATTTTAGGTAAGGAGTTTTTGGCATACACTGTACCCCACAACTCTTCAATACCACTGTCCTCCATTAGTTTACACCCTGCACCAAGGAAAGACATAAGTAAATGGAATCCTCCCAGCCGCAAGAACATGTTCTTAAATTCATTCTGATTGTCTTGCTTGATTTTGCATGCACTCAAATACAATGGTTGGTCAAAGGTAAGTGTTGCACAGCACATTCCGACTTTCATGGCCTGCTGTTTTACAAATACCATAGTACTATAAACAGCTTCATCTGTTGAAGGGTTCAAAGGTACCATAGGGTTGAACACCACATTTGTGCAGCAGTACTCTCCTTTACTTATGTCGGACATGAATCCCTGCCAGGTTGGTGGACTCGGTGAAAGCCTACTCGATAACAGCCACAGGGTATCCATTATTTGACATTTACGTGTGAAAATGTCTGTAGTGCTAAGAGTTCCTATCTTAACATCAGACATGCATGATTTCAAAGAACGCTTGTAGCATTTGATGATTGAACTGAAGTTCCCATCTTGCATTAGATCTGCTGAAGAAGGATTCTGTCTAACAACTGGTTCTGGTGTACGCTCACATGAAGTCTCAGTTTAACATGTAATTATACCCATTACATGTGTGGTATCATGCCCTGATTTGGTATCTTCATTATAGTCAAAGTTGTCAGTTACCCACTGACAGAAACCGCCCCCCCTTTGCTGACTTCAACTAGACCGGATATTAATGAATCCACTCGCTTTCCAACAGCTGCACTCTTTTCAAACGGCAGAATCTGAGTATACAATATACATAGACCTAAGGATGACAGAACATCAATGAGCACTCTTGATCGTGTTGTCTGCTTGATAAAGAGGCCAACTGATAACATATAAGAGGTGATATGTATAATTGTTGGCCTGTTGCCTGCATGAGGATGTGGCACAATGAAGTTATCAGAAGTTGCTTCTTCATGTTGGCTGATTCACTTCTTGATTCTGAGAAAAGGGTAACAACAAGGGTGTGGAGTGAGTCTGGAATGGACTTTTCTAATTCACTCAATTCAAATTCTGATGGACTTGGATAAGTGTCATTATCATGTTCTATGTTCAAGATATCTTCATTAATTTTTGCACCTATCAGTTTTGTCTGTTTTATGGGTTTTTCACTGTCTCCTAGGTTGTCTGCATCAATTTATGACTGATGTAAAATGTTATCTGCAGCAGCTCTGAATGTAAGTATGTTAATTTTCCCTTCATTTTGTGCAACGCATACACATTCACCAAACTGCTTCACAAGGCGACGTTTCAGATGCTTCTCTGTGTATGGCGGAACACCTGGCAAGTATGTTGCGAGCTGATCTCTCAGATCCGGAATGGAGAATTGACCCTGCATTTGCTCTGTTTGTTGTAACCAGTAACACAACTTGTTGAAAGCACAATCATTAATTGTGTCACGGTTTCTAGAATTGACACATGTTATGTCAACACAATTCTCACACCCTGGAACATCTTTTCCTAGCATAAATAATGTCATACAAGTTCGGTGATAATGAGCCTCTACTGGACGGAGATCTCCCACAAAATGTATTCGTGCTTTTACATTTACTGCTAGATTGTTGTGGCTATTGTCACATTTTTTCATTAGTGACTCTTGGATGAGACTTCTTTTTTCTTTGCTTGATACAATCTCCACACTAGATATCTGAGATGCTCGGTCTGGATGGCACTTGTCATCATCAAAGTCAAGTTCCTTTGTACATATCAAGCAATGTATTGGATAATCAAAAGGCTTGCTTTTCGTTTTCAAACTTAGAGTAACACCAGAACAATCTGTATCACTGGAAGGTCTCTTTGGTTGTTTTCCTTTTGAATAATATTTATAGCAGTTTTCATGAACATAGTTCTTCTCAGTGGAAGATGTTTTCAAATGTATGTCATCACCTCGTTTCAATGAAACTTCATTTAGGGTTTGTGTCCCTTTAGCACCAAGTTCTCTGACATTGACATGTATCTGTACATCTACATCGCAAATGATACAGGGCGTGTTCAGCCCGGCCATCGCTGTTTAGCCCGCACAAGCTTCACATTCAAATTAGCAAGGCAAAACGGG
This sequence comes from Chaetoderma sp. LZ-2023a, assembly GCA_034401795.1. Taxonomy (NCBI): domain Eukaryota; kingdom Metazoa; phylum Mollusca; class Caudofoveata; order Chaetodermatida; family Chaetodermatidae; genus Chaetoderma; species Chaetoderma sp. LZ-2023a. Next base: position 55,903,581 of record CM067372.1, read on the forward strand.
TGAATAGAAAATAACACACAGGCTATAAGATCAACAATGCGAGAATGAAAAGAAATCAAAGGTCATACAGTGTAAATCGTGAAATTGGAGAAAGTACGAGCATGAAAAAAGAACAAGTGCAATCTGTGCTTGATCCGAGTGTGACGTAGCAGCTTTAACCTTAGCAAAACTTTAACAATTATCTCCAAAGGAGAAAATAACAATTTGATTGACGAACGAAAATTCAGTTGCTAGAGGTCACCAGTTCTTAATGAATCCCATTTGTCTTAACTATAGGCGTGAATGATGGGGAATGGGAGTAATAATATAAAAATTAAGTTTAAGTAAGAATTTTAATGAATGAATTCTCTCACCATTTGTTCACTGCTCCACAACGAATATCTATACAAATGGAATACGCAAAATACTGAATAGATTACATAATGCCTTAAACACTACACATGCAAAAATCATTTTTTTTCATTTCGCAGAATAAACCCAATGAAACAATTACCAGGATCTCCTGGGATCAAAGTTGAAAATAGAATATGACTGATCACAACCTTACCTATAAAATACCCTTAATCCTTATAACCACCCGGAGGGATGTTGGCCAAAGACAAAATATTCTTTAATATGGAAAATTCCCCATTTCCTCAGAATAATTCGCGTAAAATATAATGCCCTAAATACATTTTACAGATAGGTAATTTCTTATCTAGGTCTAACAAATTAAAGTTAATCAATTTCTTTCATCTAATTTCTGACATCATATTTATGTGAAGTCCGGTAAGTATAAAGTTATTTTATATTGAAATGTCCAAATACAGATTAAATTTAACACAATATCCGAAACAAATCCAGGAACATTTCTGATGGTTTCAGAAATGACATTACTAAAGCACCATGTCTCTGAAAAATCTCATACACTATCCAGGTAAACACCCCATGAACTGCTTCGTGTTAACATCCAAGTAAACACCCCATGAACCGGCTTCAGGTTAACATTCCATGAACTACTTCAGGTTAACACCCAGGTCAACACCCATGAACTGTTTCAGGTTAACACCCAGGTAAACACCCCATGAACTGCTTCCGGTTAACACCCAGGTCAACACCCCATGAACTGCTTCAGGTAAACACCCCATGAACTGCTTCAGGTTAACACCCAGGTAAACACCCCTGATCAGAACTGTTCCTTCCATATATGCGCTCAAAGTCTGAACTGCCTCATCATCTGCCGTCAATTGACCCAACTACAGGCCAAATCTACCAACAGGATTCCACACTTGGATTCACGGAATCATTCCTTCCCAGTTGACTTGTCAGTATGTGAATCTCAGTGAATGGCTATCTTAAACCATCCTTTAAACAAACACACAACTTTCTAGTTGTCCGGCCAATCAGAAGCGAACCTGAGTTTCGCGTGCAAAAACAGCGCGAAATACATTTCATCTGCCTACGTGCCAACTTAAAGTTACCCTTAAAGTTATCCTGCCCTAACATATAAAAGAAATTTATAGAAAAACCTAACCATATCCCAAAACACAACCTGACTGAGACAAGTGATTTTGACACAGCAAATCACTCTGTCACACGAGCAAAATCGGAGTTTTACTTCGTCTCGCAACAAGACAGCACGGACAATAATACCGAAATATATCAAACATGCAATATAAACACGAGGGAAAGGAAAGGGATATTAAATCAAGCGCAACCTGGGGTTCATATGGCATATATTCAACTTTTACTATGCCTAACAAGCAGGCGACAAACAAATTCAACCGTATAAAATATGTGGTTTATATAATTTACTTAACTTGCCGATTTCTAATATTACCCCGGAACCTATATTTCTCAAACGATATGTATCTAACAATATGCTAAAAAGGGTGCAGGAAGTTATCCACTGTGACCTTGGCATTTGACCGTTTGACTCCAAATTTTGGAGACATGAATATGACTATGTGGACAACAATTAAGTAGTGATTAATCGAGGTATTCCCAGTGAGACGTGAGTAAGCAAATTTTGAAAAATACTGCCGAAAATGCTTCACAAAGAGATTTTAGGTCGCTGTGACCTTTGACCTTTTCACAAAAAATATAGCACATGTTCGGAACCTAACTGCTAACCTCCCACCCAAATTTGGTTAAGATACTACCAGTAGAACCAGAGTTATTAAAAGAATAGCTTATAAACCAACAAAAATCTGTTTTTAGAGGTCACCTCTTTGACCTTGAAATAACCTACTTTCCCCATGTGGGAGTCGTGGGGAATTTTTTCTGCAGACACTATGGTATATATAGGTAACTTTGAAACATAAATTTGCTTGTTACTTAAAATGTCCGGGTTCGACCAAAATCATGTCAATTCTTACTGGACTAATCTGCAGGTCAAGACTAGTTTTAACCCATACCACTATAAATTAAAGTAAAAGATGAACTGGTGTTTATTTTTCAACAAGTTTTGTGGAAGATGGTGCTGTTGTAAACAGCAACATCTTCCACCAAAATTGTTGAATAATGTACACTAATTTCTCTGCTATTGACACCGTAAACGATAGAATATTGACATCAGAGTACTACGGGTTAAATATTTAGCATTGGAGTGACTGGCTCGGTTATAGTGTCAGTCATTTCAATGGTGAAATTTAAAATTTAGTACAATGTCCAGCTTGACCAGTAAATGGTCAAGCGATCACATGTCAATGCTGACTAATTATCCATGCTCCAGAAGGTGGTCACATAAGACAGGTGTTATTGTTTATTTCATTTCAGGTTACAGTGTTTATTATCGATGTAAATGATGTCGCCCCAGAATTCCTAAAGTCACAATACAGCATTAAAGTTTCAGAGGATACACGTGTTGGAGAGTCTGTCATCACATTGACAGCACTTGATCCAGATCTCAATTCTATGGTTAGTAATCCTTGAGGCCACACTATGGGGGTGGGATGGTGGTGGTAGAGGGTTGGGGTGTGTGTGGGGTGGGGTTGGTTGAGGAGGGGGTGGGGGGAGGTGTTTGATGCTGCCACCACACACTCATATCAGCCAAAAATGGCTTCAGCAGTGGTCTTGAGAAATGTGCATTTGCAGACCAAGATAAGACTATTTTTGAAAATTTACCACTGGAATGACTGGCTCGATATCTGAGCCAGTAATTCCAGTGGTAAATTCTTAAAAATAGTCTTCTCTTGGTCTGCAAATGCACATTTCTCAAGACCACTGCTGAAGCCATTTTTGGCTGATATGAGTGTGTGGTGGCAGCATCAAACACCTCCCCCCACCCCCTCCTCAACAAGTCTGAGGGTTAAAGGCTTAATCATGTCAGGTTGGAAACTGTTGCAGTGCTACATAGCAATAGCTTCCATTTTAAAGTCCAATTAGTTTCAAATTTTCAATGGGTTATTTCTTATTTGATCCTAATTAATTAATTGACTAATTAATCTTCATCAATCATGAAATTAATGTATCTGATCTTTAAGGTTGATATCAATATCATTGTGCTTGATATAGAGAAGCATTTGTCCAAGTTTAGTCCCAATAGGGTGAACCAAACCAGAGATATAAAACAATATGTTGAGCTAAACCAAATACTTAGCTGTAATATCATTTTGCTCAAGCCCCTTTGATAGAGGAACGCATGTGTTCAAGCTTAGTCCTAAAACATTTGCACCCATCCCTAGATATAAGACGATAGGTGGAGCTAAACCAAAAACTTAACCAAAATTGGATGCCGACAGACAGACTAACAAACAGACAGACAGACACAGACAGACAGATTAACCAAGCTAATCGCTATTTTGGCTAAGATTCCAATATAATTTCGCTAATAATGAAATTGTTTTGAAATTGTAGGATTTAGCATCTAACTAGGCATGGGTGGGTGCAATTTGTTTTATTTGTATCTTTCTCACAACATAGTTGATTGTAGAAAATATACATTTGCGCACCAAGCAGACTCTTTTTGAAAATTTATCACAGTCCTGTCTTGATGGACATTGGCTTTAAAGTATTAATTGATGTGACATATCATTTGAATTGCATTCTGCTCAACTCTTCAAATTTGGATGTTTCACTTTTTATCATGTATAGTATACATGTTACATGTAATATCTAACTGTAATGTATTACAGTTAACCAATATCTTAACTAGGTCGCTGCTGCAAGCCACTATGCAATAATTTCAATGGACAATAACTAGACCTGCTGAATATTTTGAAAACAATTTGACTGAAAGTTGTTGGTGGCTTAGAGATATAACCCCTGGAATATGTTGTCTGAAAAAAAGTCGTCGGACAGTTAAGAGCAACAGCTGTAAACAAAGTATTCATTCTAACCTCTACAGACCAGATATATTAAATGCTTTACCATATTTTTAATATTTGTTTGATAATTTTGAAACTACTTTAGTTACAATCTATTTCTACCTATAGTTACAATTGTTTCCAGTCAAGTTAAAAAATATTCAATAGGATTACTTGATTGTTTCCTCGCTCTGTAATGAGATTAGGGTATATTGCATTTTATTTTGTGTCTGTCTGTATGTTTGTCTGCCTAGCCCTCGGCCTGTCAGTCCATCTGGTTGTCCATCCATCCATCCATCAGTCTGTCTGTCTAAGGCTGTATCTAAAAAATTACTGATCCAATTTGGCTTAAGTTTGAGCACAATAAATGATCTTGTTATGAGAGGATTTCCAAACATTGGCTGGTATATATATATATGGAATTAACTACCTGAATCTGGATCGGATTAAATTCTTGATTTATGAATATCTCCAAAAGTACTGGTTCGATTTACCTCAGATTTTAACACTTGTAAGAAGAGGTATGACTGTACACTAAGATTCCACAACTTTCTCATGTTCCAAAAAAATCTGAAAAATCCTTAAAAAACTTAGAAAAATTACCAAAAAATCAGGAAAATCCAAAGAAAAGTTTACTTTGTAACAAAAACACCAGGTGAGGGTCTGAAATTGAAATCGTGCGATAGGAGAATTGGAAAGGTTAATGATATATTTTGTTTCATTTATACACAGATTGAGTACAGTATTGTGGTTGATGACTCCGCACACAGCTTTCATATTAATAGCACAAATGGCATAGTTACAATAGCCAAGGGACTGGATTATGACACTATGCCAGCCAGTAATTATGCAACATATCAACTATTGGTAAGTTACAATGTAAGTTAGCATGACTTTTGCCCAAGGAAGCCACTAGCATGAGAGTTTTGTCTATTGAAGCCACTAACATGAGAGTTTTGTCTATTGAAGGCACTAACAAGAGTTTTGTCTATTGAAGCCAGTAACAAGAGAGTTTTGTCCATTGAAGCCACTAACAAGAGAGTTTTGTCCAAGGAAACTCCTGAGATGATTTTGTCGAAGGATATTACTAAGACAAGACATGTGATTGACACTTCAGTATTAGCTCACTTGGCGTGAAAGGCCAAGTGAGTTTAGGCCATGTCATCCGTTCATTGTCCATCTGTCAACTTTTGCTTTAAATTAAAGGACCAGGGAAATAACAAATGTTTTTGAATGATAGATTTAGATAAAAATCAACCTATAGACACCAGTAAAAATAGAAATAAATCGGAATAATTTGAAAAAACCCATAAATAAATACCATTATGTCGCTCTGGCAGGAACCAATTAGTGACGCAGTTGGTGCTGTGTGCTCTGGTGTATGCTAAGCGAATAAATAATAGCCGCTACAGCTGGTTATATAAACTCAGTTATATTTACGTTAAGCTGATTAGCCACTACTTACGGCAGGTACAATACTGTCTAATCATAAAACAATTTGACTGAGAGACAGGATCTACATTCAGTTACACAAGTTTCAAAATAGTCCGTAGGCATCATGTTGCGACCTTGGAAACCAGCATTGTGTTTTGTTTCCACCAGAAACAGTGACTTTCAAATATAATGTTTTCCAAAGGATCAATAGTGATTAACAGTAGCAAGTTAATCGCTCTTCATCCGAGCCTATAGAGAATACATATTCGAGTACACGGTATACCTGCACACACAGTTGAGACATGGCAGAGGGCGAAGAACCAGCTACATCACTACTTGGTTCTAAGTTAAACACTTCTAGATTTAGGAAGTGCTTTTTTGCAAATATTCCCGATTCATTTCCATTTTTTACCGGTGGTAGTTTGTTTAATATTATATGAAATTACCCATAAACATCATTTGTTATTTCCCTTTTCCCTTTAATCAACTTCTCAAGAACCACTAGGCCGATTTCAATTGTATTTGGCAGAATTTTATAGGGCATAGAGATTTATGTTTGTTCAAACGAAGCCGATGGGCTAATTTGGCTTGTGGCCATCTTGGGTTTTATCTGATTTTTAGAAATATCTTCTGAAACCGTTTGGCAGATCGATTCAAAACTCATACTGCATCATCTCGGGAAACAGCTGAACCAAGTTTATTCAATGGAATATTATTGGCCAAATTCTTCGGCGGCCATCTTGGATGACCTGGTTTTCGCGAAAAAACTTATTCTCCAGAACTGGTGAACAGATCGGGCTAAAACTTGGGAGATATGATTAGGGATTCAGGGCCATTAGCATTTGTTCAAGGGAAGTTAATATGTAAAAAACATGGCCGCTGTGGGCCAATCAAAATATATAGCGTGGTTGGTGGCCATATTGAATTTTTTTATTTAATGGATTTTGAAGCCCAAATTATTTTTTTAAAAACCCTCAGATTTCTGGAATCACCAATCTGCATGATTAATCCCTATAGGGTCCAAGTGTGTAGTTGGTGTATTCAGTACTTTTGCTGTTCTTTCCTGGTATGAGTTTTATCAGTATCCTCAGGGTCGTGAGGGAGAACTTGTATAATTTTATAGGACACATTTTGTCCAGTGTGATTGGGTAAATTAAAATGTTTTGCAACGGGGCTATCTTTGTGTTTTTTAATATCCCTTGGATGTTCTTTCACTCGTATGTGGAACTCACGTTTTGTTTCCCCCAAATACTGTTTCTGACATTGTGTGCATGTGAGTAAGTATATAACATTGCGTGTATCGCAGTATGTTTTGACCTTACATCTGTATTTTAGACCCGTGTGTGTGCTGGTGAATTCACGTTTACTGTCCATATTCTTGCAGAAGAAACTATTTTTTCTTGTGCATGGATAGATTGGATTTTGGAAAGTTTTTCCTTGAAGGCCTAATTTGGCGGGAAACTCAAATTTGGCAGTGACAAGTGTGTCTTTGAAAGTTGGATTCTTTCTGTAGCCAAACATTGGTGGGTTTGGGAATGTGTTTCTACATTTGGGACTACTATCTAGCAGTTCCCAGTTCTTTTTGATGATTTTGCTTGCTTTATGGCTTTGAGTGTGAAAATCCATTATGCGTGTGTTTATCTCTGTGTTTTTTTACTTTGTGTAATAGTAGATCAACTCTTGAACATGTGCAGTTGGGCCATGAAGATAATAGCATATGTTGGTGCTACTTTTGTGCCCATTGCTGTCCCTCCCGTTTGTAGGTATGGTTTGTCATTAAATTCAAAATTAGTGCATCTTAATACAATGGATAGCAGCTCCAAGAGTGACGTGGGTGTAAGGTCGCCAGGCATACCAAATTCACTGATATGTTGTGCGGCAGCTTTTAGTCTCTCATTGTGTGGTATGTTTGTGGATAGTGATGTAATGTCCATGGTTACTAGAATAGCATGTTGCGGTAGCTTACCGAAAGTTTCTAGTTTATTGATGAAGTCAGTTGTATCCCTGACGTATGATAGAATGTGCGGGAGATGAACTTTGAGATGACGTCTATGACGCTACTGATGTATTCAGTAGGGCAACCATTGCTGCTAATGATTGGTCTTCCCGGTGTGGGTGTAGTGTTTTTGTGTTTTTTTGGTAAGAGATAGAATCGTGCAGTAGTTGTCTACTCTTAGGCCATTAGCGGTGTCATGATTTATCTCCCCTTTCAGAACTAGCCCATTGATATCTGTTTCTACCCTTTTAGCGTGTTTGATAGTCAGATTTTCTGTCACCAGTTCATAATAACGTGTGTCTTTGAGTTGTTTTAGGGCTTCAGTGTTGTAGTCATACAAGTTTAGTATGACGGTGGCCTGCCCTTTATCGGCTTTCTTAATGACAAAAGAAGTAAACACACGTATCCCATGCATAATGGACTTTAACACTCAAAGCCATAAAGCAAGCATCAAAAAGAACTGGGAACTGCCAGATAGTAGTCCCAAATGTAGAAACACATTCCCAACCCCATCAGTGTTTGGCTACAGAAAGAATCCAACTTTCAAAGACACACTTGTCACTGCCAAATTTGAGTATTCTCGCCAAATTAGGCCTTCACGGAAAAACTTTCCAAAATCCAATCTATCCATGCACAAGAAAAAATAGTTTCTTCTGCAAGAATATGGACAGTAAACGTGAATTCACCAGCACACACACGGGTCTAAAATACAGATGTACGGTCAGAACATACTGCAATACACGCAATGGTATATACTTACTCACATGCACACAATGTCACAAACAGTATGTTGGGGAAACAAAACATGAGTTCCACATACGAGTGAAAAATCATCTAAGGGATATTAAAAAACACAAAGATACCCCCGTTGCAAAACATTTTAATTTAACCAATCACACTGGACAAAGTGTGTCCAATAAAATTATACAGGTTCTCCCTCACGACCCTGAGGATACTGATAAAACTCATATCAGGAAAGAACAAAAGTACTGGATACACCAACTGCACACGTTGGACCCCATAGGGATTAATCATGCAGATTGGTGATTCTAGAATGAGATTTTCTTTAAACTAATTAGAATCACCAAACTCCATGTCATGGAAACCCTTCTATGATGTCGTAAAAGATGTCTATCAATGACGTCACACTGACCATTACGTTCGCTCCTTTCCACGTTAAATATATAGAATCAGTTAGCCAACCATCTCATACTTAACCTGTATGGAAAATTTAAGTGTAATAAGTGCAATGCACAATTCACAGAACGCACGGGGCTAAGAAGACACACTAGAGTAATCCATGAACAGAGTGGTTTCTGGAGCTGCAGCTATTGCGGAATTAGCTTCACTCGTCTAGAGGAAGCTAGAGGCCACTGTGATAGGATACACCTTTTCTTAAGACAACAAATAAACGAACTCGTTCAACAGGCAGGCAATACTAGCGTAATCAACATCAGAGATTACTCTAGCTTCAGAAGACCTGTTCCCCCCCTCCCCCTGCACCGAGACAGACATCAACAGTAGCCAACGTGACTGCCACAGAATGTGTGTCTGAACAGAGACAGGTGACACCAACAGATAATACATCCACCACTGAAAACCTTAACGAGGCAAACACACCCGACCCAGCTACAGCACCCATAGAATCACACACTGAAGAACAAAGTGCTGATAACATCTGTGAGCCATCATCACCCACACAGACGGCAGTCAGTGGACCACTTCCACAAATCACTGTGGAAGAGGCTGATACAATTCATACACAGTTTGTCATCCACATACCCGAGGGCACCATACCTTGCACCAGTGACACAACAGATATCGAACTGTATTCGTTTCTTTACGTCGAAACCGGTTTGACAGAATCTGTTACTTACCTGAGACCAGGACTTGACCCACGCGTAGTCACAGACCGGGGCACTGACCCATAGAGAGGTAAGACAAAATACACCCAACGTTTACATAGGGATGTTACAGAACCACTCAAATGTGAACTCAGCCAAACAAACATTCTTGGACACTGGGTACAATGCATATATAAAATTTTATTTTATTTTTTTCCGGTTGCATCACAAGTTTTTTTACGGTTACACTGAACCTAGAAAACAACAATCAAATTTTTCCGCTTACACCACTGATGACTTAACGGTTACACAAACCCAGAAGTCAACAAAATTCTGGTTACCAACAAACTGACGATTGGTAATTTCCGGTTACAAGATGTTAAATCCGGTTACAAAATCAACATTTCCAGTTACAAGCATGAATTTACAGTAACACGTAACCGGATTTTCACTCATCTCGGTTACACCAAGGAGCAACTGTAACCGGCTCGAAAGTATAAAAGCAGGTGCAAAACACTGCACTGACATTCGTATTTCGATCCAACTGATCAAGCATAAGAAATTCTTAAGAATATTTCATGACCAGTCGAAACCCCAAATTTTTTTTAATTAGGGTTTTTGGTATTCTGGTTTCAAATTTTTCGGTAAAATTATTTGCCGGTCATCTTGGATCTTTTTCCCATCAACAGCTCCCATGTACTAAAGAAATAGGAAAGTTAAAATGTCTTTTCGAGAACCACTAGGCCAATTTCAAGTATATTTGGCAAAGCAACCTTCGTGCATAGAGATACAGGTTTGGTTAAATAAAGCTGGGCTGTCAATTTTCTCGGCGGCCATCATGGATTTTAGCCTTTAAAAATCTTCTTTTCCAAATCCGTTTTGGGGATCAATTTCAAAACTCATGAAAAGTCTTTCACATCAAGAGTATACTTACCTCCCTAATACTTTTGATATTGCTAAATATTGGCTTTCACTCAATAAACACTCAGATTAAAACAGTTAGGTGCCCCTACTGGGCAGGGAGTCAGAGCATAGTCTGGCGGATGCCAGCCCCACCACCGCGCATGCGCAGACTAGCACTACCTCTTTGCTAAGTTATTGGCTGAGAGTGTACACATGCTTTTGTGTTAAGAACTTTCTATACTCTTTTCGAAGTTTTTTGAGACTGTTTGTTAGAAGTTTATACCTGAGAAAGATGGCAGAGAGAGTAACTTCGCCACAGGAGGGCCTTGGACCTTTAAATCAGGTGACTTCTAGTAAAATTAGCGAGTTTTGTCCCGTTGTAATGTGTTTCCGGGACTCGCGCTAAACGTGATAAGCGCCTTGATTAGTTGGTTTATTTCAACTAGGTGCTATATAAGACTAATCTCTCTTTGTGTTTATGTCCACAGGTCTGTGTGAAGAAATATAATGGACATCACATCTGCAGAGGGTTTGTGTCTCTCCACCATGGTTCCATTTCCTACTAATACTGTTAGGTTATCTAACCAAAAATTCTATGTCCAGTGAGTTGGAGGCCTATTATAAAGGTCTTCTCACTTTGCCCTCTTGATCCAATTCCTTCCCCTAGAGGTGGAGAGAGTTAAGAGGCGTTCAGTGGTGGAGTGCTCCAGTTCATCAGGTTGGATGGTTTGTCTAGACAAGGTGTCAGGTATCTAATTATTGATATGAGGTGATGTTAATTATTTAGAGGAAAGGGAGATAATTAACTCTATTTGCCATTGTTATCAGTATATATCTGATGCTTGTATAGTCGAAATGTCCATTCTGTACATGTTCTGGTTAGAGATACAATTCGTCCTTGCACTGGGATGTTTGTTGGGGATCGATTTTTTCCTGTCATAGGATTAATGACGTCATAATCAGCCTTGCTCTTTATTAACAATTAAAGTTGTCCGAAGCTGGTTTTCTGATAAATTATGATCTTTATGATCATTTTCCTTCTCTTGAGTTGGTGAGTTTTCTAAGCTTAACTAGTTTGCTCATACTCCTCGTCCTTTGGCCTTTTTCAGAGACCTGGTTGTGCGTCCTGTGGACGATTTTTGAGGGACAAGTTTGGCCCTCATCTCTGTTTTCAGTGTAGCCCCTGTGGTCCCTTGCTTAATTGCGAGATATGTAAGCACTGGGGGGGCGAGCTAATGTCCGAATTCTTGTGCTTGCAGGCGAAGGACAAGGTGGAGGAGGAGAAGAAGAAGCTGAAAAAAGAGGGTGTAAGTAAGAATGGTAAGAGGAAGGCCTCGTCCGCGGTGGACATGGAGGCCTTCCGGACCGAGATGTTGGGAGAGATGAGGAGGACAATCAAGGATTTGGTTCCAGAGTTGCTTCGTGGCATGCTTCCTGGACCAAATCCTTTATTGACCTCATCATCTGCTTCGGAGCAGGTAATCCCCACCTCTGAATCAACGTTCCTTAGTACGCTTCCGTTGTTTGAAGATTCAGAGGTGGCCCCATTAGAGGGGGCGTTCCACGGCCCTGGCAGCAGGCTTATTGCCGCGCCCAATAGGGACCGTGGACGGTCGTCGCTGGAACCTGCGGGCTGCTTATCAGTCCAGGGGTATCCGCACACCGCGGGTGCCAGTACCTCGTATGGCACCTTCCCTGGCCAGTCCGGGTTAGCTCTCTTTGCTGACCCGGAGTCTAATCTGTCTGGCCAGGAGGATGAGGATTACCTGTTGGGGTCGCCGTCTGAAGACGTGGCCATGGATTATGACGTCTGTCCACCCCTCGCGGGGAATACAGGCGCCTTTTTCCACGGTTCTACTCTCCCAGGGGTAGAATCCACGGTTCAGACTGTGGCCCTGGGCGCTGAAGGCCAGCGGTACCGCATACCTCGTCTTGCCGAGAGTGTCGCTGGTGCTGGCCGGGGCCGTGGTGGGGCAGTATATGCCCCGCGCTCTACCACGGCGCCTGCTCCTGGTCAAACCAGTGATATTAGCATGCCGGTATTGTCAGGCCCGCATGTTCTCCCTGGCTTGCCAGGGATATCAGCGTACCCGCCGTCAAGCTCTGTTGCTTGCGCTCAGGAGGAAGACGAAGGCCCCCGTCTTGTAGAGCGCTCGCAGCTAGCCACGGAGGAGGATTGGTCTGACGCTTGCCAGTGGTTGGTGAGTGTTAGACCAGATCTGCCCGTGGAGCAGTCGGCTTCGGCTAGCCAGCGTGAGCACAGGCCGTGGTTAGCTGGTAAGCCTACTGCTAACGCTATGCCTTCTCTGCCGCTGGCAGAGCATGTCGTTGACATGTTCGAGGCGGCGGAGACGTCCATTAAGTCGAGTGGACGTCTCGCTAAGGCCCCGCGCGAGGTGGCCAGGCGTTGCCGCATCGTGCCCCTGGACTACCAGCGGTACGGTGTGGTACCGAAGCCGAGCGTGGATGACCGCGCGGCTTTGGGTGAGGATGCGCGGCCAGGCTCCCGTTCTGACACGGGAGTCTTGTGTTCGAACGCGTTGCGTTCAGCAAATGCCGCGTTGCGTGATGCGGAGGAGAGTGGGAGGGCTTCGATTGCCGCTCTGTCCCACGTCTCCCAGCTGTTACAAGGGGTAGTAACGGCATCCGCATCGCGCCAGCCAAGTCCGGTCACAGTCCAGCGAGCCATCCAGGATGGCATCAACCTGGCTCTGGACTGTATGACGCGGGCGGTGACCAGGAGTGTCCGGGCAAGGCGCACTTTTGCATTGGATAATCTGTGCCCGTCCCAGGACCTCTACAATAGGCTACTACGTACGCCTATGACAGGTCCTGGTCTCTTTGGAGGTGAGGGGTGTAGGCACCTCCAGGAGACGGTTACGCTGGTCAATAACCAGAGGGCGCTGCGCGAGCAGTTTGAGGTGCTTCGTCGTGCCAACATTCGCGCCGCACCCCCTGCGTATCGTCCCCTGCAGGCTCGAGGTGGTAGTGGCCAGGTCAGAGGCCAACCACCATCGCAGCGCCGGCCTCGGCCGCGTGCGATTCGGCCAGCAGCGAGGGGGGCGCAGGCTCCTCAGGCGCAGTCAGCCAGGCAGCCGCCCGCGCACCGAGGTGCGCGCGGTGCTGGTCATGGCGCGCGAGGATCTGGGCGGGGTAATCGTTCCTGATGGGACGGTTACCGCGGTGAGAACCGCGCCGGTGTTTCTGGCAAAGGAGACAGTGCCGCTCTTGCACTCCTTATGTCCACCTCTATCCCTAGGTGGACCGGTGGGAGGCCGGTTAGCCGACCACATGCAAGAGTGGGAACGGTTAACTCAGGACCGTTTAGTCTTGCGATGGCTTTCAGTCGGGTATCATCCCGATTGGATGACAGGCCCGCCATCGCGACTGTCTCTAGTGCCGATCTGGACTCCAAATCCGAGAGATCCAGATCAAAGGTTGTGTATCGAGGAAGAAATAAATTCCCTCATACAAAAAGGAGCTATTCAGCCGGCACAGAGGTGTCCGGGCTTCTATTCAACCCTGTTCTTAGTAACAAAGAACACCGGAGGGTGGAGACCAATTCTCAACCTCAAGCCATTGAACAAGTTCATAGAGACGCCCAGTTTCAAGATGGAGACTGTGCGCTCGGTGTTGGCGGGGTTAGAGAGGGGAATGTGGACAGCGTCGATAGATTTGAAGGACGCTTATTTCCACATCCCCATACACAGGAGTTTCCGTCGCTTCCTGAGATTTGCATTCCAGGGCAGACAGTGGGAATTCAGGGTGCTACCCTTCGGAATTTCCACGGCTCCTCGGGTTTTCACCCGTGTGGTTCTTGCGATCACCGCATACCTCCGCAGGAGAAGCATAGCAGTCCACACGTACATAGACGACTGGCTGTTGAAAGCGCACACCCGGGAAAGTTTATCGGCCAGTCTGGAGATTGTTTGAAAACTCTCACAGACTTAGGCTGGATGATCAATTTCCCAAAATCAGAGCTGATTCCATCCCAGAAGTTTGTTTACCTGGGGATGTTCTTCGATCTAGAGACAGGATATGTTTATCCTACTCAGGAGAGAGTTCAGAAACTCATCTCATTAATTCAGTCAGTGTGCGACAGTCGTCATGTCCTGGCACGGGTTTACTTGAGAATGCTGGGGTTGATGGTTTCATTGGAACCAGTCATTCCTCAGGCCGCCTTACGCAGGCGGCCGATCCAGTTATTTCTCATGACACAATGGACCCAGAGTACAGGTTCGCTGGACTCGAAGGTGTCAGTGTTGGCGCCTCTGATTCATCACCTGCAATGGTGGTTGGACACAGAGAATCTCTTGGTGGGGGTTATGCTAACCCCTCCCCACCCTCAGGTGACTGTGTATACAGATGCATCGATGGAGGGCTGGGGAGCTTGCCTGGAAGAGTCTACGATATCAGGGCTTTGGAATCTGGAACAGTCAAAGGAACATATAAATCTACTGGAGCTAAGAGCAGTAGTCCTGGGCCTGGAACATTTCTTACAGAAAGTTCAGGGCAAGATTGTTCTTATTCGTTCAGACAACTCAACGGTTGTGACTTACATAAACCGCCAGGGCGGAACGAAGTCGCCCAGTCTCTGTATGATGACATGGAGACTGCTTTGTTGGTGTCTGGGTCACCAGATTACCTTGAAAGCAGTTCATATTCCGAGAAGGTTAAATCTGCTAGCAGACTCATTGAGCCGAAGGATGAGTGTTTTACCCACGGAATGGCAACTAAATCAATGTGTGGCGGATCGTCTGTTCGACCATTGGGGGAAACCCAACATCGATTTGTTCGCAACGAAGAAGAATGCGAAGATGATGACGTACGTCTCTCCGATTCCGGATCCAAGCGCTTTCGCAACAGATGCGTTAGCTATCAGCTGGGGGAGAATGTATGCATACGCATTCCCTCCAGCAATCCTGATTCCATAAATTCTTCAGAATATCAGACAAGAGGAATGCCAAGTGCTTCTGATCGCCCCGGATTGGCCAAGCCGATCATGGTATACGGATCTGCTGGACCTTCTGGTCTGCAATCCGGTTCCTCTGCCTCTGATGGACGATATTATCTTCCAGGGCAAGGCCCTTCACAACAATCCGTCAATGTTCAGATTGACTGCGTGGATGTTGTCAAGGAATCTAGAATTAAGGAGGGCTTTTCTGAGCAAGCAGCCATGTTTATGGCCAAAGCCAGGAGGGGGTCAACCTCCAGAGCATATAATTATAAAATCAACAGATTTGCAGAATGGTGCTCAAAAAGATGTATTGATCCAATGGATTCATCTATTCAGGTAGTAGCTGATTTCCTCTGTCACCTCTATGATGCCTATAGCCTCAAGCCTAACTCTATTGCTGGTTATAAGTCAGCATTAATGTCTGTTATTCCTTGCTTGGCTAAGAGGGGAAGTGATGAAGTAAATACATTAAATGTATTAATTAAAGGCATGGGCAATCTAAGACCAAGGAATCCACCTGTGATTCCGTCTTGGAGTTTATCGCTAGTGCTTCAAGTACTAGGTGATAAGCCGTTTGAACCACTTAGTTCCATTTCTATGAAACTATTAACACTGAAGACTGTGTTTTTAATTGCTGCGGCCTCGGCTAGGCGTAGGAGTGAAATTCATGCCTTATCAGCCGAGGATGACCATTTTGTGGTTTCAGGGGAAGGCCTTAAGCTGCTACCTAGGATTAATTTCTTGGCTAAAAATCAGTCGTTGAAATATCCAGGTCAACCTATTGTTTTGCCTGCTTTAACTAGATATGATCCTAATTCTAAAGCATGGTGTCCCGTCCGGGCGCTTTGCCGGTACAAGCAACGTACGGCGGAGTGGCGCACCGACCAGTCGGCGTTATGGTTGTCTTATATTGAACCCCATGGCAGGGCTTCTAAGGACACCATTTCCAGGTGGATTGTAGAATGCATTCAGTTTTGCCATAAATCCGCCACCGGGAAGCAGGTTGACGTGGCCAAGGCTCACAGTGTCCGCGGCGTAGTGACATCCACTGCCCTATTTAATGGGGTCCCGGTGGATGATATTATGTCGGTGGCTCAGTGGCACTGTGAGTCAAGTTTTACAGACCATTATCTCCGTGACACCTCTAATCCTCTCGCCTTGTCGATTTTGAAAAAATAACTTGGCATATATTTTTGATGGGGTTTCCTCATTGCTTATATATTTCACAATTAATTTATGGAAACAACCACTAATTTGGGACTGCATCGTGCTTCACCAATGGGAAGAGGATGTCAGCAGCCATTTCAACAAGGTCAGTCTTGTGTATGTGTTGTCCATTGTTGATTGTCTTGTCACGTTACCCGTTATTAATATGATGATGGTTTTGTGTATTTATGTGGTTCATTGTTGAGAGTATACGAAAATGGAGTTTTTTCGTCTCTGTCCTGTAGTACATGGCACTTGTACGTAGAGAGCGTATAGGACATTGAGGTCATTCGACTCTTCCTCTCAGGAAGGAGGGGGGGGAGCGCATATGACATTCGGTCATCTCTCATACATCGGGGGTGTTATCCGATGGTTAGTCAAATCCTGACTGTTTTTTCATACAGTTTCAGAAGTTTAAGTGCCTTAAACGCAGAAAAGCGTATAGGGATGAGCTGGTCTTTTGACCTCGCCTCCCTCCCGCCGAATTCACTGTCGAATTCTGGCAATATCAAAAGTATTAGGGAGGTAAGTATACTCTTGATGTGAAATAAACGAAATCAAGGATTTCTTTTTTCACGAGAGAGTTGATACTTACCTCCCTAGATACGGACCCGGCCTCTCCACCCCACAGAGGCTCGGTCTTCAGGCTCTTTATAGTTGCATGTGTATCAGCCAATAAATTAGTCAGAGGAAGTGCTAGTCTGCGCATGGGCGGTGGTGGGGCTGGCATCCGCCAGACTACGCTCTGACTCCCTGCCCAGTAGGGGCACCTAACTGTTTTAATCTGAGTGTTTATTGAGTGAAAGCCAATATTTAGCAATATCAAAAGTATTAGGGAGGTAAGTATCAACTCTCTCGTGAAAAAAGAAATCCTTGATTTCGTTTAATCTAGGGCAACAATTGAACCAAGTTTGTTCAAGGGAATTTGATTAGCCTACTACTAAAGGCAAGATTAAAAATCCTTTTCTGGTGGTAAATGTATGGTAATTGATTTAGTAAGTAGTGATTGAACAGTAAGTATATTTATGTGGTTCATAAAACTTCAGACCAACTCTAGGGGATCTGTGGTCATTATGGCCCTTGAGGCCTGTTTTATGAAATGTTCCTATAGTACACTTTAACCATTCAACAATAGTTTCATGGATGGCTGGCTGATTGATCAATGGTGCTTTTTCCATCGATCAATTTTGTCAAGGTTGCCAATATTCTTTCATTTCCTCATTAGGATTTTTGAGTGTGATCATTGCCCCTTTGCTAAATGTCATTGCTGGCCTGCTTGAACCATTGGTAAATAGTGGCGGTGATGGCTTCCCCATTATGTACATGTATTACTATTATTTCCCAATTCGAGAAAGAAATGCTCTTAAGCAAATTATAGAGCATACAGTCTCAGTTTTACGCAGCTGAGCGTCAAGGCCATTGGGCCTCTTGTTTATTGAATGCCTATGTTCCACCTGAACATGCTATGAGAAAACAATGGCTTGCTAAACCTTTGTGGCCACATTCATAATTTAGCACTTGTCCCATCTCTGTGGTGTGCCAATTTATCTCTTGTCACATCACCCTGGCATGGTTGTCATAATATGAGATTTGGACACAAAGCTTGTTTAGCATTCTGAATGATGTCGGTAAGCAATATGGTCTTGACAATAGAGTCTTCCGTATCTACTAATGCTCCGCCCATTTCTAGCTAAGCTCTGCGATCTTTGTATGTGAATTTAAATAGATTTTACGACTGAAATATGAATTCCCAGAACCACAATTTCAAATTAACTGTACAGTTGTCTTGGATAAGTTGTTGACTATTTTCAAACTAATTTGACTGGGACATGTTGATGATGCCTGTGGCAGTAATAGCTCCCCATTTAAAAATATTCAACAAAATGCTTATTAAATCTTTAATTCACCAACGATGTACAATTCAGTCACCTTCGTGACAGACCTTTGTCCCTTTTTGTGTCAGACCTTAGTCTTTTGATTGCCATGACCTTTGTGTCCTTAGTCTTTTGATTGTGATGACCTTTGCATCCATAGTCATTTGATTGTGATGACCTTTATGTCCTTAGTCTTTTGATTGTGATGACCTTTGTGTCCTTAGTCTTGATTGCAATGACCTTTGTGATCTTAGTCTTTTGATTGTGATGAGCTTTGTGATCTAAGTCTTTTGATTGTGATGATCTTTGTGATCTAGGTATTTTGATTGTGATTACCTTTGTGATCTAAGTATTTTGATTATCATGACCTTTGTGATTTAAGTCTTGATTGTGATGACCTTTGTGATCTAAGTATTTTGATTGTGATGACGTTTGTGACCTTAGTCTTTTGATTGTGATGACCTTTGTCCATTTGTGTCAGACTTTAGTGTTTTTATTGTGATGACCTTTGCCCTTTTGTATCAGACCTTTCTCTTTTGATGTCAGTAAGATATTGTCTATAACAGCAGATACTTGAGTATCCTATTGGATCCCTCCATTGATATCATTGTAGTATTTTTTTAATGGCAAATCAATCTTAGTAAATGATTTAATTATCTTGATTTACTCCTACTGTATATTGCTGAATGATTCTCTAAAAGAGATGTTTTAGATCAAAGATTACTAGATCTTGAAATTCATTTCAACTTGTATTCTACATATTATTGTGTCAATATCAAAGAAACTGGTGTACATTATTTCAACAATTTTGGTGGAAGATGTTGCTGTCTATGACAGCACCATCTCCCAGCAAATTCGTTGAAAAAAGAGCACCTAAGTTCATGTTTAAATTTAATTTGAAAATTTAGTTTTGACACCAGAGTGGTAAGGGTTAATAGGGATTAGATATAAATCACATAACTTAATCAGATGAACATTTCAGCTTTAATTATGCCTTTAATGGTAAAGATTGTAAAGAAAATCTAAATGTAAGCTCAGTGAATGTTCTTTTCAGGGGTAGAGAAAAAGAGTTTTGAAATGTTGGCACTAGAATGACTGGCTCGGAAACTGAAACAGCCACCCTAGTAGTAATTTTTAAAAAACTGTCTTATTTTAAAGTTCTCATGTCCCATTAGCTAGAGACACGTTTGTACAAGATATGAGATGCCTGTTGATTTCTGTTCAATTTACCTAGCGTGCAATGCTACCCATCATATAAATGTCCTGACTCCAGATTCATTGTAAGTAATTGGCACCATTGTTTGTTTAGTCTATTGTCTGTCCAGACCAGGATTTCTCAAACAAAACAACCTGTCTGCATGTGCAAATGGTCATTTGTCAGCAAACGTCAGCATGCATGTATTTCAATGCCATTCAGCGCAAGTGTGTCAATTTCCTGTAGAAAATAGGAGACAATTTCATATACTGACATTCTGCCTTACCACTCCCCCTCAAATACATAAATAAATTTGTGTAGTCAGTCATGTCAGTGTTAGCTTTGACAGATTATGTCATTTAGACATCAAATTAGTTTCAGAATATGCAACACACATTTCTTGCATCTGCAAATTCCTAAGTTGCTTTGATGTAATGTAGCTGTAAAATAATCTATGCTCATTTGTTTGTCAGTTCATAAGCTGTACATGATGCAGAAACTGTATGAATATTAATAACTGATGTTTGTTTTGTTTTGTAGATTATGGCATCTGATGGAGTTCATTCAACAAACACGACATTAGAGGTCCATGTTACTGATGTGAATGATCAAGCACCTCTCTTCAGGAATCACATGCTCAATGTAACAATACAAGAAGTATGTTCTGGTTGGGTGTAACGTCAATAGACAAACCTCAATTAACCATTTAATGATCAGGCCAGACATAGCGATCCTCTGCAGTGGTCTTGAGGAATGTCCATTTGCGCGTCAGTATTAATTGATAACAGAGCCAGTCATTCCTGTGGTAAATTTTCAAAATTAATCCTGCTTTTAACCTGCAAATGGACAGTCATTTAATAAACACGGCAATTTTCTTGACAAATCTTGCCCATTAAAGGGTTAAAGTAATACTTCACAGAAGCAGTGGTGATAGAGTGATCCACTCCTCGCTATGGCAAGGCTATTTCTTACTAAGCTCCGCCCACTTTGTGCGTGCATATTTGAGTCGATCTTAACACTTTGAACCCTGAAATCCCAGAATCCCAATTTCAAGGGAACTATAAATTTATGTTGGTTAATATTTTGAAACTAATTTCTCTGGAGGCTGTTATGCTCCCAGTCAAATTAGTTTTAAAATATTCAACAGAATGTTTATTAAATTTTTAATTCACCAAACACATACAGTTCAGACACTTTCGTGATGGAACTTTGGCAATTCCTTGATGGATCATCATTTTGATTATGACATCAGCTAACAAGTGCCATGTTGATTGTGACGTCGGCTAACAAGTGACATATTTTGATTGTGACGCCAGTTAACAAGTGATATATTTTGATTGTGACATCAGCTAACAAGTGACATTTTTATTGCGACGTCGGCTAACAAGTGACATATTTTAATTGTGACATCAGCTAACAAGTGACATATTTTGATTGTGACATCAGCTAACAAGTGACATATTTCGATTGTGACATCAGCTAACAAGTGATATATTTTGATTGTGACATCAATTACAAGTGACAAATTTGTTATTGTGACATCAATTACATGTGACATATTTTGATTGTGACATCAATTACAAGTGACATATTTTGATTGTGACGTCAGCTAACAAGTGACATATTTTGATTGTGACATTAGCTAACAAGTGACATATTTTGATTGTGACATCAGCTAACAAGTGGAATATTTTGATTGTGATGTCAGTTAACAAGTGACATATTTTGATTGTGACGTCAGCTAACAAGTAACATATTTTGATTGTGACGTCAGTTAACAAGTAACATATTTTTATTGTGACGTCAGCTAACAAGTGACATATTTTGATTTTGACGTCAACTAACAAGTAATATGCTTTGATTTTGATGTCAGATAACAAGTGACATATTTTGATTGTGATGTCAACTAACAAGTAATATATTTTGATTTTAGCGTCAGATAACAAGTGACATATTTTGATTGTGACGTCAGCTAACAAGTGACATATTTTGATTGTGACATCAGCTAACAAGTGACATATTTTGATTGTGACATCAGCTAACAAGTGACATATTTTGATCGTGATGTCAGCTAACAGGTAACATATTTTGATCGTGATGTCAGCTAACAAGTAACATATTTTGATTGTGACGTCAGCTAACAAGTGACATATTTTGATTGACGTCAGCTAGCAAGTAACATTTTGATTGTGATGTCAGCTAACAAGTAACATATTTTGATCGTGATGTCAGCTAACAAGTAACATATTTTGATTGTGATGTCAGCTAACAAGTAACATATTTTGATTGTGACATCAGCTAACAAGTGACATATTTTGATTGTGACATCAGCTAACAAGTGACATATTTTGATTGTGACGTCAGCTAACAAGTGACATATTTTGATTGTGACATCAGCTAACAAGTGACATATTTTGATCGTGATGTCAGCTAACAGGTAACATATTTTGATCGTGATGTCAGCTAACAAGTAACATATTTTGATTGTGACGTCAGCTAACAAGTGACATATTTTGATTGACGTCAGCTAGCAAGTAACATTTTGATTGTGATGTCAGCTAACAAGTAACATATTTTGATCGTGATGTCAGCTAACAAGTAACATATTTTGATTGTGATGTCAGCTAACAAGTAACATATTTTGATTGTGACATCAGCTAACAAGTGACATATTTTGATTGTGACATCAGCTAACAAGTGACATATTTTGATTGTGACGTCAGCTAACAAGTGACATATTTTGATTGTGATGTCAGCAAACGAGTGACATATTTTGATTGTGATGACAGATATTTAAATGACAGAATAGATAACTACATGACATTTTTAAACTAACTGTCCAGGAATCGTGACTCAGTATTGACTGCCGGGCAAACATTAAAACAATGTCTCTCACCATCACTTCACGCATGAGTAATAGAGGAATCCAAGCTCTCGGACAGGTGTATGACATCATAATCAATTACATCATAGGTAGGCTGACGTCACCCTCATATATGTCATGAATGACATATATCTAAGTCTGTTAGGAACATTCAATAGTCTCTCAGTTGTACGAATTGCATGTATTTTCTATTTACTAAACATTCTGTTGAATATTTTGAAACTAATTTTACTGGGCACTGTTGCTATACAGCAACAGTACCCAGGCAAATTAGTTTCAAAATGTTCAACAGATTACCTGTGTAGGTACCATGACATTGGGATTAAGGAAATTCAGGATTCGATCGATTCCAACAATGGCAAAGTGTGGGCGGAGCTTAATTAGAGATGGGCGGGGCATAGATAAAAGTTTATTCATCCGTTATGTGGGTACCAGTGTGAAAACTAGGGCGGTTACACATAATAGATGGAATTAAAAAACACACGCGATATACCATGAATGGGATCGAGAAAATAAGGACCTGATAGATAAAAACCAAACGGATAACTTCAATGTTTAGAGCAAATTTTATGAAAGGAATTTTGAGAATTTGATTATGGCAATTAATAGCTGGATTGTCAGCTTGAATGGTGCGGTTTCATTGGTTGTACAGGTATCTACGAGGTGTGCCTAGTTACCTAATCCAGCGAATACTCTGTTCCAAATTCTCGCACACGTGTTTGCTATCTCTGATATCAATAACACAACATCGGAACTCGCTTCATATGTAGGTCTGAGAGTGTGGTACAGCGTGCAAGAGTGTGGAAATTTGTGTGACAAACTGGTACAGAGGACACGTGAACAGTGAAAGAAGGTACAATGTGATGAAATGGAGACCCTGATCATCTATGAATATACTTTAACGCACAAAATTCCACTGTCTCAAATTGAAGACTACTACCATATAAACCCATAGAAAGTCCACACATTTTTGCTCAATTTACTTTTTCTAAAAAGTTGGTGCGCACTATATACAAGGATAAAACTTAGTCACATTTTTTCCTATGAATTTTGAAACATTTCTGAATTTCTAAGATAGCACGAAAATTTAACATAATTCCCGGTACATATTCTTGCCACCTTGCGACTGTGTTTAATGACTGCGTCAAAAACATCATCGCGGAAGTGAAATTATTAAATTGAACCACCTAAATATTGCGTACCCGTTAATAAAAATCATTTATTCTATCAGGATTAATCCTAAAATTGACATAAAATGTTGTCTTGAAAATATATATTTCACATCAAGAGTATACTTACCACCCTGATACTTTATGATATTTCCTAAATATCGACCTAGCTTCAATAATACTCGGAATTAAAAAGAAACCACCCCCACTGGGCATGTTACACAACTGACAGTCCAGCGGATGTGCAGCCCAAACTCGCACATGCGTGGGGCTGACTCATTCTCTTCTTAAAATATTGACCTGCCATTGCAACGCGCTTTCTAGCCTTACTTTTGCTTTCTTTCTTTTTGAAGCTTTGAGTTGTTTTGCAACTTGTTTGACTGATTATTAGTATGTCTGATGCTGCCAAGTCGCCGGAGAATGCTCCCGGTCCAAGCCATCAGGTGTACTTTAGTAAAAATTTGCGTGTTGAATCGGATGGTATTTCCGGGATTCGCGCTATCTCGTGGATACGTCTTTATTAGGCTAGCTCTTTTATGGGGGAGGCCTATCTATTAGCTAACGCATGTTGTGCTTTATTTTTCAGACATGAGCTGATATTTGAAGGGTATCCTTTTATTTAAACAATATTTATACTTGGTTTCTTGGTCCTTCTATTTTATTATGAGTTTGCTGAGGGAGTTATTACCATAAGAAGTAATTTCTCCGCATTCTCCCCCACCACAGGGTTTTGGACTCAGGATCAGGTATTCCTGTGTTGTTTATCAGACTTCACTCGTCCTCAGAAGTCATCTTATGAGGTTATTTAGGAGAGAGAGAAAATTTCAGTCCTTTTATTTCTAAATATTTTAGAAGATTTTTGACTGAGTGTTGAGTTATTTATCTCTCTTGATGGTTTGCATACCATATTTCGCTTAATAGTAACCTAGGCTTCTATTAGGACAAGAGGTGTTCAATTTCCAACCAAGCATCGCTGAGAAAGGGGGTGGGCTTATATTACAGAGTTTTCCCAAAAAGGTTTTCTAAAATTAATACCACGGAAATTCAACGTATTTTCTCCCGTAAAAATTCCCACAACCTATGCCTATGTTTAATGTATACCTCAAAACATCACCTGGGAAGTGAAATTATTTGATTTGAGCGCCTAAATATTGTGTATCCTTTAATAAAGCTCGTTTATTACATCAAAATTAATCCACAATTTGACATAAAATGGCGTCGCAAAAAATACAAATCACGTGATTCGCCTCCAATTGGCGAGTTTATTTTAGAATGAGTACTCGGATATAAATATTCTGGAATCGGGGACTCGGAACTCGGGAATATCTATATATTATCATTGCGCAATAGGAACTGAGTATTATACTGAACTTAAAAAATGGGTACCCGTTTGATAAACTCCCGTTAGCGTATAATATCTTGCGAGAACATGATGCCTCCCATCTCAAGAACCGCTGGCTCGCCAACTTAAGAAGCCGGCTATATTGTCGTTCGTAATAATTCAATTTGGATCGTTTAATGTTGATTGGCGTTAGAAAATTGATGCACATTTTCTCCCATCCTTGTTGTTTGGTACATAAATTTGGTCTTAAAATATATTTATAAGGAAGGTATTTAATCACGCCAAGACTGTTTTACGCGCCTTTTGACTGCAAAAGTGTGGAATAAACTTTATTATATCTTGAACATACGTGGCCTACTATTAGTGTTAACCTAATAGGCGGTTGAGATTTACAAATCCGAGACCTGTATTGACTTCTAGAGAGGTCGGGAATGTATCTGAGGCAGAGATTGGTCTGAAATAGACACACCATGTGACACGATTGTTATTATTATACACGCTATTCTAACAAATTTGCTCTTAAGAAAAATTTTCTGATATGGTCTGCTGAGTTAGGGGGTGGGCTTCTAATACAGAGTTTTGCCGTTTTAAAACTGCTAAGAAATCATTGGAACTCATATGTCAAAGTTTGGGGGTGGGCTTCTATTAGATCATAGGTTACTATTAAGCGAAATACGGTAGGTTTATTGTGTTTATAAATTTCAATTACTAATGAATCTTTGTTTTGAGCTGTGAAGTCTAAAAAAGTTTGCCTCTCAAGTATTCAAGTTCAAATTCTTATGTCTCCCTTGTCTTCTTAAAGAAGTATAACAAGGTTTTAGGAGTTGTTTACTTTTTGTCAGGCCTATAGTTTTTTCTATGGGCCTGGCTTATCTTTCATTTGATGGTCAAAAGTTTTCCTTATGGTTCTTATTAGCCTTCTGCAATTGGTTTTTTGGTTCGTCCTAACTAAAACTAATTGTTTCTGTTTGTGTCTTTTCAGAGGGTTATTGAGAACAAATGCCCTTCCTGCCACCGTTTTGTGAAGGCCCGCTTTTTCCCTCATGACTGCACTAGGTGCAGTATGTGCGGGCCTCTTCTAAATTGCCATGTGTGTGAGTCGTGGCCGGTGGAGGTGTTAACTGATTTTTTAAATCAGCAGGTAAAGGACCGGGCGGCAGACGAGAAGAGGCATCTAGGAAAAGTGTGTGGTAAGATGAGGAAGGCATCCATGCTTTCAAAATGGAAACTGTGAGAACGGTGTTAGCAGGATTGAGGAAGGGAATGTGGACAGCATCAATAGATCTAAAAGATGCCTATTTTCACATTCCCATTGCGAAGAGCTTTCATCGGTTCCTGAGATTTGCATTTCAGGGCCGCCAATGGGAATTCAGGGTTCTCCCATTTGGTATATCGACGGCTCCTCGGGTCTTCACTCGAGTGGTCCAAGCTATGACATCATACCTCCGCAGGAGACACATAGCAATCAACACGTACGTAGACGACTGGCTGTTAAAGGCACACACTAAAAAAATCTATCAGCAAATCTGGAGATAGTTTTGAAAACTCTTACAGATCTAGGCTGTTTACCTGGGCATGTTCTTCGATCTAGAGATAGGATATGTTTATCCATCTCAAGAGAGAGTAGAAATACTCATCTTAGTCATACAGTCAGTGTGCAACAGTCGTCATGTCCTGGCACGGGTCTACTTGAGAATGTTTGGGTTGATGGCTTCTTTGGAACCAGTCATTCCTCAGGCAGCCTTACGCCGGCGGCTGACCAAGTTATTTCTCATGACACAGTGAACCCAGAGTACGGGTTTCCTGGACTCGAAGGTGTCAGTGTTGGAACCTCTTATTCACCACCTTCAATGGTGGATGAATAGAGAAAATCTCCTGGCGGGGGTGACGTTGTCACTTCCCCACCGTCAGTTAACGATGTACACAGATGCATCAATGGAGGGATGGGGAGCTTGCCTGGAAGAAAACAAAGTATCAGGGCTTTGGAATTTGGATCAGTCAAGAGAACTGCTGGAAATGTGAGCAGTAGTCTAAGCCATGGAACACTTCCTAGAGAAGGTCAAGGGCAAGAGTGTTCTGGTTCGATCAGACAATACAACAGTAGTGACTTACATAAACCACCAGGGCGGAACGAAGTCACCCAGTCTCTGTATGATGATGTGGAAACTGCTTTGCTGGTGCCTAAATCATGGGATTTCCCTGAAAGCAGTTCATATTCCAGGAAGGCTAAATCTATTAGCAGATTCATTGAGCCGAAGAATGAGCATTCTTCCCACGGAATGGCAACTAAATCAATATGTGGTGGATCGCCTGTTCAACCACTGGGGCAAGCCCAACAGATTTATTCGTAATGAACAAGAATGCGAAGATGACGACATACGTCTCTCCGATTTCAGATCCGCGCGCTATCGCAATAGATGCATTAGCTATCAGTTGGGAGGGAATGTATGCATACGCATTCCCGCCAGCAATCCCGATTCCAAAAGTTCTCCAGAAAATCAGCCAGCAGGAATGCCAAGTGCTTCTGATCGTCCCAAATTGGCCAAGCCGATCATGGTATACGGATCTGCTGGACCTTCTGGTCTGCAATCCTGTTCCTCTTCCTCTGATGGACAACATAATCTTCCAGGGAAAGGCCTTGCACAACAACCCGTCAATTAGCTGCGTGGATGTTGTCAAGGAATCAGCAGTTAAGGACGTTTTTTCTGAGCAAGCAGCCATGTTTATGGCAAAAGCCCAAGGGGGTCAGAGCCTCCAGAGCATATAATTATAAAATCAACAGATTTGCTGAATGGTGCTCAAAAAGATGTATTAATCCAATGGAAGCATCTATTCAGGTAGTAGCCGATTTCCTCTGTCACCTTTTTGATGCCTATAGCCTCAAGCCTAACTATTGCTGGCTTCAAGTCAGCTTTAATGTCAGTTATCCCTTGCTTGGCTATTAGGGGAAGTGATGAAGTATGTAATCTAAATACTTTAATCAAAGGCATGGGTGATCTAAGACCAAGGAATCCTCCAGTGATCCCGTCTTGGAGTCTATCGTTAGTACTTCAAGTATTAGCAAATAAACCCTTGGAACCACTAATCTCCATTCCCATGAAAATGTTGACGCTTAAAACAGTTTTTCTGATTGCTGCAGCTTCAGCCAGATGAGGAAGTGAAATACATGCTTTGTCAGCAGAGCCAGACCATTTCGTGGTGACAGGGGAAGGCCTTAGGCTGCTACCTAGAGTTAACTTTATGGCGAAGAACCAGTCTTTAAAATATCCTGGTCAGCCTATAGTTTTACCCGCTTTGTCTAGGTTTGATCCTAATTCAAAGGCTTTGTGTCCAGTCCGTGCATTAACGTGTTATAAACAACGTACACAGGAATGGCGGACAGATCCTAGTGCTTTATGACTATCTTACATTGAACCCCATGGGAGAGCTTCTAAAGATACCATTTCTAGGTGGATTGTGGAATGCATCCAGCATTGCCACAAAGCCGCCATGGGTAAACAAGTTGACATGGCCAAGGCTTACAGTGTCCGTGGCGTAGTGACATCCACGGCTCTGTTTAAAAGAGTGCTGGTGGATAACATTATGTCAGTAGCACAATGGCACTGTGAGTCAAGTTTTACAGATCATTGCCTACGTGACACGTCAAATCCACTTGCCTTATCGATTTTACATAAATGTTAAATCTGTATATAAATTTGTAAATATTGTACATAAGGCCGTTGACTCACACACAGTGCAATTTAGTGGGGTGGAATCACCACCGATGGTCAAAGGGGAATCTCGTCAAAATAGGTTAGTCCTATATTTGGTGATGGGTATTTTTTGACACGTTTTTATATTACTTACTAAAATGGTGATGGTTTTGTGTTCTTTGTGGTTCCATCTGAGAGTATACAAGAAGAAGTTTTCGTCTGATGTCTTATATTACTTTAGCATGAGTACATAGAGAGCGTATAGGACATTGAGGTCATCGCTCCCTCTTTAAAAGAGGGGGGGTGGAGCGGATGTGAAACGGTCATTACTCTCAACATCGGTCGTGTTATCTGATGTCCAAATTATTTCCTGATTGTGTTTACATACGCAATTTCAGATGTTTGTTGTGCTCTAAAAGCAAAAGCTTGCTCTTCCAGGGATGAGCCGGTCCTCTGACCCTCCCGCCGAATTGTCTTACGAATTCTGGCTATATCATAAAGTATCATGGTGGTAAGTATACTCTTGATGTGAAATAAATTAAATCACGGATTTCTTTTTTCACGAGAGAGTTGATACTTACCACCCTGATACGATCCCGGCATCTCCGCCCCACAGAGGCTCGGTCTATCGGCGTTTTATGTTGCAATTAGGTCAGCCAATATTTTGGAATAGAATGAGTCAGCCCCGCGCATGTGCGAGTTTGGGCTGCACATCCGCTGGACTGTCAGTTGTGTAACCTGCCCAGTGGGGGCGGTTTCTTTTTAATTCTGATTATTAATGAAGCTAGGTCGATATTTAGGAAATATCATAAAGTATCAGTGTGGTAAGTATCAACTCTCTAGTGAAAAAAGAAATCCGTGATATTAAGACTGCTCAGGTTAAATCAAATTTTAAAGCAGTATGTTGCACCTCTAATGACAAAAGAATTTAGAGCGAGTACTCGGATATATAAATATCCTGGACTCAGAAATGCGATCCAGCTATGTTATCTACCCTTTCCATTAGCGCCCGCCACCGACTGGTTCACCAACATAAGAAGCGGTCTAACTTACTTTAATTATCGGGCGTTCAAGCAATTTTTCTCGTACATCTTATTTCGTTTTGTTCTTGTTTGGATATTTTGACACCAATTTTACTGCAACTTGGTGCTTCCACTGGCATCAACTGCTCCCAGGCAAATTAGTTTCAAGATATTTAACCTAATATCCCCTGCATCATAATGAATTTGTCAGTTCTGGTTTGGGTGTTAAAGGTATACCGTATAATGCAGGTAAGACAACACATTCCCATCTTTTCAGCTGTGAGCTAGATGTCACATGACTTGTGAGCTAGATGTCACATGACTCATTATCTGGTCACCTATGGTTAGTGACACAGTCCAGCTCATAAATAAGTTAACATCTTTCCAAAACAATTAACCGAAACATGATAGTTACTACAATTTTGGAGACTGTATAACAAATGTTCTGTTGAATATTTCGAACATAATTGTATTGGAAGCTAATTATCTAATTGGCCTTTCAGAGTTTGTGGTTTTGCTATGGGTGGTTTTCTGATTGTATGGAGAAACTCATGTTTAATTAGTATTGTACAATTAGCTGAAATTGTATAATAAATAGTTTTTATTTGACTTTACTAGCCATATTTGACTAATCTGAATTTTATATTTCAGAATCATTATTTTATGAAAACTAATTTCATTTCTATCCAAGTCAGGGGAGATAAGTCCTTTAGTGAAAAACCCCAATCCTTATAGTATTGTTTATTCCCCTTGTATCACATCCTTAGAGTAAGTATTATATACATATTTCTAGATTTAAACAAACAAATATTAGTAGTTTTCTACTGAATTCTATATTTTCTAGTTTGTTGATTACTGAATGCAATTCAAACACTGTCTAGCAAACTAGAATTTTCTGTTATTACATTATATTTACAGAATGTAGCAGGTGTCACCATAGCAACAGTGATTGCTGATGATACAGATACAATGGACCAGAATCAGCTACGATATCGCATACTGAGAGGTACAAACATTTTTTGACCCTTACTAAAATTGTCATGTTGCATTATTCAGTTGCCTCCATTAGACTCGACATCATTCTAAAACTGT
The DNA here is from genome assembly GCA_034401795.1 of Chaetoderma sp. LZ-2023a. Classification (NCBI taxonomy): domain Eukaryota; kingdom Metazoa; phylum Mollusca; class Caudofoveata; order Chaetodermatida; family Chaetodermatidae; genus Chaetoderma; species Chaetoderma sp. LZ-2023a. Next base: position 55,934,477 of record CM067372.1, read on the forward strand.
GTCAGTCCTCCTTAGACTGTTATGCAGAATCAACGTCAGATATCAACCAGAAATCAATGTGTCTGACTTTAAACACCCACCATTACCAGTCAAGAAACAGTCTCTTCTACATGCTCATTAATAATTAGACCTTTGGATTTAATAATTCAGTTGTTAAAATGTTATTTTTAATCTTTAAATACAATCTTTATCACCATTTCGCATAATTTATATTTACATATACATAATATATCAGAGACTTCTAACATATCCATACATAACCATGATTTCATTGTGTATGTTTACCATATTTATTCTCTGCATTACGCCCTTTGAACCCGAGATGTAAGAAATATCAATCTGAATGTTTTGAAACTAATTTGACTTGGAGCTGTTGTTGCATGGCCGTAGCAGTTCCCTGTCAAATTAGTTTCAAAATAGTCAATAACTCACCTGTCCAATGCTCTTAACCCTTTAACCCTTGACATTCCCTGTCACAATTTCAAGATTATCAAGCAGGAAAGCTGTTGAATATTTCAAAACTAAGTTGACTGTAACTTGTTGCTGCCATAGGTGGAGATATTCAGCATAATATTCATCCCTTCTTAAAGAATTTGTAGGTTCTGGTCTGTAAGGCTTAATCAGCTAAGCGGCATAGAGGATGATGTCATAATCATTACGTCATAATTGAGTCTATATGGCCAGTCTTTAACTCTTAATAGTCTGACACGTACAAATTGTATGTCTACTATCTAATAAACATGCTGTTGAATATTTTGAAGCTAATTTGTCTGGACGGCAGCAACAGTGCCCAGTCAAATTAGTTCCAAAATATTCATTAGCTTACCTGTATAGTTTTTGGGAAATTGATAGTCAGTGAGTTCAGAGATCAATCGATCCCAACACGAGTGAGCTGTGGGTGGAGCTTAGTGAGAGATGGGTTCCTGTGAAATTAGTTTCAAAATACCTGCCAAAATCGGCCTCTGCTATGGTCTTGGGGAATGTCCATTTATAGGTCAAGAGAATATAATTTTAGAAAATTTACCACTGGAATGACTGGCGTGGTTATTACGCCAGTCATTCCATTGATAAATTTCCAAAAATTGTATTCTCTCAGCCTGTAAATGGACATTCAACAAGAAAATATTTAAATTTTCTTGACCAAATTTGACCATTGAAGGGGTAATAGAATATTTATTGAATCTTAAGGGCCTTTGATGTTTTAGCCTTTCAATTTCAAAGGGCTACTACTATATTGTGCATGTGAGCCTGTTCACATTGTGATGTAAATTTAAATGCATTTATTTGAATAGGTAATGATGATGAAAGCTTTGCACTTAGTCCAACATCTGGTGTCGTATCAATTGTTAAAGCACTTGATTATGAAAAAGCTGATACCCGGTCTCTCATCATCACAGTAACTGACTCTGGTGAACTACACAATGTGAGATTTTATCACAAAAGCAAATTTATCATTATATAGCTAAGCTAAAGTAATATCTTGATATTAGTGATAGTGAGGTGGCTTGTAACTGATGTATCACCACAACCCTTGTTGCTTAGCAGAGATGATGTCACAATGCTGGCTGTAATGCTCTTTTTCTTATTGTTGACCTGCTGTAAGATGAAATATGTGGATTGAAATGCTTGGTGGTTATATAATGTAAGCTAGAATGCGCTGGGTGGAGACGCTGACTCATGCCTTTCGCATATCAGTTGCCCTCAAGCTCAAAGCAATTATAAATTGTCATAATATGAAGGCGTATGCTAAATCTGGTGATTCTACCTTCTTCCTTTCCAGAATTATGGCCAAAAAAGTGTAATATGAATGTATGTTACCGATTTGGTGACCTTCTTTGTGTTGCAGAGATATTGACAGAAATGTCTATTCCGGTATGCACTATGTGATCCGGTGACGTCGATATTTTGATCCTAAGCTAAAAAGATTTTCTGCCCACTCATAATATGAATGTATGTGCCAAATTTGGTGATTCTACCTTATAGACACAGACAGGCAGCCGCAGTACTAAGTTGATAGTTAGTGAGTTCACCGATCGATTGATCCCAACACTGCCGAAGTTTGGGTGGACCTTAGCTAGAGATTGGTGGGGCACAGCGAAAACTGGATTCCTCCATTTTATTATATAGTTTCATTTGAATCTCCTAACTGAGATAAAATATGAAGGCTGATCAAGAACATCTTAAAGCCGATGCTGGATTCATATATGTGTTCTACGCATCGGGCACAAATTGTGTGGGTTTGACTTTGTTGTAGGCAATGATGCTTGATTTTTTTTCCAAGCCCTACATATATAGTGGAGAATGGCTCAGCTTAGCAATCAAATTGACATCTGGCAGACATCATCTAGCATTCTGTCAGATATGAGATGTAGGAAGATTGTTAATGTTTTTAAAAGGCTCTCCTTGTGCAGGCCCGGCATCTAGAGCTAATATTCACCTATATAGACTAAGAAATCAATGCAGTATTATCAAACTAAGAATTTTATTTTGTGTACGAAAATGCTAAGGTTTATCTTATAGTTTATGCGGTATTAATTCAACCCTTTAGTGGTCGATATATGTCAAGAAAATTATGAAAAATGTCTATTTGCAGACCAAAATAAGACTATTTTAGAAAGTTTACAACTGCAATGACTTTCGGGTATTGAGCCAGTCATGGAAGTGGTAAATTTTCAAAAAGGATATGGTGGTTTGCTAACAGGGCTAAGTGACATTTTTCGAGACCACTTTAATGACCGGTTTTAGCCAGCTTGACCATTAAAGGGTTAAACCATGTTCAAGTTTCTGATGTGACTCACTAATAATATAAAACTACACCAGAATTTTTATTCAGAGATCATTTTGAACTTTCATGTTTATTCTTCAGTTTTGCACTTTTCAGTTATGTTTTATATGTTTAGGACACGATGATGATAACAGTGCAGGTGACAAACCAGAATGACAATGGGCCGGTGTTTTCACAAGAATTGTATACAGCTTCAACATTAGAAGGTGTTCACATTGTTATAACCTATATTAATGGATGTGGTGTGTGCCAGTTATATAACATTTATTTTTCAGTCTCCATGCCTGCTTCGAATTACTGAAATTGTGTGTTTGGCTGGTAACTTGACCTGCTAGTTGCCATTCACATCGCAATCAGATTTTAAAATCCCTTCAGTTCTACCGGCCTGCATGATGCCACGAAGAAACATTTTGATTTTGGTTAGAAATGGCCATAGTTATGGTGGCCTAGTTATAGAATTGTGACCATCAGAAATGTGATCATGCAGAAATTTGAGACATAATCAGTAATGCGTGATTGTCATCCTTGTGACCCTTGCATCAATATGTACACCTGGAGTCAGGGTATTGCAATCTCTATCTACATCCTCAACAGTCACGATACCTGGATATGTAGGAGGGTGTGGGCATTGGCATAAATATTAATTCAATGCAGATGAGATGAGTGTCTGTATTCTCTGATTGCTCTTTAAACCCTAGATATTTGTGCGAGGGTAGGCGGGCGGGTGGGAGAGTGGTTTCTGGAGGATATCAGCACTACCGTTTATCAGCTTGCTTTGAAATTTCATAGATTGATTGGACTAGCTATAGGTCTGGAGAAGAAACCTATCAAAATCGAGGAGATCCAACATCCAAGATGGCCACCGGTGCCCTTCTTGAAAATCTTTTATTATGTGATAACTCTGCTACCATTTATCAGGTTGCTTTGAAACTTCATCGCTTACGCTTTAATTGTCAGCCAAAACCAAACTCTGCAGTTGTCTTTCGGAATAGTCATTTGCAGGCAAAGTGATGCTCTGTTTTGAAAGTTTTCCATTGAAAGGCCTAGCTCAGTAACCAAGCCAGCCCTTCTGGGGCTAAATTCTCAAGAATAGTATTCTCTTGACCTGTGAAATGGACATCAAGCATCAAATATTTGGATTTTTTAAACCAAATTTTACCATTAAATGGTCAATAGACTGCATTCTACATTGGTTAAATTAATCTGTTTTGTACAGCTATCGAGCAAATTTGTATCTGACTTTAAAGATGAAATTAACCACTACTGAAATATTAGCTACTTTCAACAATATTATTGATATCGTGTCTTTGTATTTAATAGGCAATGAAAGCTTAAGCTTGACAGTGCAGTTAAAGGCTGTAGATAATGACACAGGTGCTGACAGGGCACTGGAATTCTACATTGTTGCTGATCCATATGAAGCTACACGTGTTGATCATCAGGTGACAATTAACGTGGATTTTGACCACTACTATTCATATTTACTTACTTAACTGGTTCGCTGCTGCAAGCCACCAGACAATAATTTCAATGAGGAAAAACTTGACTTGCTGAATATTTTTAAAAACAATTTGACCGAAAGTTGTTGGTGGCTTAGATCCAGAGATATATATAAGCCCTGGAATATGCCATCTGCAAAAACTCGGCAGTCAGACGGTGATCCGTTTACTAGTCAAAATTGGTGATGAACAATTTTCAAACAGTTACTGATCTTTTACAGTCCAAGTTCCAAGAGAAGTCTGTCTTTGAAAAAAATGTTAAAACTTGGATGACTGGCTCAGTTTACCACTTATTCCAGATATAAATCTTTTAAATTACTCTACTCTTGGCCTGCAAACAGATGATTCTTTCAAGGCCACTACAAATGCCATTGTTTTCCAACATTATGTTTAACGAATGAGCTGGCTTTGTACATTAGTGCCCCGTCTTGGTTAATATTTGTGTCCAAATTCTGAGATATATTTGCTTGGCCCTCACTAGCTGTGACGGCATAATTCTTAAGCTTGTGTCATTACATTCATCAAGAATAAAATAGTCAGCTATAAGAATGGAAAATTGTTTACTCAATGATCAACTCTTTTCACTTCAAGAGTATACTTACCTCCCTAATACTCTTTGATATTTCTAAATATCGGCTTTCACTCAATAAAACACTCAGATAAAAAAAGTTAGGTGCCCCTATTGGGCAGGTAGTCAGAAGACAGTCTGGCAGATGCTAGCCCCACCACCGCGCATACGCAGACTAGTACTTCCTCTTTGCTAATTTATTGGCTGAGAGACAACTCATGTTTTCTATGCTCATAGGCTTTTCCTTAATTTCTGAAAGTTTTGTCTGTGTAGAAGTTCTATTTCACCTGGATTAATATGGCAGAACGTGCTACTACTCCAGAGGAGCGCCCAGGACCTAGCCACCAGGTGACTTCTAGTATATTTTAGCGAGTTTATCCCGTTGTAATGTGTTTCCGGGACTCGCATTTATCGTGATAAGAGCCTAAAATAAATAGTTTATTTCAAAATGGTGCTATGAAATGCTAATCTCTCTTTGTGTTTATGTCCACAGGTATCTACCTATGATTGTTTAGGACATCACATCATCAGAGAGTTTGTTTTTCTCTCCACCAAGGTTCCATTTCCTACTAACTTTGTTAGGTTATCTAACCAAAAATCTATTCCCAGTGAGTTGGAGGCCTCGGATGAAGGTCTTCTCACTTTGCCCTCTTGGTCCACTTCCTTCCCCTTTAAGGTGGATAGAGTTAAGCGGTCATAATGTTGGTGGAGCGTCCGGTACATCAGATCAGATGGTTTGTCTATGTTAAACACTCAGGTACTCTAGTAATGATATGAGGCTTTTCAATTATATTTGACAATATTTATAAAATCTTACTGCCATTTATCATTGTTTATCTGATGTTTGTATAGTCTGTATAAACTATCCTGTCTAGTTAGGGTGTTCTGGATATGATTAGAATTCATCCTTACACTTGGATGTTTTGTTTCGGATCGATTTTACTTCTTATTTTTGAAGTTATGACGTCATAATCAGCCTTGCGCCTTACTATCAGTTAAAAGTTTTGTCCAACGCTGATTTATTATTATTAGCTTGGGTCTTTATGGCCCCTTCCTCCTTGTTTATTTCGTGTTGAGTTCTAATTCAATATGTGTAATACTCATTGTCTTCGTCCTCTGGTGTGTTTCAGAGGCCTGGTTGTCCTTCATGTGGAAGGTTTATCTTGGATAGATTCTCCCCCCATTTATGCTCCCAGTGTGGGCCATTGCTTAAATGTGAGATCTGTAAAAAGTGGGGGGGAGAGCTAATGTCTGAATTTCTATCATTGCAGACCAGGGAGAAGGCTCCAGAGGAGGAGAGGAAAATTAAGAAAGAGGCTTCTGGTAAGAAGGGTAAGAGGAAGGCCTCGTCCGCTATGGATATGGAGGCCTTCCGTATTGACATGATGGAAAAGATGAAGAGGACAATTAAAGATTTGGTCCCAGAATTGCTTCGTGGCATGCTTCCTGGTCCAAATCTCGTTGTCCTCTTCATCTGCTCTGGAGCAGATAATCCCCGCCTCTGAATCGGTACTATTTAGGGACCTATCAGTTTTCGACCATGATTCAGAGGTGGCCCTAATAGAGGGTGAAATCCACTATAAGAACACTGGCAGCAGCCTTGCCGCACCGGTTGTTCATGGTCAGGTGTCGCTGGAACCTGCCTGCTTATCAGGCCAGGATTATCCGCACCCTGCAGGTACCATTTCACTTCAAGAGTATACTTACCTCCCTAATACTTTTGATATTGCTAAATATTGGCTTTCACTCAATAAACACTCAGATTAAAACAGTTAGGCGCCCCTAGTGGGCAGGGAGTCAGAGCGTAGTCTGGCGGATGCCAGCCCCACCACCGCGCATGCGCAGACTAGCACTTCCTCTTTGCTAGATTATTGGCAAAGAGATCACACATGTTTTTTTGTTCAATAGCTTTTTCGCTCTCTTAAACTGTTTAAGTGGTGTTTGTTTGGAGTGTTAGTCACTTTTTTGGATGGCGGATAGGAATACGTCGCCACAGGAGGACGGAGGACCTTTAAATCAGGTGACTTCTAGTAAAATTAGCGAGTTTTCTTCCCGGTGTATTGTGTTTCCGGGACTCGCGTTTACCGTGATAAGCGCCTTGGTTGGTTGGGTTATATCAACTCGGTGCTACCTAGGACTAATTTCTCTTTCTGTTTATGTCCACAGGTCTGTATGACGCTAGGTGGTGACGTCACAGTACCAGAGAATTAGTATTCTCTCCACCATGGTTCCATTTCCTACTAACACTGTTAGGTTATCTAACCAAATGAAAAATTATGTCCAGTGAGTTGGAGGCCTGGTATAAAGGTCTTCTCACTTTGCCCTCTTGATCCAATTCCTTCCCCATGAGGTGGAGAGAGTTAAGAGGCGTGCAGATGGTGGAGTTTCCGGTTCGTCACGTTGGATGGTTTGTCTATACAAAGTGTCAGGTATCTAGTTATTGATAATGTGGTGATGTTAATTATTGTAAACAATCAAAGGGAGATAATTAACATTTTTGCCAGAAAAGAGTTATCTATATGTATCTGATGGTTGTGTAGTCAACTTATCCATTCAGCATACAATTCGTCTTTGCACTTGGATGTTTTGTTGGGATCGAATTTTTCCTGTCACGGGATTAATGACGTCATAATCAGCTGGCTATGTATTTATTAGCAATTCAAGCGCTATGCTGGTTTTTGATGTATATTGATCTTTATGATCGTTTTCCTTCTCCTTGAGTTGGATTGAGTTTCTAAGCTTAACTAGTTGCTCATACTCCTTGTCCTTTGCCCTGTTTCAGGGACCGGGTTGCGCGTCCTGTGGACGTTTTATGCATGTAAAGTTCTGGCCGCATCTGTGTTATCGATGTAGCCCTTGTGGTCCATTGATTAATTGTGACATATGTAAGCACTGGGGGGGCGAGTTAATGTCCGAATTCTTGTGCTGCTTACAGGCGACGGACAAGGTGGTAGAGGAGGAGAAGAAGAAGAAGCGGAAACGAGAGGTTGTAAGTAGGAAGGGTAAGGGGAAGGTCTCGTCCGCGGTGGATATGGAGACCTTCCGGACCGAGATGTTGGGAGAGATGAAGAGGACAATAAAAGATTTGGTTCCAGGGTTGCTTCGTGGCATGCTTCCTGGACCAGATCCTTTATTGTCCTCATCATCGGCTTCGGAGCCGAAAAAAATACTTTTTTTGTAATGTCACGTGACCCTTCGTTATTAATATGGTGATGGTACGTGTTTTATGTGGTTCATTATTGAGAGTATACGAAAATGAAGCCTTCGTTTAATGTCCTATAGTACATGGCACTTGTTTAAGTGCCTTAATCACAGAAAAGCGCATAGGGAAGAGCTGGTCTTTTGACCTCGCCTCCCTCCCGCCGAATTCCCTGACGAATTCTGGCAATATCAAAGAGTATTAGGGAGGTAGGTACACTCTTGAAGTGAAATAAGCGAAATCACAGATTTCTTTGTTCACGAGAGAGTTGATACTTACCTCCCTAATACGGACCCGGCCTCTCCGCCCCACAGAGGCTTGGTCTTCAGGCTCTTGTAAAGTTGCATACTGTCAGCCAATAAATTAGTATGGGGAAGTACTAGTCTGCGCATGCGCGGTGGTGGGGCTAGCATCCGCCAGACTGTCTTCTGACTACCTGCCCAATAGGGGCACCTAACTTTTTAAATCTGAGTGTTTTATTGAGTGAAAGCCGATATTTAGCAATATCAAAGAGTATTAGGGAGGTAAGTATCAACTCTTTCGTGAAAAAAGAAATCCCTGATTTCGTTTAGTCAGCAATAAATGCATGATTTGAGCTTTCTACACCAAATCGGGTCAAAATATTATTCTTGTCACACCATATCAGCATGAAACTGTGTACACTCTATGCCATTGCTGCCAATGTGGACAGATGATATGTGTTAATATGTTTTACCATATGTTTATCAGTTGAATGCAAACATGGTGGATCTTTAGCAATAGGCTAACATCCGAATCATATAAGATCTAGTGTAGAACCATTTACCAATCACGGGGTGTAATTTATCCCGCACTCCATCTAAATTGCTTTTTCTGTCAATGGAAGGATCCATTCTAGCTATGCCCCACCCATTTCTAGCTAAGCTCCTCCAACTTTGTGTGTGTGGTTGGAATCAATTTATATACTTTGAATCCTGAATGGCTAGAATCCCAATTTCATACTATGCATAAAAGTTGTTGAATATTTTGAAACTACCTATGGTACCAATAGCTCCCAGTTAAATTAGTTTCAAAACATTCAGTAGAATGTTTATTAAATTGTAAGCCCGTCAAAGACATATAAATCGTACACTTGACTGACATTTCAATTTCCATGACTGAGCTAAATATGTCATTACGATTGTTATGTCAGGCAATGTGTGACATAATTGATTATGACAACATACTTGATTGACAGACTGGAACACTCTATTGAATTGTGTGTCCATCCAGGATGTTATTTCCATGCAATAGCTTACATCCAGGATGTCATTTCCACGGGATAACTCACAGTCTATGGAACTGAATAGATCTTTAACCAACCATGCAGTACTGAATAGATCTTCATAAAGCAGGGTGTGATGGTGGCCCAAAGAAAGCGACTGATCTTGCCACCGAATGCCCACAGTCCTGATGATCCAGTTGCAGAAATGCATTACCAGATCCTAGCTTTCAAGTTATCTTCATCGAGCTGTCATCTACATTTTCCATACATTCTCAAAGGAAATTCTTGATTCTCAAGTCAAGTTCCATGGTTTGGTGACTAATTCACCTTTCCAGAGTATCCATCTGACGTTATATGATGTCATAATCGGCTAAGCAGCGTGTATGATGACATCATAATCATTACGTCATAAATGATTCTATTTGTCCCATCTATGCCCGACACGTTGTACGAATTGTATGTCTCTACTATTTAATAAACATGCTGTTGAATATTTTTAAAGTAATTTAAGTCAAATTAGTTCTAAAATTTTCAAAAGCTGACCTGTAGTTTTCTGAAAATTGATAGTGAGAGTTCAGAGATCGATCGACCCCAACACAAGCGAGGTGTGGGTGGAGCTTAGGTAGAGATGGGTGGGGCATAGTTAAAACTGGAAATGTCAATTTGCAGAAACTGTGTTTCCAGATGATAGTTCCACATTCACTGAAGTGATTGTCACCAAACTACCTGCATGTTCTGCATGGTGACCTGAAGAAGCCTAGTGACTTTCTTGTCAAATTATTAAAGGTTACGTTCGTGGTTGCACAATTAAGGAAATTACACTTTCAGATGATAAGTTGCATTCTTTTGAAGAGAACTCACCAGTCTTCCAGTCTTGTTCTACTGGCTTCCATTCCCCTCCCGAAGAAATCCCTCAAGAAATCATGATGACCAAATTAATGAAATTGCCTCTCAAGTTCTACAGAAGGTATTATAGCCTGATTCGACTTGTACATTGTCAAGAAGACATGTATTAAATTTGAGTGTAAAGGTCATCTGGAGGAAACATTAATATTGTTAATGAGCTAGTAATGGCAGAGGCAGGTGGAGTTTCTCCAGCTGTGGTGAAACAGGGTTGCGTAAGCGAGACAGGAAGTGTCCATCTGGCCCTTTGTCTTCACAGAACACCTGTGAAAACACTCGGCTGTCCGGAGTGATAATTCTTTTTTGCCACACCATCCCGACGTCACCATGGCCAGGCATGCCATATTGGTCAGTGGTCAATCTGTCCCAACGCCCGGGGCGGATTGGCCACACCCAGGACGCATGTGCCAGTTCACCACCAGTGGATTGAAATAGTCGGCCAATGGAGTCGCACCCATTTCACCTTTAAAATAAGCTGTTTGGCTTATATCTCTTCATTGTGCATTCGCAACCTCCGTCCTTCGCAGTAAATTATTAATACGAAGTTACCGCTAATTGTTAGTTTCTTGGAAACTGAAAATGGTATTATTCTCGGTAGTTAAAGCTAAGTTCGTTTTTCAGTTATCACAGTTATAATCCCGGTAGTGCGAACTCTCAAGTTATAATAATTATCGAGTTATATGAATACGAATCTAACGTTTAAATTAACTTTGCAAATAAATATTCAAAATGGTGGACATTAAATCTTCTTTACGGAATCGCGCAGTGGTATATTCTAACATTAGCGGAAGAAGAACGTTTAGCGACTTACATGCAAGAATGCGAATCACCAGTGCATGCTATATTCGCGCGTGAGACAGCGCACTAATCCCTCCTCGCGTGCTCTCCTCTGTGTCACGCAAGGCGTCATTAGTTGAGCGCATAGCGCCCGAGCACAGTGCTCCTGTGTCAGTACGAGTGCCCGGCCACGTATCTTCTCCCAGAATGGCGCGGTCGTTCACGCTCGGTCTGGGCGCTAGACCATATCGACTGTACTGACTAGCAGTAACTCGACATCGTTGATCACTCCTCTGCCGCATTGAACATACCTAAGATATGTTCAGCATACGGCAGAGACTGAGTCGTGGTGACCAACGGCTTTGCCTGTAACCATGCCCGTGGGTTACTGGCGGCCGTTTCCTCCACGGAGAGCTTTGGTCTGACTGCAAGGATCCCCGCGCACGCGTCAGACCCGTCTTCGTCCGTAGCTACCTGCGAATTGCTGACGAGGAGCGGGACCTCGTCATCTTCAATGGCATTCGCAGGTAGGGCCGTGGAGGAGGCTATAGACATACCTGACTGCCCAGGGCATGCATACGGGCCCACGAGGGCTGGCATGACATTCTCCATGGCAGGCCATGCACCGAGGCCGCGCTCATGTGTGGGGCATAATGCACACTAGCATGGCCCAGATCGTCCGTATGAGATTCCACGTGCAAACATCAAGCCTGGGGCCAAAACGGCCGCCCCTGGATCAATGAAAGCTTTGTCCGAACTAGTAGGGCATGATCCAGGACGGGGGTTATCTGCACTGAGGTCGATGCGCAGGAAGTTGAAACACCTGTGCCCGGCAACATGCCGCGAAGCATGTCAGGCATCAGATCTTTCGAAGTCCTGCGCATCTCACTCACTAATTCTACCTCGAAGGCCTCGAGCTCACCCTTCTCAGAAGCCTTCTTTTTACCATCTTTCTTCACCTTCTTACCATCCTCGACCATCACTCTTGCCTGCAAAGCAAAGAATTCAGGGTTTAGATTCCCCCCCCCCACTCTACAAATTGCACATTTGTTGGACAGCCTACAAACTGTACAAGATGGGCAAGGGTGGGGGAAGAATCTAGCCTTCAGGTACTTGAGACAAGTTGGACATGATGACTTCTGAAAGGTAGGCATACGAAGACAATAAGGATTATACTTTGTAAATTTTGTTATTTCTTTTTCGTAAATACAAGAACAAACTTGAGAGAGAAGACACACACTTTTATTACTGACAACCCTGAAGGGACAGATGTCTTCTCTTGTTAAATAATAACAAAAACAACCAGGGAAATCGTATTAAGAATGTTAGAAGGACGAGAGAGTAAGATTATGACTATCTAGATATCTCTCCACATTCATAATAAAGGATGATAATAACATCAAATAGATTTCTCTAAACTAAGATTATGACATCAAGGGAAAGAGAAAAAATCCCTAGTTGATTATGACATCAAAACCTCAATGCAACAGCTCCTTCAAGGAGAGGGGACATCAGCAGATGAATGCAAGAAATACCTAGTGACTAAATACATTCATTACTCAAGAATAATATAATATTAAATTATATATCCGAGAGCCCGTGCACATACAAGAGAGAATACAGTGCAATAAAGATGGCAGCAGAAATTGTAAATATTTTCAAATAATTTGGTGCCATAACTAATAAACTCCCTTATCCTGAGCACAGGCAAACCATCCTCTTGTGCAGAAGAACACGTCCATCCGTCCGCCGAGTCTCTTCTTTCTGTAGAGCCGGATGGGACAAAAGGAGGGAGATATTTATTTGTCCTATATCTCCAACCCGTAGACATATCATAATGATAAGTCAGAAAAAGAGACGTGAACAACCTCTGAGAGAAGAACAGGAACCCTTACCATCCATAAGTTGAACCTGTGGACACAAAGCACAAGGGATTAATAGCCCTAGGCGCTGGGAGAATTTAACAAGGATTCCCAGTGCCTGAAATCGCGTTAGCGCCAAATCGGCCGTGAACGAAAACCAGTAACATATAAAAGTTACAAGTCTTAATTAATATATGGAACAATATCACCTTAATGGAAGATGAAGATGACTCCTTTGGTGATTTTGACTCAACCATAGATGAAGATGGATGATATAATTGATTGATAATCTCAAAAAGAGCTTAGAAAAGTTTTCACAATGTTGCTTGAACAGCCAATATATTAGAAAACGGAAGTACCAGTATGCGCAGTAGGTGGAGTCTGTCATGTGCATGACTGTGTACACCCCCCTGCCTATTAGGGGCACCTAACTTTTTGCAATTCTGAATATTATTGAATTTAGAGCCGATATACTAGTATATCAAGAGTGTTAGGGAGGTAAGTATGTTCTCATGATGTGAAAACACTTGGTTGTCTGGAGGGATAATTCCGGCCTCGCCCCACCAACCCAACGTCACCATGGCCAGGCGCGCTCATATTGGTCAGTGGTAAATCTGTCCCAACGCCCGGCGCGGATTGGCCACACCCAGGACACACGTGTCAGTTCACCACCGGTGGATTGGAATAGTCAGCCAATGGAGTCACTCCATTTCCACCTTTAAAATAAGCTGTTTGGCTTATATCTCGTCATTGTGCATTCGCAACCTCTGGCCTTCCTCGCAGTAAATTATTAATCCCCTCCCTACCCTGTTAAAAGGTGTGGGGCATTAACTCGAATCCTGCTCTCATTGCCCAGCTAACCATAATCAATATTGTTGTACAGATTGTATGATTTAATAGAATTTATTTAAATATCTGGAGGACCACCTCCATGCCTCTAAGCTGCTCTACATCTATCGCTCCGCTACATTTACTCAATGTCTTTGTACAGTTTATGAATGTATATAATAATAATAATAATAATAATAATAGAACTTAGTATTTATCTGGAGTACCATAGATTTTAATTCAGCCTAATTGTATACGGCTGGGACGTTAAAGGTCCATCCTCTGTGCTGTGCAAAAATAAAATTGTCACCCAAACCATTCTTGTTTGTCCTCTGCTTTCTGTCAACCATTGGTCAGGTGGGATGGAGGGTCTCTCCACCGGCTCCTGTTATTAATTGACCATTTATAACAAAATTATGGAATTTGACCATGAGGAAATTGATAATGCAGTAATGTGGGTTATTAATTTTGGCAAAATAGTTTACTTTTTACTGTGACATAAAATACTACTATTCTAGGGAGCATATTATAAGCACAAAATATCAACTCTTAGGTAGCTTCTAAGCATCAAGGCCAGCAACTCTAATAGTCAAAATTCATCATAAAATTAAAAATGTCTACATGTTGAGTGTCCATTTACAGCCCATGTGACATGAGTGATGAACATTTTTGAAAATTTGCCAATGGAATAACTGGCTCAGGTATTAAGACCAGGGGTAAAATTTCAAAAACTATCTTCTCTTGTCCTGCAAATAAACATTCCTCAAGACCACTCCAGATGCTGCTTTTTGGTTGGCATGACTGTTATTCCAGTGGTAAATTAAAAAAAATTGTCTTCACTTGTTCTGCAAATGGACATTTAATAAGCCGACATCTTAAATCTGACCAATTTTGACCATTAGAATTGCTCACCCAATTGCTCAGAGTTAATATTTTGTTCTTATATGCTCCCTAGAATAGGAGGGTTTTGTGTATGTATGAATATATGATTGTATCAAATTATTCCTCTTTGGGGCAAAAATCTAGACAGTTGAAGCTAGTGCAAGAGGACAAGAGCCGTCCATTTTGAGAATGTTTTGCCACTAGCATGCACACAACCCAGATATGAAATACTAGTCTGAATTCAAACAGCATAATGATAACATAATGATTGCACTGAAGTGGACCTTTCCACTTTATCCATCCATCATATGACATCATAATCAACTACGTGATGTGTAGAATGACATCGTAATGAATGACGTCATTATGACATCATGAATGATGTATATAAGTACATCACGAACGCATATTTGAAGAAGGACGACTATGCGTTGTTGTATGAATTGTATGTCTTTACTATTTAATAAATATTCTGTTGAATGTTTTGCAACTAATTTGACTGGGCACTGTTGCTGCCATAGGCAGCAACATCACCCAGTCAAATTAGTTGCAAAATATTCAACGACTTACCTGTATAGTTTTTAGGAAATTTATAGTTAGGGCAATCGAGGATCGATTATTCCCAATACAGTGACGTGTTGGTGGAGCTTAGCTAGAGATGGGCGGGGCATAGCTAAAATTGGAAAGATTCATTATTTTATAACAATTTCCTCCACAGGGTTTATTAACAGTGACCATGCCTCTGGACCGAGAGACAATGGGTACAGTTCAAAGAAATGGTACATCCTTGTACAGAATAATTGTTGGTGTTAGAGACGAAGGACAAGTACAGCAGTCAGCCACCGCAAGTGTACGTACCTTATTAGTCATGCTAGTAGATCAGAGATGCTAGTTGTTGATGAAGGAAGTAATTGTTGAGTTCTTGTTCATGTGTAGTGTTTTCCTCATCAATCAGTTACTTCGTACTGATCACACTAATGGAGTCATCCACTCTGTTATTCAAGTATCTGATGTCATAATCAAATTTGTCACATGTTAGCTGACTCGACAATCATAATGATATATAGCTTTCTCAGGAAAGTCTGTCATGTGTAAAATTTGTATGTCGTTGATGAATTTGCAATATAATAAATATACTGTTGAATATTTTGAAACTAATCTGAGTGGGAGCTTAGTTACCTTGATTTTTAGATTCTTGGAATTTAGATTTTCAAATTGATTCCAAGAAGTGGGAAGTGGGTGGAGCATAGATAGGAATGAACGGAGCATAGCTAGACATGAATTCCTCTATTATGTCAACATGCTAATCATTTTTAGCTTGACTGCGAACAAAACGAGCTATTGTAATACCCTGCATATCGTCTGACAGCAGCAGCGGTGTTGGTGGCGGTGGTGGCCAATTTGCGTTTAGTTCCACATTTCTGTTTATATCTCATGTTTGGTTAATCATACTGGACTCAAACCTGGGCACCTGCTTCCTTATAATGACAACAGCATATCACAATGACCATGGGTTTTTTTCATGTTTTTTTGTTTATATCTCAGGTTTGGTTATGTATACTGGATCCACACTTGGACACATGCCTCCTTACAGTGACACGGCATCACACAATGACATTGGAGTCAAAAGGTCAAGGTCACCATTTGTGACCTTGGTAAAAACCTTTGTTTTTTTCACCTTTAACATTTTTCATTTAGCTCTGCTTTTCTATTTGTATCTCATGTTTGGTTAATTATTCTGGACCCAAACTTGGACATGCCTCCTTATAATTACACAGCATCACACAATGATGTTTGGGTACAAAGGTCAAGGTCAGTGACACATGGAATCCGTATTCCATCCATCAACTTTTGTTTAAAAATACTATTCATAAACCGCATGGTGGATTTCAACCTAATTTAGCTGGAAAGACCCTATGTGGGTAGGCCTCAGAATTTTTATACAGAATTTTGATTGGTCAATTTTTTTGTTTGATTTTATGAAAGGTTTACAGAAATTGTCAAAACGCTACTCATTAACCAAGTGGCAGATTTCAACCTAATTTTCAAATGTTTTCAGCTTCAGAACTTGTATACACAATTTTAATCGTTCAATTTTTATACGGCCGCGCAAAGCAGGGTCGTATTATGTGATGGCGCTCGCCGTCCGTCCGTCTGATTCTTGTCCGGAGCAGATCTCGAAGAGTTTTGAACCTACACTCACAAATTTTTTTCAGCAGATATATTACCTATAGACGAAGTGTCATGATTTCGATTCAGCAAAATCCTCCCATATTTGCTAGAGTTATCTCCCTTGAAAGCTTAAAATTTGTCAAAATTGTCTTGTCCAGGCCAGATCTCGAAGAGTTTTGAACCTACACTTACAATTCTTTTTTCAGCAGATGTTGTAGAGATAGACGAAGTGTCGTTTCAGCAAAATCCGCCCATATTCGCCAGAGTTATCTCCCTTGAAAAGCTCAAATTTGTCAAAATGTTCTTGTCCGAGCCATATCTCGAAGCGTTTTGAACCTACACTCACAATTTTTTTCAGTATATGTGTTAGGGATGGACGAAGTGTCATGATGATATCGTTTCGGCAAAATCCGCTCATATTTGACAGAGTTATCTCCCTTGAAAAGCTAAAATTCGTCAAAATTTTCTTGTCCGGTTCATATCTCGAAGAGTTTTGAACCTACACTCACAATTTTTTTCAGCAGATGTTTTAAGGGATAGACGAAGTGTTATAATTTTGTTTTGGCAAAATCCACCCATATTCACCAGCGTTATCTCCCTTGAAAGATTAAAATTCATCAAAATTGTCTTCTTGTAATTGTAATGATTAATGCTGCTGCAAAGACTTTCAAGATTTTTGGTGATGTCTTTGCCGTGAATTCCAAATGTGTACCTAATAGAAGTCGCCCCCCCCCCTTTCTCAGAGTATTATCAAAGACTAACTGTTCACATTTAGCATTCCTCAAACAAGTATGCCTGCGGGCGTATGTTGAGTTTCACTAAGACTCTTGTTTTGTATGAAAATCTTTGATTTTATGAAAAATTTACCAGAATTTTTTTTAAATGCGATACTCTAATTTAACCACTTGGCAGATTTCCATTTACTTTGGCTGGAAGGACTCTATTAGGGTTACACTTTAAAATTTGTCTACAGAATTTTGATTGATCAAGATTTTTGGTGAAAAACTTACTCAATATATTTTATGAAAACTTTAGCGGAAATTGTCAAAACGCTACTCCTCATTAACCGCTTGGCAGATTTCAACTTACAGTACTTTGGCTGGAATGACCCTATGGGGCTAGGCTTCAGAACTTGTATACATCATTTTGATTGGTAAATTTTTTTGGTGAAAAATATAACAGAAATTGTCAAAACACTACTCATCATTAACTGCTTGACAGATTTTAACCCTAGTTGGCTGGACCGACACTATCGCGATAGGCTCAAGAACATGTATTCAGAATTTTCAGGGTTATTTTTACCGGAAAATGCATCTCCTTCGTAACCGCTAGGTGGATCTTATCTAAATTTGGCTTGACGGATTCTATAGCTGTAGGCTCCAACACAACTTTTCAGAATTTTGGTTAGTCAATTTTTTAGTGGCCATTTGGATGTTTTGAAAATTATCCAGAACCATTTAAAAGGCTAATCCTTAATTAGTGGCCCGATTTCAACGAAACTTGGGTGGAACTATCCTATCATTGTAGGCTTCAACATAACAAATGATAATTTTGATGGTCAATTTCTTTGGTGGCCACCTTGAATTTTTTTAGAATTATCCAGCTGTATTTAAATGCAAATGGTTCAAATGCTAATGGTCCAGGTGAGCGGTACAGGTGCTTGGGCCTCTTGTTGATAAGGGTATTAATAATCCTTCTATATTTATTTTATGTTTGAAATCAAGCTTCATAGTTCATTACAAAGTCATAAAGTCGAGCTTCATGGTTGTATTGCAACCACATTTCTGGTTAAATTAATAGCTATACATTAAAAATTTTATAAATTGGTCCGTCTTGCTGAAATCTCTGGCTGTCATATATATAACTAACTTAATCAAGATTGTTTTCGAAAGGGACAACTTCTACCCTCACTCTGTGAGAGGAAGAAGGTGTGCCTGTGTGTGTTTGTCTGTGGCTGTTTACTTGTGTTTGTGTGTCTGCAACTGTATCTCAAAAACTATCTTGGCCCAAATTTTAACACAATAAAGGCTGTTACAGTAAAAGAGAATTTCCAGAGATGGCCATGTTAGCCAGATTTAAAAAACTAGGATTCAGATTAGATCAATTTCCCGATCTATAACTATCTCAGGAGGTATTGGTCCGATTTTGCACAAATCTTAGCATAAGAAGGTGTATGACCATACAATAGGATTCATCGACATTGGTCGTGATTAAAAAAGTCGGGAAAATCAGAGAAACCCGGATAATACAAAAAGATATTTAATTATGATAAAGATGGTAGGGTAAGGGTTTGTAATGACGAATTGCACTGGATATGGAATGAAATTAAATACAGAAATCTAAAAGTTCAGTCGTCTAAAGGTTCAACCACGTTATTGAGTCAAATTGTTTGACATGCTTGACATAGCATCAGCAGTTCCCATATTCCAAGGCACTATGTCTCTGTGGATTAAGATTGTACTATCTTCTGAAACCTTTGTTATTACTTTTACATAGGTATATATCCTGATAGATGATGTGAATGACAATCCGCCTGAGTTTGACCAGAAATCTGGATATTTCATTCAGCTTGCAGAGAGTACACCTTTAAACAGCACAATTCTTAGTTTCACCACTACTGACCAGGATTATAAGCCAGAATATAGGAAGGCTCTTATTGTTATTGAACCAGAGAGTAATCCAAATAGTAAGTGTAATCTTCCTGTTGTACCTTTAACAAGTTTGTCAGTCCGTTCATTTAGCGGGAATTTAGTACTTGCTGCCTGGTTGATGCGATGGTCTCAGCAGTTGTCTGGAGGCTGGTCTTCTGTGTGTGCCTACCTCTAGCATTGAAAGTGATCCAGCGCGAGGCGGTAGTTTAGTTCGCTAAGATTTTTTTTTTTTTGCGGTTCAAGGCCTCATGCGGCCACAGAAGGACGTGATTGGTTAGATTAAGCGAGAACCTCTGCCCTCGCAAGGTTGAGCAAATATATGGCTCAGAGCATAGACAGACTTGAGCGACATCAAAAAGATCTTGACACGGTCCAAGGGGCGGCCCTTCCAAGTTGCAGACACGCAAACCGGCCCGTGTAATTAAAAAGGAAAGAGTTTAGTGAAACCTCTGTCAAGCCTGGGCATCTGCGATCTAAAACGACGATGCTGAGAAGGTACAGCAAACTTGAAAAAGATTATGGTTGATGCGGCGGT
This sequence comes from Chaetoderma sp. LZ-2023a, assembly GCA_034401795.1. Lineage (NCBI taxonomy): Eukaryota > Metazoa > Mollusca > Caudofoveata > Chaetodermatida > Chaetodermatidae > Chaetoderma > Chaetoderma sp. LZ-2023a. Next base: position 55,954,381 of record CM067372.1, read on the forward strand.
TATCGGGTTCTGTCGCTGGGAACCGTTGTTAACTGCAGTATCGCTTAATTGTGCACTGCACTTGACATGGACCGCCGGCCCTGTGGTCTAAGCTGAAAAAAAAGCTTTGCTAATCGATGGAGACGATTAAGCCGCAGTGTTTATTCTTTCTTAGGGAACACGTTTAGTGCGCGCTAGTGAGTGGTGCATAATTTAGCCGGCGAAACTTTCTATTAAAAAAGAGATACAAGGGTCGCAGGACCTGTGGCGGCGGTCGAAAGGATGGCAGGGGTTATCGCAGCCTTAGAAAGAATGCGTCCATGGAGAGTGGTCTTATTTAGCACGATGCAATATCACAGCATTGAAACCATTCACTGGGGCACTGGGAGTCGGCGACGAGCTTTCCAGGTGTAAGAAAGGCGAGCTCAGATGTGCGGCGAATCAAGGGACTCGGCTTTCCTAGTCCTAATAGTATCCCCTACTCTGAGAGGCTCATGGCCAACCGAAACAGCGCAGATCGAGCAGGGGAAGAGCGGTAGAAAGCATCCGTTGGCGACGGCTATTTAGGTGAGGTCCAAGTGCATTGCGCGGATATACAGAACAAGCGAAGAAATAGCCTTTTTGGCAGTGGGAAGCGCATCTTCGATCGAAGTGTTATCTAATTTCTGTATGCTGCGCGAATGGCGTCACTTGCTAGAAAAGCGGCGAAATGGTGAACTTCCTTATTTTCATTTATGAGTTTTTAAAAGCGACACCGCTACAACGGGTGTTTATCTTCATGTGGAGTGGGGGTGGGGGTGGGGGTGTGCAAGATTGTCATCCACGTGTGACAGCTAAGACATATGATCTCCTTTAGATGATCTTTAAAATGTTTCTTAAGCGAAAAAAACCAGCTGCTAAAAGAGCGAGAGAAAATTAAGTGCGCTTAAGGCGGTATATCTAGGAATCTGTAAAGAATAGGAAACTAGATTAGTAAGTATATTTAAGGTTTAACATGCACAGTTCAAGTCCTAGAAGCGCGGTAGAATGATCACAGTCACGGAAAGGTCCTGCGTTTGCGAGGTCTAGGTTTTGCTATTGCTGGAGTTCTTGGATTCAAACCAGCCTTGGCAGTTATATTCCCAAGGCACAACATCACTCGGTGACTTAATCCTCAAAGGCCAGCCCAGAGATCACGAAGGCTGGGCCTGCAGAACTTCTAAAGGCTGATAAAAGTTTGAGCAGATCCTCGCCGAGAAGTGTTCACAAGAGCCACATGGTGGAAGTTAGTATCCACAGATGTTTCTATCAAAAGGGTGGCATGGTGAAAGTTAGCTTTCACCAGATGTCTTTCAATTGCAAGAGAAGTGTCCTTCAGAACAAAGCGATACGATGCGGAACCCGGTCAGAGGCTAGTACCGAGCTAAAAGTTTCTGAGTTCCTTCGCAGCAGGTTCAGCTGCGATAAAATCAGTTGACTTCTCTTCTGTGTCCGGAGACGGCGCGAACATTCTGTACACAAAGTTTCTTGAGGAGCACAAGAACGGTGGAAGTTTCTAAAGGCGAAAGAATTTAGGATGTTATTTGGCCGCTATTACTTAGCAACCGTTCAAAAAGATTTTCGCGCTGTTGACTTTGTAAATGACATCCTTTTCCAAGCGGTCTGTCTCGGAAGTTCCACAGTGCTTTCTGTGTCCGATATTGGAGCACAGAAGTGGAACAAGTACCCTCATCCGGGGTCGTTGATGAGGCGTCGGCACAAATACCTAGATGGGTTTCACAGGTGTTTGTATCGCAGAGCGAGCAGCTTTTCTACTTTCTGCTCACTCTGCATATCATTATCTCCAGACGAATGGCTGGCTTAGTAATATCTCCAACCAATCGGTGATCATCTATATGGAGGCGGCTGCCTCAGCAGCATCAAGCAGGAGTCAGCCGTTCAATGGCGAGATCGTGCACTTCGCTATGTTCTTCCGATTAGCTCACAAGATTTTATGGATATGGGGTCGCTTTCTTCTTGGTTAGACTCGCCGTTGTCGTCTTGAGGAAGCGGAATCTCTAATGGTACCAAACACTCCCAGGAACTTTTGTGATCATGGCCATTATTTCGAGGAAGAAGTCGTGCGAAGATCATGTATACAACCTAAAAGTGTCTACTCAGTCATCGGCATCACACGAATGCCAGTGGCCCGGCGCATGCGCAAAGGGGGCAAATCATGTCGTCGATATTCTTGCCTCTGTGCGTGCATTGAGTATAGCCAGCATAGGTGCAGCCATGGCATAGCGCAGGATGGCGTTTTACTGGTTCCGTATTGGCTAATCCTTCCCGTTACCCAACCACAATCACTAATATAAAGACCAATAATGTTCCTTTTGAAATTGTACATCTGCCAGTTTATTTATGATAGATTAGAAGCTTGTTTGTATTCTGACCAGTAACTTTATCTGTCTGCTATGCTAATCCACCTTTGTTTTAGGGACATTTGACATGGAGACGCTCGGGGACAAGGGCTATATTCACATACGTAAACCTGTTGATGTTCACACAATGAGAGTCTATAATCTAACTCTACGTGCACAAGATGAGGCTGCTATTTTGAATACATACGTGAGTGTCTTTATTGTCATCATATACAGTCATTTATAGATCTGTGTTGGAATTTTATTGATTATATTAATCATCCCTGATTTGCTGCAAACTATGCCTATTATATCTACCAAAAGCACACAATTCTGCATTTCTTATCCATTGCAGCTTTAGCTGTCGGCCTGCTGAATTTTTGCAAACCACATGTTCCATGGGGTTTAACTCTGGACATGCTGAATATGTTGAAAGCTATTTGACTGAAAGTTTTTGGTGCAACATTCAGTCAAATTGTTTTCGAAATATTCAACAGGCTCAGAGTTACTACACATTGAAATTATTGTCTGTTAGCTCGCAGCAATCAGACAGTTAACATCAGAGTAACTCAATCCTAAAGATACCATTGAATAGAAAAGTCGTGTATAGGTAGAAATTAGTTTAACCCTTGTTCAAGAAAATATAAATTTTCTCAGAAAATATAAATTTTCAGGCCTCGTCGGCCAAGAGAAGACTATTTAAAAAAATTTACCACTAGAATGACTGGCTTGATTATCGAGCCAGTTATCCAGTGGTAAATCTTCAGAAATAGTCTTGTCTTGGTCCGCAAATGGACATTTCTCAAGACTACTGCAAAAGGCATTTTTGGCTAATATGAGTGTTAACGGGTTAAGAATATGTGTGTATATGTGAACATATATGGTCCATGCACAGGTTTCTAACAGGCATGACAGGGCATAGTCTGTTTCGCCGATTGCATATGAACGTAAAGGTTTTGTCAAGAGATAAATTCTATTTAGCAATTAGAAAATGTTTAGTCAAATAAAATATGTCTTAAAACTATTTAAATCCTCCTAATATATTTACCGCTTGTAAATACCTAGTATAGGTTTGCGGAGAGTTCTTGCGTACATAGGTACGAGTTTCTAACAGGGATGTAAATCTGTTGATATAGTGACAAGATAATGATATGACATCACTGTCTATGATATGACAACAGGAGTTTGTCAGCAAACATTGATACAAACGCAGCTAAAAAGGAGTTAACTTCATTTACTGTAGTAAATCTATCTCTGGTAAAATTCAGTTTTTCGCGATAACCGGTATACATAGACAGCAGTAACACCATTTTGAAAATTAAAATCCTGCATCCTTGCTTTGTAAACTAGTCAATGTGGTATTTAAACATTAAAAATAAAAATAAGGATTGTTTTGCATTTACCATATATAGAAACTATGGCTGTGTTTGGATTGGAGAATTTGCATGAAAATATCCATCCATAACTACAAACAATATAAGCACCCCATGCCTCTTCAGTGCATCGGTAGAAAAGAATTATTGTGGTGTTGGTGAAATAAACATGCTAGGCTTGTCAGCAACTAACATCATTTTGAACATGTGTCATCTTATGCGAAAACTGGACCAGCTTGTCTCATTTCTTTACAAGGTGTGAACATTTCTATGGACCCTGAAAAAGTAATAGTGAAACACATGTTTTTCAAATGACAAATGACAATGTAGATAAAATAATTATTTATTTTTGCTACATTTTGATAAAATGTTCAAATGTTTTAATGATGTCACCAAATCAACAAGTGTGGGAGAGCGCAATACGGTCCAATTGTTAGAAATAAAACCCTGTTAGCAACAGGTACCCTTCCCATACTTGTAATGGTCTACACTGAGTAAGCACATATCTCAATTTACTGACCAATCCTGACAAGAAAAGAGTTAGAAGGCTCCCTGAGGAGGACTAACACATCCTAATATGTTCAATACCAATCATAGGAACTGGACATCTTAAACCCTTTAATTTCTGCAAAGAAAATTTCAATCGTCCCCTAAAATATCCATTTGCAGAGCAAGTGAGGACTATTTTGGAAAATTTACCACAGGAATGACTGGCTCGGTTATAGAGCCAGTCATTCTAGTATTAAGTTTTCAAAAATAGTCTCTTGGTCTGCAAATGGACATTTCTCAAGACCACTGCAGAAGCTGTTTTTGGCGGATATGAGGGTTAATAACACTTTGTAATAGAATAAATAGCAACATTTGTTTAGGATTATTACGATTTTATTGACATATATTAGAAAAGAAGAAATATTTGTCCATTTCAGTCCTGGGTGTATATTACTGTGATTGACACGAATAATGAGAATCCTGTATTCACACAAGCCCTCTACACTTTCCACATCGAGGAGCACATGGGTAATGCGACATACAGAAAACTTGTAGGCAGTGTTTCAGCCACTGATGCGGATGAGGAAAACAATGGCCAATTTACATTTAGTCTGGAAGCTAATGTAGGAAATATCTTTGAAATTATTCAGGTTTGCTATAAGTGGTATTTTAGTACACATTGTATCCCGGGATTGGACGGCTTAACCCTTTATTTAACCTTTAAAGTTTCAATGTTTCAATTCGAAAACGACTGTACAGCTCAGCTGTTGAATATTTTGAAACTAATTTGACTGGAACCTGTCGTTGCCATTAGCAGTAGCCATTGCCAGTCAAATTATTTTCAAAATATTCAACAGAATATTCCTTACCTCATAATCATTTTGTTATTTCTTGTCTGTAATGGTTAATGGCCTAACTGTTTAATGACATTAATTTGAGCCACTTAGGTACCTAGCAAATTTATTATGACCAGAGCGTGTAAATCATTATACTAAGAGGATATCTTTATACTCTACTTTGTGGATCCACTTTTAGCTCATATCTGTCCACTTTGTATGTAAGCATTTGAACTCAACTCTTTAATGGTCAGAATTAGTCAAGAAAATGGCAATATTTGCTTTGTGAATGGCCATTTGCTGGGAAAGAGGAAACAATATTTAGTTTGCCACTGCAATGAAGGGCTCATTTATCGAGCCAGGCATTCCAGTGGTAAATTTGTAAAATTGTCAAAAATGTCTTCTCTTGCCCTGCAAATGTCTGCTTTTGGCCAACTTTACGATTAATAACTGAACTTTGTTTCCTTGCGAACATAGAAAAATTACACTAATAATCAATGTTGTATTTGACAAAATGGCATAATTCCAAATGTTCTTAGTATTACACAGTGCTAGAGTGACATCAATTGACAGTTGGCATCTTTTATTGTAATGTCAGTTAAAATCTATCCTTGAGTGACATACAGCTCCGATCCACAAGCTGACAGAGATTTTTGTTAGCCATAATAGTTTTGTTCCTATTATATGTGTTTATAGAACAACGTAATGTACCACACATTAACCTCTATTTGTATAGGTTATTCTCAACAAAATACTCTCTCCTTCCTAAGTCTGCTGTCTAGTTTACTTGTTGTTTATAAAGTTATGTTGATAAACTTTTTGTTGTAATACATTTTGTTATTGCAGCGAGATATTAATGTTGGTGATATCTTCACTGTGGGTAACGTTGACCATGAACGCAATGATCAATATCTCATTAGAGTAGTTGCTGAGGATCATGGGATGCCTAGCAGAACGGTATGTTATACAATTGAGGGATCCGATTCATCACACAAATATCTGATGTCGTAATCAAATACATCACATGAAGGTGTATAAATTGTGTGTTTTTGATTAAGTTACAGTTTAATAAACATTGTGTTGAATATTTTGAAACTAATTTAACCAGGAGCTGTTGCTTTCATTGATAGCGTCAGCCCCCAGTCAGATTAGTTTCAAAATAGTCAACCACGTATCTGTATAGTTACCTTGACTTTCTAAAGATTCCGGTTTCAAACTGATCGGACAAAATTTGGGTCGACCTTAGCTAGGCAGGTGCATTCCATAGCTAGAAATGGATCACTGTATTGGCGATAAAACATGACTGACTTAAACTGACTTTAACCCTCGAAATTGCAAGCTGATCAGGCCTGTCCAAATTGGTGCAACCCTTTCATGTTTACATAAAGACGTGGAAATTGGCTATGCAAAACAGAAACGAGTTATACACGTTTACAATTTGGACAGGCTGGCTTATCCATTAAACTGACAGTACAATGAATGAATTCAGTTTAGCGCTCAATCATATTGTCATAATCAGCAACGTCACATGTAGGCGGATGTCATAATCAATTGACATGAATGACAAAACTTAGTCCTTCATAACCGCTTAATAATCCGTCAAGTTGTACAAATTATGTCTACTATTTACTAAACATTCGGTTGAATATTTTGAAACTAATATAGCTGGGCGCTGTTGCTGCCATAGGAGATTCAGGGATCGATCAATCCCAATATGGGAAAAGCATGGGTGGAGCTTCGCTAGAGATGGACGGGGCATAGCTAAAACTGGATTCATCCATTAACATTTGTCTTTGAAAACAGCTACTACTCCATAAAGAAGTTTGTCTAGGCATCAACCATAGCAATAAACACCTGACAATGTCCACGAGAGCAAGAAACCTGTATCTATCCATGCATCTCCTGCATTATCTCAACAAATATGCTTCAACATTTTCACTCCTAATGTTACGGTATGCATATTTCAAAGCATAACATATAGACAAGCTGCTGAATATTTTGCGACAGATCAAACTGAAAACACCAGCTTCGGTAAGCATGTGCATTGTTCTGGTAAATTAATCTCTGTAATAGAAGAATATGCTGATGAATATTTTGAAATTAATTTGATGTTCTATCTGTTGTTTAGTACTGAAAATGTTTGTAATGTTTTGTTATCGCTTGCTAGCACAAGTTATATGACCATATGGTGAGATCATTTTTGGTGAACCATATACAAAGTAGAGGATGGCTCGACTTTGTCATCTGGGGGTGACTGTGGAGGCCTAGTATAATGTTAAGATTTTTCAGTTTACATTTAATTCAGCAAAAATTACTAAATACTAAATTTAGTACTTATATTTTGGTTCCAATGAATAGTATTTGTCATTGGATTAATTACTTAATCGAGATATGTTTATGGTTTACACTTCACACCATACAGACCAGAAACAACAAAGTCATTTTTATTTCCGGAATATTCTTTAGAATTTTTTAAAACTAATTTCACTGAGTTCCGATCAAATTAGTTTCAAAGTATTAAACACATTTCCTGTATTGTATCTTGAAATTGAGAGACTAGAATTTTAACCCTTTAATGGTCGAATTTTAATATCTGCCTATTGAATGTCCATTTACAGGCCAAGAGAACACAATTTTTGAAAATTTATCACTGTAATGACTGGGTCTGTTATCGAGCCAGTCATTCCAGTGGTAAATTTTCAAAATTGTATTCTTGCCCTGTAAATGGTCATTCGACAAGACCAAAACAGAGGCTGGTTTTGGCCGGCATGCCCATTAAATGGTTAATGGTTTGTGTTAATCTCTTATTGTAGATACATTTCCAGTTAAAAATTGGTACAAATCTCAACCACATTTGTCTTTATCTGCTAATCTCAGATTTTTAATAAACATGATTACATTATACAATGTTTCCCACTTTGTGCTGGATCAGCAAGTATTGTTGGTAAGTAAATCATTGTGCATGGCATGACTATGGCTGCCAGGCCAATAGCATGTGTCTATGCCTTTTAGGGAATGATATGATGCAGTGTACAATGCATGAGAATGTAGTAGAAATTATTACTATGCAATTTATTTCAGGGAGACACGTCATCGATATTGTAACACTACTTTGTCTATCTCTCTGGCAGCATTTTAACTGTTTCTAATGGTTTCATATCTAGACTCAAAATTCTGTAAAAATGGAAGGTGTAACTCTCTTGTGTGTTTTCATTAGTTGTGACAATTTGTGAGTCAAACTATTGTGCTGTCCCCTCGCCTGCCATCCAGTGGACCTTTCCATTTTTAGCTATGCCCCGCCCATCTATATCTAAGCTCCACCCACAATTTGCGCGTGTTAGGATTGATGGCTCTCTGAGCTTCCTGACTATCAATTTCCAGAAAACTATACAGGTAAGCTGTTGAATAGTTTGAAACTAATTTGACTGGGTGTTGTAGCTGCGTATGGCAGCAACAGCGCCCAGTCAAATTAGTTTCAAAATATTCAACAGCATGTTTATTAAATAGTAGAGACATACAATTCTTATGTGTCGGACTGTTAAGAGTTAAAGACGGGCCTAATAGAATCATTTATGATGTAATGATTATGATGTCATCCTACACACCGCTTAGCTGATCATGACGCCATATGACGTCAAATCATCGATTGATACTCTGGAAAGGTGAATTGTCTGCCACATCAACAGTGATAACAGATTTAGTTATTTCTTGATGGCTTTACATCAACTATAGCTAGAATGTTCCTATTGCCTAGAGTCTAATATCTGCATTGTGAAATATCTAGTCAATATCAGGTACTAGGGCTCGTATTCACAAAGGGTACTTAAGTACAAAAAGATGCGTAAATGTGGTTTAAGTAAAAAATGCCTATGTCTGTATTCACCTACATTAGATGAACATTTAGCAATCTTTTTATGAATACGACGTAGTCAGGTCTTTTAACGGGCAATTAGGCGGGTGCATAAGTAAGCCATTATTTGTGATTACAGCCCCAGAGTTATTACCTTCCGAAAATGTCTAATTATTTGATTGGAGATAATTGGGAAAAGATATGTCAGTGTTAATTAGAATGTGTTAATTCTTTCATTATGTATTGCATCTTATATAGTCTAAATTAGATAGTAGAACTTGTTAATTGTTTCATTATGTATTGCAACTTATATAGTCTAAATTAGATGGTAGAACTTGTTAATTCTTTCATTATGTATTGCAACTTATATAGTCTAAATTAGATGGTAGAACTTGTTAATTCTTTCATTATGTATTGCAACTTATATAGTCTAAATTAGACGGTAGAACTTGTTAATTCTTTCATTATGTATTGCAACTTATATAGTCTAAGTTATTTCACATCAAGAGTATACTTACCTCCCTAATACTTTTGATATTGCTAAATATTGGCTTTCACTCAATAAACACTCAGATTAAAACAGTTAGGTGCCCCTACTGGGCAGGGAGTCAGAGCGTAGTCTGGCGGATGCCAGCCCCACCACCGCGCATGCGCAGACTAGCACTTCCTCTTTGCTAATTTATTGGCTGAGAGACAACACATGCTTTCATGATAGAATCTTTCTATACTCTTTTCAAAGCTTTTTAAGACTATTAGATAGAAGTTTACCGCTGACAAAGATGGCTGAGAGAGTGACTTCGCCACAGGAGGGCCTTGGACCTTTAAATCAGGTGACTTCTAGTAAAATTAGCGAGTTTTGTCCCGTTGTAATGTGTTTCCGGGACTCTCGCTAAACGTGATAAGCGCCTTAATTAGTTGGGTTTTTTCAACTAGGTGCTATACAAGACTAATCTCTCTTTGTGTTTATGTCCACAGGTCTGTGTGAAGGAGAAATAAGGACATGACATCAGCAGAGGGTTTGTGTCTCTCCACCATGGTTCCATTTCCTACTAATACTGTTAGGTTATCTAACCAAAAATTCTATGCCCAGTGAGTTGGAGGCCTATTATAAAGGTCTTCTCACTTTGCCCTCTTGATCCAATTCCTTCCCCTTGAGGTGGAGAGAGTTAAGAGACGTTCAGTGGTGGAGTTCTCCAGTTCATCAGGTTGGATGGTTTGTCTAGACAAGGTGTCAGGTATTAATTATTGATATGAGAAAGGGAGATAATTAACACTATTTGCCATTGTTATCAGTATTTATCTGATGCTTGTGTAGTCGAAATGTCCATTCTGCACATGTTCTGGTTAGAGATACAATTCGTCCTTGCACTGGGATGTTTGTTGGGATCGATTTTGTCCTGTCATAGGATTAATGACGTCATAATCAGCTTTGCTCTTTATTTACAATTAAAGTTGTCCGAAGCTGGTTTCTGATAAAAATTATGATCTTTATGATCATTTCCTTCTCTTGAGTTGGTGAGTTTCTAAGCTTAACTAGTTTGCTCATACTCCTCGTCCTTTGGCCTTTTTCAGAGACCTGGTTGTGCGTCCTGTGGACGATTTTTGAGGGACAAGTTTGGCCCTCATCTATGTTTTCAGTGTAGCCCCTGTGGTCCCTTGCTTAATTGCGAGATATGTAAGCACTGGGGGGGGGGGCGAGCTAATGTCCGAATTCTTGTGCTTGCAGGCGAAGGACAAGTTGGAGAAAAAGAAGCTGAAAAAAGAGGTCGTAAGTAAGAAGGGTAAGAGGAAGGCCTCGTCCGCGGTGGACATGGAGGCCTTCCGGACCGAGATGTTGGGAGAGATGAGGAGGACAATCAAGGATTTGGTTCCAGAGTTGCTTCGTGGCATGCTTCCTGGACCAAATCCTTTATTGACCTCATCATCTGCTTCGGAGCAGGTAATCCCCGCCTCTGAATCAACGTTCCTTAGTACGCTTCCGTTGTTTGAAGATTCAGAGGTGGCCCCATTAGAGGGGGTGTTCCACGGCCCTGGCAGCAGGCTTATTGCCGCGCCCAATAGGGACCGTGGACGGTCGTCGCTGGAACCCGCGGGCTGCTCATCAGTCCAGGGGTATCCGCACACCGCGGCTGCCAGTACCTCGTATGGCGCCTTCCCTGGCCAGTCCGGGTTAGCTCTCTTTGCTGACCCGGAGTCTAATCTTTCTGGCCAGGAGGATGATGATTACCTGTTGGGGTCGCCGTCTGAAGACGTGGCCATGGAATATGACGTTTGTGCGCCCCTCGCGGGGAATACAGGCGCCTTTTTCCACAGTTCTACTCTCCCAGGGGTAGAATCCACGGTTCAGACTGGCCCTGGGCGCTGAAGGCCAGCGGTACCGCATACCTCGGCTTGCCGAGAGTGTAGCTGGTGCTGGCCGGGGCCGTGGTGGGGCGGTATATGCCCCGCGCTCTACCACGGCGCCTGCTCCTGGTCAAGCCAGTGAGATTAGCATGCCGGTATTATCAGGCCCGCATGCTCTCCCTGGCTTGCCAGGGATATCAGCGTATCCGCCGTCAAGCTCTGTTGCTTGTGCTCAGGAGGAAGACGAAGGCCCCCGTCTTGTAGAGCGCTCGCAACTAGCCACGGAGGAGGATTGGTCTGACGCTTGCCAGTGGTTGGTGAGTGTTAGACCAGATCTGCCCGTGGAGCAGTCGGCTAGCCAGCGTGAACACAGGCCGTGGTTAGCTGGTAAGCCTACTGCTAACGCTATGCCTTCTCTGCCGCTGGCAGAGCATGTCGCTGACATGTTCGAGGCGGCGGAGACGTCCATTAAGGCGAGTGGACGTCTCGCTAAGGCCCCGCGCGAGGTGGCCAGGTGTTGCCGCATCGTGCCCCTGGACTACCAGCGGTACGGTGTGGTACCAAAGCCGAGCGTGGATGACCGCGCGGCTTTGGGTGAGGATGCGCGGCCAGGCTCCCGTTCTGACACGGGAGTCTTGTGTTCGAACGTGTTGCATTCGGCAAATACCGCGTTGCGTGATGCGGAGGAGAGTGGGAGGGCTTCGATTGCCGCTCTGTCCCACGTCTCCCAGCTGTTACAAGGGGTAGTAACAGCATCCGCATCGCGCCAGCCAAGTCCGGTCACAGTCCAGCGAGCCATCCAGGATGGTATCAACCTGGCTCTGGACTGTATGACCCGGGCGGTGACCAGGAGTGTCCGGGCAAGGCGCACTTTTGCCTTGGATAATCTGTGCCCATCCCAGGACCTCTACAATAGGCTACTACGTACGCCTATGACAGGTCCTGGTCTCTTTGGAGGTGAGGGATGTAGACACCTCCAGGAGACGGTTACTCTGGTCAATAACCAGAGGGCGCTGCGCGAACAGTTTGAGGTGCTTCGTCGTGCCAACGTTCGCGCCGCACCCCCTGCGTATCGTCCCCTGCAGGCTTGAGGTGGTAGTGGCCAGGTCAGAGGCCAACCACCATCGCAGCGCCGGCCTCGGCCGCGTGCGATTCGGCCAGCAGCGAGGGGGGCACAGGCTCCTCAGGCGCAGTCAGCCCGGCAGCCGCCCGCGCACCGAGGTGCGCGTGGTGCTGGTCGTGACGCGCGAGGATCTGGGCGGGGTAATCGTTCCTGATGGGACGGTTACCGCGGTGAGAACCGCGCCGGTGTTTCTGGCAAAGGAGACAGTGCCGCTCTTGCACTCCTTATGTCCACCTCTATCCCTAGGTGGACCGATGGGAGGCCGATTAGCCGACCACATGCAAGAGTGGGAACGGTTAACTCAGGACCGTTTAGTCTTGCGATGGCTTTCAGTCGGGTATCATCCCGATTGGATAACAGGCCCGCCATCGCGACTGTCTCTAGTGCCGATCTGGACTCCAAATCCGAGAGATCCAGATCAAAGGTTGTGTATCGAGGAGGAAATAAATTCCCTCATACAAAAAGGAGCTATTCAGCCGGCACAGAGGTGTCCGGGCTTCTATTCAACCCTGTTCTTAGTAACAAAGAACACCGGAGGGTGGAGACCAATTCTCAACCTCAAGCCATTGAACAAGTTCATAGAGACGCCCAGTTTCAAGATGGAGACTGTGCGCTCGGTGTTGGCGGGGTTAGAGAGGGGAATGTGGACAGCGTCGATAGATTTGAAGGACGCTTATTTCCACATCCCCATACACAGGAGTTTCCGTCGCTTCCTGAGATTTGCATTCCAGGGCAGACAGTGGGAATTCAGGGTGCTACCCTTCGGAATTTCCACGGCTCCTCGGGTTTTCACCCGTGTGGTTCTTGCGATCACCGCATACCTCCGCAGGAGAAGCATAGCAGTCCACACGTACATAGACGACTGGCTGTTGAAAGCGCACACCCGGGAAAGTTTGTCGGCCAGTCTGGAGATTGTTTTGAAAACTCTCACAGACTTAGGCTGGATGATCAATTTCCCAAAATCAGAGCTGACTCCATCCCAGAAGTTTGTTTACCTGGGGATGTTCTTCGATCTAGAGACAGGATATGTTTATCCTACTCAGGAGAGAGTTCAGAAACTCATCTCATTAATTCAGTCAGTGTGCGACAGTCGTCATGTCCTGGCACGGGTTTACTTGAGAATGCTGGGGTTGATGGTTTCATTGGAACCAGTCATTCCTCAGGCCGCCTTACGCAGGCGGCCGATCCAGTAATTTCTCATGACACAATGGACCCAGAGTACAGGTTCGCTGGACTCGAATGTGTCAGTGTTGGCGCCTCTGATTCATCACCTGCAATGGTGGTTGGACACAGAGAATCTCTTGGTGGGGGTTATGCTAACCCCTCCCCACCCTCAGGTGACTGTGTATACAGATGCATCGATGGAGGGCTGGGGAGCTTGCCTGGAAGAGTCCACGATATCAGGGCTTTGGAATCTGGAACAGTCAAAGGAACATATAAATCTACTGGAGCTAAGAGCAGTAGTCCTGGGCCTGGAACATTTCTTACAGAAAGTTCAGGGCAAGATTGTTCTTATTCGTTCAGACAACTCAACAGTTGTGACTTACATAAACCGCCAGGGCGGAACGAAGTCGCCCAGTCTCTGTCTGATGACATGGAAACTGCTTTGTTGGTGTCTGGATCACCAGATTACCTTGAAAGCAGTTCATATTCCGGGAAGGTTAAACCTGCTAGCAGACTCATTGAGCCGAAGGATGAGTGTTTTACCCACGGAATGGCAACTAAATCAATGTGTGGCGGATCGTCTGTTCGACCATTGGGGGAAACCCAACATCGATTTGTTCGCAACGAAGAAGAATGCGAAGATGACGACGTACGTCTCTCCGATTCCGGATCCAAGCGCTTTCGCAACAGATGCGTTAGCTATCAGCTGGGGGAGAATGTATGCATACGCATTCCCTCCAGCAATCCTGATTCCAAAAATTCTTCAGAAAATCAGACAAGAGGAATGCCAAGTGCTTCTGATCGCCCCGGATTGGCCAAGCCGATCATGGTATACGGATCTGCTGGACCTTCTGGTCTGCAATCCGGTTCCTCTGCCTCTGATGGACGATATTATCTTCCAGGGCAAGGCCCTTCACAACAATCCGTCAATGTTCAGATTGACTGCGTGGATGTTGTCAAGGAATCTAGAATTAAGGAGGGTTTTTCTGAGCAAGCAGCCATGTTTATGGCCAAAGCCAGGAGGGGATCAACCACCAGAGCATATAATTATAAAATCAACAGATTTGCAGAATGGTGCTCAAAAAGATGTATTGATCCAATGGATGCATCTATTCAGATAGTAGCTGATTTCCTCTGTCACCTTTATGATGCCTATAGCCTCAAGCCTAACTCTATTGCTGGTTATAAGTCAGCTTTAATGTCTGTTATTCCTTGCTTGGCTAAGAGGGGAAGTGATGAAGTGAATACATTAAATGTATTAATTAAAGGCATGGGCAATCTAAGACCAAGGAATCCACCGGTGATTCCGTCTTGGAGTTTATCGCTAGTGCTTCAAGTACTAGGTGATAAGCCGTTTGAACCACTTAGTTCCATTTCTATGAAACTATTAACACTGAAGACTGTGTTTTTAATTGCTGCGGCCTCGGCTAGGCGTAGGAGTGAGATTCATGCCTTATCAGCCGAGGATGACCGTTTTGTGGTTTCAGGGGAAGGCCTTAAGCTGCTACCTAGGATTAATTTCTTGGCTAAAAATCAGTCGTTGAAATATCCAGGTCAACCTATTATTTTGCCTGCTTTAACTAGATATGATCCTAATTCTAAAGCATGGTGTCCTGTCCGGGCGCTTCGCCGGTACAAACAACGTACGGCGGAGTGGCGCACCGATCAGTCAGCGTTATGGTTGTCATATATTGAACCCCATGGCAGGGCTTCTAAGGACACCATTTCCAGGTGGATTGTAGAATGTATTCAGTTTTGCCATAAATCCGCCACCGGGAAGCAGGTTGACGTGGCCAAGGCTCACAGTGTCCGCGGCATAGTGACATCCACTGCCCTATTTAATGGGGTCCCTGTGGATGATATTATGTCGGTGGCTCAGTGGCACTGTGAGTCAAGTTTTACAGACCATTATCTCCGTGACACCTCTAATCCTCTCGCATTGTCTATTTTGAAAAAATAACTAGGCATATATATTTTTGATGGGGTTTCCTCATTGCTTATATATTTCACAATTAATTTATGGAAACAACCACTAATTTGGGACTGCATCGATCTTCACCAATGGGAAGAGGATGTCAGCAGCCATTTCAACAAGGTCAGTCTTGTGTATGTGTTGTCCATTGTTGATTGTCTTGTCACGTTACCCGTTATTTATATGATGATGGTTTTGTGTATTTATGTGGTTCATTGTTGAGAGTATACGAAAATTGAGTTTTTTCGTCTCTGTCCTGTAGTACATGGCACTTGTACGTAGAGAGCGTATAGGACATTGAGGTCATTCGACTCTTCCTCCCAGGAAGGAGGGGGGGGAGCGCATATGACATTCGGTCATCTCTCATACATCGGGGGTGTTATCCGATGGTTAGTCAAATCCTGACTGTTTTTCATACAGTTTCAGAAGTTTAAGTGCCTTAAACGCAGAAAAGCGTATAGGGATGAGCTGGTCTTTTGACCTCGCCTCCCTCCCGCCGAATTCACTGTCGAATTCTGGCAATATCAAAAGTATTAGGGAGGTAAGTATACTCTTGATGTGAAATAAACGAAATCAAGGATTTCTTTTTTCACGAGAGAGTTGATACTTACCTCCCTAGATACGGACCCGGCCTCTCCACCCCACAGAGGCTCGGTCTTCAGGCTCTTTATAGTTGCATGTGTATCAGCCAATAAATTAGTCAGAGGAAGTGCTAGTCTGCGCATGCGCGGTGGTGGGGCTGGCATCCGCCAGACTACGCTCTGACTCCCTGCCCAGTAGGGGCACCTAACTGTTTTAATCTGAGTGTTTATTGAGTGAAAGCCAATATTTAGCAATATCAAAAGTATTAGGGAGGTAAGTATCAACTCTCTCGTGAAAAAAGAAATCCTTGATTTCGTTTAGACGGTAGAACTTGTTAATTCTTTCATTATGTATTGCAACTTATATAGTCTAAATTAGATGGTAGAACTTGTTAATTCTTTCATTATGTATTGCAACTTATATAGTCTAAATTAAATGGTAGAACTTGTTAATTCTTTCATTATGTATTGCAACTTATATAGTCTAAATTAGATGGTAGAACTTGTTAATTCTTTCATTATATATTGCAACTTATATAGTCTAAGTTAGATGGTAGAACTTGTTAATTCTTTCATTATGTATTGCAACTTATATAGTCTAAATTAGATGGTAGAACTTGTTAATTCTTTCATTATGTATTGCAACTTATATAGTCTAAATTATATGGTAGAACGTGTTAATTCTTTCATTATGTATTGCAACTTATATAGTCTAAATTAGACGGTAGAACTTGTTAATTCTTTCATTATGTATTGCAACTTATATAGTCTAAATTAGACGGTAGAACTTGTTAATTCTTTCATTATATACACATCAAAAAAAGTAAGTTCCCCCCTAAATATGGGCTAATATTTTCCAAACTATACAACCGAGTGTAATGAAATTTTTCACAGATCATCAATATGACTATAAGAACAATCTCTGCAAATGATTACAGTCTATGACGTGTTACGCCTGCATAAGCATGCATTGAATGAAAATTTGCCCAATTTAAAAAATTTGAATACAGATTTTATTCAAAAACAAGAAAATCATAACAACAGCTAGAGTGCAAGATACAGATCTTGCGGGTAACAATATTCACTATACATTAATTTCATATCGGGTAAAGCATAATAAAGATTTCATTAGAAAATTTCAAATCTGTTAAATCTCAACAAAGATACAACTAATGACTTGACCACAGTTAATAACGCGTGTATCCACCATTATTCGCTATCACGTTGCGACACCGTGCTCTCATGCTGTTGATGAGACGGGTGATCCTCTGTTGTGGGATCGCCACCCACTCTTCATGTAGCAGCTGATGGAGGTCGCCGAGGACGGTGTCGTCAGTAACTATCCGGTACACAGCTCTCTTTAGCTGGTCCCACAGATGTTCAATGGGATTCAGATCTGGCGAGTTAGCTGGCCACGGGATCCTCTCGATGCCATGGTTTGTCAGAAAGTCATTTACAATTATTGCCCGGTGCGGACGCGCGTTATCATCCATGAACTTGAATTCATCCCCTATTGCAGCAGCATACGGCAGTACATGTGGCTCAAGGACCTCGGCGATATAGCGCACAGCATTAATGTTACCATTGATTGGTATAAGTTCTGTCTTTCTTCTAGCGCTGATACCTGCCCAAACCATAACGCTTCCTCCGCCGAATGCTGTGGTTGGCTGTACACAGGACACAGTATACTGTTCACCAGGGCGACGCCAAACCCGCGACCTTCCGTCAATGTGATGAAGAGTAGCGCGTGTCTCGTCACTAAACATGACATTTGACCACTGTTGCCTTGTCCAACCTTCGTGGTCTCGTGCCCACTCAAGCCGGGCTTGTTTGTGTCTCAATGAGAGGGCTGGCCTCTTAATCATGCGTCGAGCATGCAGCCCAGCGGCGTGAAGACGGTTTCTAACAGTCTGGTCACTGCATCTTCTGGCTCCAGCTCCAGCAGCTGCATGTAGCCGATCATTGATGGCGCGCGCTGTGGACGTTCTGCTACGGCGTGCTGTATTTGCTACAAAACGATTTTGGCGTGGAGTGGTAACAGTGGGCCTTCCACTTCTCTGCCGGTCATTCACATCACCATACTGTTGGAACTTTTGCCGTAACTTCCTGATGGCATTTGGGCTAACACCCATTCTACGCGCAATTTGCTTCACAGCGAAATTGGCCTCCAAAAGGCCAATGGCAATTGCCCTATTCTGGTTGGACAAACGTGGCATTATCAAATTACAGAACTCTGATCGCGCTAACATGTGTCTTTGCACAACTAGTGACAAAATCAGTGATATTCCTCTAGCAATGATCATGTCTAATTTCAGAATTTTTGAAATGGATCAAAATGTCATTTAGTGCGCGCTAGAACAGGCACGACTGACTTTCTGCGGGAATTGATTTCACATATCAGTGCTATAGTCGCGGCGATCACCTGTGCAAAATTTCATTACAAATAGATACATACTTTAGAAAATATAGGCCCATATTTAGGGGGGAACTTACTTTTTTTGATGTGTATATATTGCAACTTATATAGTCTAAATTAGACGGTAGAACTTGTTAATTCTTTCATTATGTATTGCAACTTATATAGTCTAAATTAGATGGTAGAACTTGTTAATTCTTTCATTATGTATTGCAACTTATATAGTCTAAATTAGACGGTAGAACTTGTTAATTCTTTCATTATATATTGCAACTTATATAGCCTAAATTAGATGGTAGAACTTGTTAATTCTTTCTTTAGATATTGGAGTCTTAATACTTTAATTAGTATATTAGATCTTATTAATTCTTTAATTTAATATTTTTTAGCTATGGTAGCAGCGCAGTAAACCGCAATGTCACTTAGTTAGTTAGTTAATTAGTTATTAGTTAGTCAATCAATCACAAAAGCTTGTTCCGGGCTGTCATTTCAATAGTTTTTCGTACGCAGTAATCAAATTTTGGTAAAAGGTTGCATGTGGAGTCCTGAAGATGTGTGATACATTTGGCATAAAAAAATCAAAGCTCAGTGCCCTGGCGACCAGATTAAAATGATTATTTTGAAAACTATGTGCCTTAGTCATATATTTGTCAATAATTCTATTTCTACCTAAGAGATCTTTACCATACATGGGTGGAATGTTGCCTGTGTGTCCTGAAGATGTCTTAAAAATTTGGGGTCAAAAGGTCATGGTGAAGGCAGCGGTGACCCAATTGCAACAATTATTTTGAAAACCATGTGCATGAAAGGCACATTTGTAACAAATTATATGCTTACGGTACGTAATGTAGGTCAGTGTGACCTACTTCTCACGTTTCATCCCCAGTTACCGAGATTCTATAGATCTTGTTTAACCCTTAGCACTCTGGTGTCAATATTCTATCTTTTACTGTGTCAATAGCAAAGAAACTGGTGTACATTTTTCAACAATTTTGGTGGATGATGTTGCTGTCTACGACAGCACCATCTTCCACCAAATTTGTTGAAAAATGAACACCAGTTCATCCTTTAATTTAATTTGAAAATTTAAAATATTGACATCCGAGTGTTAGAGATTAATTGGATATTAGGTCTTATTAATTCTTTACTTGAATTTTAGAAATCATTAAATCTTTAATTGAATATTTGAACTTATTAATTCTTTCATTAGATATTAGAGGTTGGTAATTTGTTTATTCAACTTTAGAACATATCTTTCCTTAGATTTTAGAATTTGTTATATTTTCATTTGACATTAGATGTTGTTAGAATGGCTTAATTTTGTTTGCATTAGTTATTAATAGAAATAGAAATCCAAATAGTGTCTGGAATGTGGTGTATAGTGTCCGATCAGAGAATTTGCTAGAATGTTACAGGTTTCTCAGTTGATTTTTGTGTGATTTCTGACAAAAATGTTAAAATCATTCAATAGATATTTATTGCACCAAGAGTTATCAGATTTCAATAAAACTTTACAATTGTAACCCATACCAGGATTGCATCCGTTGTGTGTGTCATTAAATTAATCTTGACCATATTTTCATACTTTTACAGGGTTTCAACCTGTTTAGTGATTAAGGGAAAGAATGTGATAGAATGCTAATGTTTTTCAGTGGACATATATCTCACCAATGCCGTATTTTAATTTTAATGAAATTGCAATTTTGTTCTATTCAGTACTTGTATCCAGTCTACATCATTATACATGGTTTTATAGCATCTGAACTTATATTATTTTGGAGATAATTTGCCTACACGGGTAAGGTTTTTTATTCAGTAGTCTATACAGTGATTACAACCAGGGACATGTATACATATAATCATGTGGATCTTTAATGTGAAGTAAGTATCATTTTTTTCATAGTAAAGTTCCATGTGCAGATAAAGAGAAGACTTTGAAAATTGTACACTGGAATGACTGGTCCAATAAGCGAGCCAGTTAGTCCACTGGTAAAATTTAAAAAACAGTCTTATCTTGGTCTGCAAAAAGTGCTCCTAAAGATACTCACTGACAGCAGATACATAGATGACAGATGCACACTGTTCCAGAATTTCAGTACCAGACCTGTGCCCAAATATTCAAATGCATTTACTGCATTTGTGTTTGCATTTGCACTTGCATTTAAATAAGTTGCAAACATTTACATTTGCATTTAAATGCAATGGCGATAGGCTGAATTTGCACTTGCATTTGCATTTGAATCATTTACAAACATTTGCATTTGCATATAAATGCAATACCTTGCACTTGGACCCAAGCCTGGACTGGACAATTTGTCTATCTTTAAGACTTGCTGAAGCTAGTAATGCTGTGACTGTGCTCACAGTAAGCTGTTAAGCATTGTGGTTCAGTCTTGAGTATATATGCTTATGGCAAGGTTTGTATTGGATTTATTCTGAGCAATAATCGCACTTGACAATATACAGGTCTACAAATATGTCATATTACCCAAAATCATGTGAAATATATGGAGGTATTAGCGTACACAATATTATTGCTAATCTTAATTAAATCTTTATTTATAAAATATTCTCTGTAGTATCCTGTCGTCTGTTTGTTATCTTTGCTAATCCTCTTAGACATCCAGATAGTTAGCAATCAACATAGACTGCTATTCCCAACTACAATGTCATCCTTACTTTGATGTTCGTCATAATGTAGCAGTTTTCCATTATACTGATAGCACATTTGTTAGTATATTCATTTGTTTGCACCATTTTAATTGAACAAAACAATGTAATGTTGAACCTGATAAATTCTTTACGATGTAAGAAATATTCTGTTGAATATTTTGAAAGTAATATATCTGAAAGCCTTAGGCAGCATTAGCTGTCACTCATATTTATCCGCTGTATTCATGTATGCTTGTCTTAAAATTGAGTCGCTTATGTTTCAGATTGTCAATTTTTTTTTACACCATTATTTTTATTTCTTTACCAGGGCTATGCAGATGTGAAGATAGTAGTGGAAGATCTTAATGATAATGCGCCACAGTTCACTCCCATGCTCAGCTCAGCGTACAATGGCACCATTGTGGAAGGTTCTACGGATGGCACCAATGTTATTTTGGTAAAATATCTTTAATCTTCAGCTTATAAAATAATATAATAGATGCGTATTTATTTTGTTGTCCATATAAGTATATTATATTCAACAAATCTTTACTGGAAACTAGAGAATTAGAGGATAATTGTTTTCAAACATCCTGAATTTCTTGCAAGTCTTAAGTTATAAAAGCTGATTAATGGATGCTAATAAATTATCTTTATTTCATATTTTTAATAAGAATTTAACATTGATTTCTCAATTCTACTTTAGTACACAAACTTTTCTGGGGTCAAATATTAAATTAAATTTTAAATATGTATTTTTTATTTCAGGATAATTCCATTTTTGCATTTGATGTAGACAAAGACCTGAATTCTGAGATTCAGTTTATAATATCTGGAACTAATAGCAGCCTATTTGTGGCAAAATCTGTCCTTGTCCACAAGCAGTATCAGGCTGAAATCTCTGTGACAACTAGTGATCCAATGTCCCTGGATTATGAGAGGCAGCAACAATATAATTTAGAGGTAAGTCTTCTGTGAGTCCCCTTATCCTGTAGGTAGGAAATAGTTACTATATTTGTTAGTTAAGTTTTCTTCAAATCTGCCAAATACAACTTTACATTGATTAACCCTTTAACACTCATATCAGTCAAAACCGGCCTCTGCAAGGGTCTTGAGAAATGTCCATCTGCAGACCAAGAGACCATTTTTGAAAATTTACCACTGGTCATTCCAGTGGTAAATTTTCAAAAATAATCTCTTGCTCTGCGAATGGACATTTTAAATGAGAAAATTGAAATTTTTAAAACAAATTCGACGGTTAAAGGATTAGACCATTGAACTTCTTGATCGTTGTTGATGATTAAAATATTTTGCCTCAATGTAGGAATCCAGTGTTAGTTATGACCCACCCATCTTTAGCTAAGCTCAACCCTTGGTAGAATCTATCGATCCCTGAACTTCCGGACTCAATTTCCAGAAAACTTTAAAGGTAAGCTGTTAAATATTTTGAAACTAATTAGGCTATAATGCCTATGGCAGCAACATCAAATTAGTTTCACAATATGCAACAGCATGTTTATTAAATAGTAAAGTTATACAAAGTTATACAATTCGTACAACAATGCTAAGTCTGTCATTAATTATGTGTTCGTGATGAACGTATCCACGTCATTCATGACGTAATTGGTTATGACATCATCCTATATGTCATGTATTTGATTATGACATCATATGATGGACTGTGAAACTGGAATCCTCCATTATCCTTGTGCATTGGATGCTATATAATTGCTTTTAATAAAGCATGCATCCGTCTGAAAATACCTCTAAAGATTAACATCCCTTGAAATCCTGTGATTGCACAAAACCACCGGAGCATGTGAGAAAGCAATGCTGTACTGGAGGTATATGATCTGCGACTCAAGTATCTTATGTCATAATCAAAATATAAATAGCATAGCTCTGACACAAAAACGTCTAAGTTCTGAGAGTAATCATCAGAATATGTCTGTTTTTTATCAAGTTACAATATAGTAAGCATTCTGTTCAGTAGTTCTGAGAGTAATCATCAGAATATGTCTGGTTTTTTTTATCAAGTTACAATATAGTGAGCATTCTGTTCAGTAGTTCTGAGAGTAATCATCTGAATATGTCTGGGTTTTTTTATCAAGTTACAATATAATAAGCATTCTGTTCAGTAGTTCTGAGAGTAATCATCTGAATAAAATGAAAATTTGAGCATAGGCAGTAAAATATAAATAACATCCCAGCAGGCACATGACGTTGTTTCAACATTGAATCGACGTTGAAGTCACGTCATGTGCCTGCTGGGATAGGTCTGACACAAAAGCGTCTAGGTTCTGAGAGTAAACATCTGAATTATCAGTTTTTGGTGACTGTTTCAGTAAACATTCTGTTGAATAGTTTGATGGTAGTTTAACCATATGCAGCCAAAACACTGGTCTTGGGAAATGTCCATTTGCAGACCAAGAGAAGACTATTTCTGAAAATGTATCACTGTATATTTTCAAAAATAGTCTTCTAGTTCTGCAAATGGACATTTTCTAAGAGAAAATTGAAATTTTCTTGAGCAAATTCAACGGTTGAAGTGTTAAAATTGATTCAAACATGCGTACAAATTGGGAGGAGCTTATCTAGAAATGGGTCTTTATTCATCATTGTTCATCTCTAATATTATGGAGAACATTGGTCTACTTTCTATAGTCTTTATTTGTCATAGTTCATCTCCCTAATATTATGGAGAAGATGGGTCTACTTTCTATAGTCTTTATTCATCATTGTTCATCTCTCTGATATTATGGAGAAGATGAGTCTACTTTCTATAGTCTTTATTCATCATTGGTCATCTCTCTAATATTATGGAGAAGATGGGTCTACTTTCTATAGTCTTTAGTCATCATTGTTCATCTCTCTAATATTATGGAGAAGATGGGTCTACTTTCTATAGTCTTTATTCATCATTTTTCATCTCTCTAATATTATGAAGAAGATGGGTCTACTTTCTATAGTCTTTATTCATCATTGTTCATCTCTCTAATATTATGGAGAAGATGAGTCTACTTTCTATGGTCTTTATTCATCATTGTTCATCTCTCTAATATTATGAAGAAGATGGGTCTACTTTCTATAGTCTTTATTCATCATTGTTCATCTCTCTAATATTATGGAGAAGATGAGTCTACTTTCTATGGTCTTTATTCATCATTGTTCATCTCTCTTATATTATGGAGAAGATGGGTCTACTTTCTATAGTCTTTATTCATCATTGTTCATCTCTCTAATATTATGAAGAAGATGAGTCTACTTTCTATAGTCTTTATTCATCATTGTTCATCTCTCTAATATTATGAAGAAGATGGGTCTACTTTCTATAGTCTTTATTCATCATTGTTCATCTCTCTAATATTATGAAGAAGATGGGTCTACTTTCTATAGTCTTTATTCATCATTGTTCATCTCTCTAATATTATGGAGAAGATGGGTCTACTTTCTATAGTCTTTATTCATCATTGTTCATCTCTCTAATATTATGGAGAAGATGTGTCTACTTTCTATAGTCTTTATTCATCATTGTTCATCTCTCTAATATTATGGAGAAGATGGGTCTACTTTCTATAGTCTTTATTCATCATTGTTCATCTCTCTAATATTATGGAGAAGATGGGTCTACTTTCTATAGTCTTTATTCATCATTGGTCATCTCTCTAATATTATGAAGAAGATGAGTCTACTTTCTATAGTCTTTATTCATCATTCTTCATCTCTCTAATATTATGGAGAAGATGAGTCTACTTTCTATGGTCTTTATTCATCATTGTTCATCTCTCTAATATTATGAAGAAGATGGGTCTACTTTCTATAGTCTTTATTCATCATTGTTCATCTCTCTAATATTATGGAGAAGATGAGTCTACTTTCTATGGTCTTTATTCATCATTGTTCATCTCTCTTATATTATGGAGAAGATGGGTCTACTTTCTATAGTCTTTATTCATCATTGTTCATCTCTCTAATATTATGAAGAAGATGAGTCTACTTTCTATAGTCTTTATTCATCATTGTTCATCTCTCTAATATTATGAAGAAGATGGGTCTACTTTCTATAGTCTTTATTCATCATTGTTCATCTCTCTAATATTATGAAGAAGATGGGTCTACTTTCTATAGTCTTTATTCATCATTGTTCATCTCTCTAATATTATGAAGAAGATGGGTCTACTTTCTATAGTCTTTATTCATCATTGTTCATCTCTCTAATATTATGAAGAAGATGGGTCTACTTTCTATAGTCTTTATTCATCATTGTTCATCTCTCTAATATTATGAAGAAGATGGGTCTACTTTCTATAGTCTTTATTCATCATTGTTCATCTCTCTAATATTATGGAGAAGATGGGTCTACTTTCTATAGTCTTTATTCATCATTGTTCATCTCTCTAATATTATGGAGAAGATGTGTCTACTTTCTATAGTCTTTATTCATCATTGTTCATCTCTCTAATATTATGGAGAAGATGGGTCTACTTTCTATAGTCTTTATTCATCATTGTTCATCTCTCTAATATTATGGAGAAGATGGGTCTACTTTCTATAGTCTTTATTCATCATTGGTCATCTCTCTAATATTATGAAGAAGATGAGTCTACTTTCTATAGTCTTTATTCATCATTCTTCATCTCTCTAATATTATGGAGAAGATGGGCCTACTTTCTATAGTCTTTATTCATCATTGTTCATCTCTCTAATATTATGGAGAAGATGGGTCTACTTTCTATAGTCTTTATTCATCATTGGTCATCTCTCTAATATTATGAAGAAGATGAGTCTACTTTCTATAGTCTTTATTCATCATTGTTCATCTCTCTAATATTATGGAGAAGATGGGTCTACTTTCTATAGTCTTTATTCATCATTGGTCATCTCTCTAATATTATGGAGAAGATGGGTCTACTTTCTATAGTCTTTATTCATCATTGTTCATCTCTCTAATATTATGGAGAAGATGGGTCTACTTTCTATAGTCTTTATTCATCATTGGTCATCTCTCTAATATTATGAAGAAGATGAGTCTACTTTCTATAGTCTTTATTCATCATTCTTCATCTCTCTAATATTATGGAGAAGATGGGCCTACTTTCTATAGTCTTTATTCATCTCTCTAATATTATTGATAAGATGGGTCTACTTTCTATAGTCTTTAGTCATCATTGTTCATCTCTCTAATATTATGGAGAAGATGGGTCTACTTTCTATAGTCTTTATTCATCATTGTTCATCTCTCTAATATTAAGGAGAAGATGGGTCTACTTTCTATAGTCTTTATTCATCATTGTTCATCTCTCTAATATTAAGGAGAAGATGGGTCTACTTTCTATAGTCTTTATTCATCATTGTTCATCTCTCTAATAGTATGAAGAAGATGGGTCTACTTTCTATGGTCTTTATTCATCATTGTTCATCTCTCTAATATTATTTTTTAAAATACCCTTCCCTTGGTCTGCGAATGGACAAATTCAAGGATTAAGTGGTTAAAACATACAGGGACTGACCTACTCATTTGACATCATTAGCCAGTGAATTAGCCTATTTTGGGATTTCATTAGCCAAATCTGGACTTTCTTAGTCTGACCTGAATAACCTATCAATCTAATCCTTTATGATCCCACTATATCTTAAGGCTAATAACCAAGTAAGAGATGACCAGCAGGTCATGTAAGAAATAAAATATTGGATAGAATTAGATTTGTCATCATGGCCTAAGAGGAACTGACCTACCAACATACAAGTCAAATCATTAGCCAGTGAATTAGCCTATTTTGACATTTTATTAGCCAACAATGAAAATTATTCTCAAAAGCGATTTGGTGAATGGGTAGTACTGTCCCTGACATAAATCTGTATTATAATACAGTTATCATGCCTATGTCCCAAAACGCGGAATGGTTCGACATAGTGATCCGAAGGAGGTCTGGTATGTGGTGTATTATAAGTGTCCGACCAGAGAATTTGGTAAAATGTTAAATGTTCTTCAGTTTATTTTTGTGTGATTTCTGGCAAAAATGTTAAAATCGTTCAATAGATATTTATTGCACCAAGAGTTATCAGATTTCAATGAAACATTACAATTTTAACATTTATCATGATTGCATCCACTATGTATGTCGTCGTGAAATTAATGTTGACAATTTTTTCATACTTTTATGGGGTTTGAACTTGGTGGGTGATTAAGGAAAAGAATGTGATAGAATGCTAATGTCTTTCAGTGGACATATACATCATTAATAACAGGAGCTGCTGGTGACAGACCCTCCATCTCACCCGATCGATGGCTGGCAGAAAGGAGAGGACAAACAAGAACAGATGGGTGATTGAGAAGATTCATAGATTTATTTTTGCAGAGTAGAGATGAACCCTAAAGTCCCAGCCGCCTACAATTGAGGCTGATATAAATCTATGGTCCTCCAGATACAAAACTAAATTCTATTAAATAATACAAACTGTATGAAGACATGGATGAAATTTAGCTGAGCCATAAACGTAGAGCAGCTTATAAGCAAGAGAGGTCCTCCAGATACATAGATAAATTATATTAAATGATACAAACTGTACAACCACACTGATTAAAGTTAGCTGAGCAATAGATTAGAGCAGTTTAGAAACAAGTGAGGTACGTAAGCAATGGGAGGGAGGGGATTGATAATTTTTTCCTTAGCAAAAAACCACTGGAGGTTGCGAAGGCACGATGACGAGATCTATGCCAAAACAGCTTATTTTAAGAGGGGAAATGGAGCGTTTCCATTGGCTGTTTATTCCAACCCACCAGAGGTGAACTGGCACGTGCATTCAGGCTGTGGCCAATCCTCTCCGGGTGTTGAGACAGACGATCAACGAGCATTACATGATCCTGGCCATGGTGACATTGGGCCGGTGTGGCGAGGTCCGAATTATCCCTCTGATGTTTTCACAGGTGTCCAGGTGGCTTGCCAGGAGTGTCGGGCTATCCAGCTTCAAGCTCACCAGCGAATGCTCAGGAGGAAGACGAAGGCCCTCGTCTAGTAGAGCTTTCGCAGGTAGGCACGGAGGAGGATTGGTCAGACGCTTGTCAATGGCTTATAAGCGTCAGGCCAGACCTGCCCGTGGAACAGTCGGCTAGCCAGCGAGACCACCGGCCGTGGTTAGCTGGTAAGTCGACTGTTAGCGCCATGCCATCTCTGCCGCTGGCAGAACATATTGTTGATATGTTCTCAGCGGCGGAGACGTCCATCAAGGTGCATGGACGTCTCGCGAAGGCCCCTCGCGAGGTTGCAAGGCACTGCCGCATTGTACCCGTGGAGTATCAGAGGTACGGTGTGGTACCTAAGCCGATCGTAGATGACCGCGCGGCATTAGGTGAAGACACGTGGCCAAGCTCCCGTTCTGACACGCGAGCGCTGTATTCGAACGCATTGCGTTCGGCCAATACCGCGTTGCGCGATGCGGAGGAGAGTGGGAGAGCGTCTATTGCGGCGCTTTCTCATGTCTCCCAGCTGTTGCAAGGGGTAGTGACAGCATCCGCATTGTGCCAGCCTAGCCCGATAACTGTCCAGAGAGCCATCCAGGATGGTATCAACCTGGCTCTGGATTGTTTGACTCGGGCTGTGACCAGAAGTGTCCGGGCGAGGCGCACGTTTGCATTGGACAACCTGTGGCCATCCCAGGACCTGTACAATAGGCTGCTGCGTACGCCTGTGGCAGGTCCTGGTCTCTTTGGAGGTGAGGGATGCAAGCACCTCCAGGAGACGGTCACTCTGGTCAACAACCAGAGGGCACTGCGCGAACAGTTTGAGGTGCTCTGTAGGGAGCGCGTTCGCGCAGCACCCCCTGCGTACCATCCCCTGCAGGCTCGAGGTGGAGGTGGCCATGTCCGAGGCCAGCCACCAGCGCAACGTCGGCCTTGGCCACGTGCAATTCGGCCAGCAGTGAGGGGGGGGGGGCGGAGGCTCCTCCAGCGCAGGCAGCCACCCGCGTACCGAGGTGCGCGCGGTGCTGGTCGTAGCACACGAGGATCTGGTCGTGGTAATCGTGCCTGATGGGCCGGTTACCACGGTGAGAACCACTCCGGTGTTTCAGGCCAAGGAGACAGTGCCACTCTTGCACTCTTTATGTCCACCTCTCTCCCTCGGTGGTCCAGTGGGAGGCTGGTTGGCCCACCACAAGCAAGAGTGGGAACGGTTGACTCAGGACCGTTTAGTCTTGCGATGGCTTTCAGTCGGGTATCATCCCGATTGGATGACAGGCCCACCATCGCGACTGTCTCTGGTGCCAATCTGGACTCAGATCCCAAGAGATCCAGATCTAAGGTTGTGTATAGAGGAAGAGATAAACTCCCTCATACAAAAAGAAGCAATTCAACCGGCGCAAAAGTGCCCAGGCTTCTATTCAACCGTGTTCTTAGTAACGAAAAGCACTGGAGGGTGGAGACCAATTCTCAACCTCAAGCCATTGAACAAGTTCATAGAGACACCCAGTTTCAAGATGGAGGATGTGAAATTGGTGTTGGCAGGGTTGGAGAGGGGAATGTGGACAGCTTCAATAGATTTGAAGGATGCTTATTTCCACATTCCTATAGCGAGGAGTTTCCGTCGCTTCCTGAGATTTGCATTCCAGGGCAGACAGTGGGAATTCAAGGTGTTACCCTTCGGAATTTCCACGGCTCCTCGGATCTTCACCAGGGTGGTTCTTGCGATATCAGCATACCTCCACAGGAGAAGCATAGCAGTCCACACGTACATAGGCGACTGGCTGTTAAAAGCACACAACCGGGAAAGTTTATCGGCGAATCTGGAGATAGTTTTGAAAACTCTCACAGACTTAGGCTGGATAATCAATTTCCAAAAATCAGAGCTGACTCCATCCCAGAAGTTTGTTTACCTGGGAATGTTCTTCGATCTAGAGACAGGATATGTTTATCCTACTCAGGAGAGGGTTCAGATACTCATCTCAGTAATACAGTCAGTGTGCACCAGTCGTCATGTCCTGGCACGGGTTTACTTGAGAATGCTGGGGTTGATGGTTTCTCTGGAACCAGTCATTCCTCAGGCGGCTTTACGCAGGCGGCCGATCCAGTTATTTCTCATGACACAATGGACCCAGAGTACAGGTTCACTGGACTCAAACGTGTCATTGTTGGAGCCTCTAATTCACCACCTTCAATGGTGGTTGAAGACAGAGAATCCCTTGGTTGGGGTTATGCTAACCCCTCCTCACCGTCAGGTAACGATGTATACAGATGGGGTGGGGAGCTTGCCTGGAAGAATCTACGATATCAGGGCTTTGGAATCTGGAACAGTCAAGGGAACATATAAATCTACTGGAATTACGAGCAGTAGTCCTGGGCCTGGAACATTTCTTTCAGAAAGTTCAGGGCAAGAGTGTTCTAATTCGATCAGACAACTCAAACAGTAGTGACTTACATAAACCGCCATGGCGGAACGAAGTCGCCCAGTCTCTGTATGATGACGTGGAAACTGCTTTGCTGGTGGCTGAATTACAGGATTACCTTGAAAGCAGTTCATATTCCGGGAAGGTTAAATCTGTTAGCAGACTCATTGAGCCGAAGGATGAGTGTTTTACTGACGGAACGGCAACTAAATCAATGTGTGGCGGATCGTCTGTTCGACCACTGGGGGAAACCCAACATAGATTTTTTCGCAACGAAGAAGAATGCGAAGATGACGATGTACGTCTCTCCGATTCCAGATCCAAGTGCTTTCGCAACAGATGCGTTAGCGATCAGCTGGGTGGGAATGTATGCATACGCATTCCCTCCAGCAATCCTGATTCCAAAAATTCTTCAGAAAATCAGACAGGAGGAGTGCCAAGTTCTTCTGATCGCCCCAAATTGGCCACGCCAATCATGGTATACGGATCTGCTGGACCTTCTGGTCTGCAATCTGGTTCCTCTGCCTCTGATGGACAACATTATCTTCCAAGGTAAGGCCCTTCACAACAATCCGCCAATTTTCAGATTGACTGCGTGGATGTTGTCAAGGAATCTAGAATTAAGGAGGGCTGTTCTGAGCAAGCAGCCATGTTTATGGCAAAAGCCACGAGTGGGTCAACCTCCAGAGCATATAATTATAAAATCAACAGATTTGCAGAATGGTGCTCAAAAAGATGTATTGATCCAATGGATTTATCTATTCAGGTAGTAGCTGATTTCCTCTGTCACCTGTATGATGCCTATAGCCTCAAGCCTAACTCTATTGCTGGTTATAAATCAGCTTTAATGACAGTTATCCCTTGCTTGGCTAATAGGGGAAGTGATGAAGTAAGTACATTAAATATTTTAATTAAAGGCATGGGCAATCTAAGACCAAGGAATCCCCCTTGTGATTCCGTCTTGGAGTTTATCTCTATCGCTTCAGGTACTAGGTGATAAGCCTTTTGAACCACTTAGTTCCATTTCTATGAAAATGTTGACTCTTAAAACTGTATTTTTAATTGCTGCGGCCTCGGCGAGGCGTAGAAGTGAAATTCATGCCTTATCAGCCGAGGCAGACCATTTTGTGGTTACAGGGGAAGGCCTTAAGCTTCTACCTAGGATTAATTTCATGGCTAAAAATCTGTCTGAATTATCCAGGTAAACCTATATTTTTACCAGCTTTAACTAGATATGATCCTAATTCTAAAGCATTGTGTCCAGTCCGAGCATTAAACCAGTACAAACAACGTACTCCGGAATGGCGGACGGACCCGTCGGCGTTATGGGTGTCTAAGGACACCATTTCCAGGTGGATTGTAGAGTGTATTCAATTTTGTCATAAATCCGCCACAGGTAAACAAGTTGACATAGCCAAGGCTCACAGTGTCCGTGGCGTCGTGGCTTCCACTGCCCTATTGGATGGGGTCCCTGTGGATGACATTATGTCAGTAGCTCAGTGGCACTGTGAGTCAAGTTTTACAGACCATTATCTCCGTGACACCTCGAATCCTCTCGCCTTATCGATTTTGAAAAAATAATTAGGTGTACATTTTTGATGAGGTTTCCTCATTATTTATATATATCACAATTAATTAATGGGAACAACCACTTATTTGGGACTGCATCAGTCTTCACCACTGGGAAGATGATGTCAGCAGCCAAACTCGACAAGGTCAGTCTGGTTTATGTGTTGTTCAGTGTTAGTTGTATTGTCACGTGACCCTTTGTTATTAACCTGGTGATGGTATGTGTTTTATGTGGTTCATTATTGAGAGTATGCGAAAATGGAGCCTTTTCGTCTTTTGTCCTATAGTACATGGCACTTGTACGTAGAGAGCATATGGGACATTGAGGTCATTCAGTTTTCCTCCCAATATAAGAGGGGGGGGGGGGGGAGCGCATATGACATTCGGTCATCTCTCATCCATCGGTTTGTGTTAGCCGATGTTCACATCTAATCCTGACTGTGTTTTCACACAGTTTCAGAAGTTTAAGTGCCTTAAACGCAGAAAAGCGCATAGGGAAGAGCTGGTCTTTTGACCTCGCCTCCCTCCCGCCGAATTCCCTGTCGAATTCTGGCAATATCAAAGAGTATTAGGGAGGTAAGTATACTCTTGAAGTGAAATAAACGAAATCACGGATTTCTTTTTTCACGAGAGAGTTGATATTTACCTTCCTAATACGGACCCGGCCTCTCCACCCCACAGAGGCTCGGTCTTCAGGCTCTTGTAAGTTGCATGGTGTCTGCCAATAAATTAGGCAGAGGAAGTGCTAGTCTGCGCATGCGCGGTGGTGGGGCTGGCATCCGCCGGACTGCCCTCTGACTCCCTGCCCAGTAGGGGCACCTAACTTTTTTAATCTGAGTGTTTTATTGATTGAAAGCCAATATTTAGCAATATCAAAGAGTATTAGGGAGGTAAGTATCAACTCTCTCGTGAAAAAAGAAATCCGTGATTTCGTTTAATCCGCTCATATTTCATCGGGTTATCTCCCCTGAAAAGCTAGAATTTGTCAAAATTTTCTTGTCTGAGCCATATCTCTAAGAGTTTTGAACCTACACTCACAATTTTTTGTTCAGCAGATATTTTAGGGATAGACGAACAAGCTAAAATTCTTGTTGTAAGCATATTGTTCCCTTTTACTTTTCAGTTGACCGCAGTTGATCAAATTGATACACGGTTAAGGAGTGAGCCTGTACCTCTTGTGATAGATGTGATTAACATTAATGATAACAGACCCATATTCACAAGCTCTAACTATACGTTCTACGTATCAGAGAATGTCAGTATCAGCAATGGCCATGTTGGTTTTGTCAATGCAACAGACCGTGACCTCGGTGAATTTGGTGAGGTGGTGTATTACGGCCAAGCCTCTGGTGACAACAGCAAATTCTATGTTGATAGCAGGACAGGTAAATATGCATTGAATAGCTGTTGATGCTGTATATGATAACTGTATTCTGCAGCTGTAGTTATGTAGTAGAAACATCCTACAGCTTCAATCAGTCCCTCTTCGCTTTTGACCACTGTGACTTGTCCTCAGTTAAAATCTTTATCTTCCTCTGGTTCATTCTTCATTTGAGTGTAATGAGCCCTGCTTTCTTGAGGTCACCTCGTAGCACGCTGTTGAGGCTGTAGCTGACAGATAACGTTGTGATCATGATCGCATGCCCTTAGTCTATACAGCATCACTTGTCGCTCAACAGCTGTCTGTTTTTTTGCCTTAACTGGATGACTGCTGTATGTCACCAGACAATAATTTCAATGGGCCATAACTCTGGAACTGCTGAATATTTTGAAAACAAATTGCCTGAAAGTTGTTGGTTGCTTAGCCACCAATGACTTTCAGTCAAATTGTTTTCAAAATATATAGCATATCCAGAGTTATGGCCCATTAAAAATGTAGTGTACAGAAATTCAGTAGACAGAACATTCTTATCATTACTAAAGGTTGAGCCTTTCATATATTGAGACTAACCTCAAGTCTTAGAGGCATAGCTTTAGCCTATAAATACATTTTTGAAATATTCAAGATTTGTGTCATAGTACATTATAACAGTCTTGTTGGATTATTAAATGCATATTAATTCTTAACCCAAAATTTAGTTTCGATCACCATGTTTGTTAGTTTATAACAACAATGAAGGACACACGCAGATTTTTATTTGTTTGTAATCTCATTTTCTTGGTGTGCCAAATATTCTATGTACGGAAGAGTCAAATACACTTTTCCGACATTGACGTCAATACGCCGGGATTACTCCAAATCAACGCTCAGAGCAAAACTGTTATCTGGTAACGCCGCCAATAAGCAGCTGACCCGCATGGAGCTACTATTGCACTAAAACACACCACAATTTAAACTGTTCCTGTGATAGACTAAAATCACTATATTATTTAAGTTATACAACATTGGAAAGCCAATTCAATTGCCTAATCATTGATGCATTGTTTTTTTATATTTTTGTAAATCTTTCACTGGGTTATAAAATACACCATTATACCTAGATTCATTAAATCAAGTACACAATAGGGCCTTTTTTAAAATTACAATCAACTTTATTAAATTATACAAAGCTATAAAAACGCATACTGAAATGTATAGGAAATTGACTAACCTTTCCAATGATGTATGGCTTCAATGATATTATGAACTTAGTTCTTCATATAAACTGCTTAAAGTGCGCTGTATCTGATTCCAATAGTAATGTAATGCTGTTTGCGTGTCAGCTGTCGTGATTACAAGCCAGAAGTGGTACGCGCAATGCATTCTGGGAAGGTAGTTTCCCAAAATACGCTGATGTGGGAAAGGTTTATTGGGAAAAAACTCTGAATTTTAATTATCTTTAGACAGTTGTCACACTTCCAATCATTACAGATGCCTTAATGATCATCGCTCAAAGGGGGACATAGGCATCAAAGGTTTGTAGCACCACAGCGATTCAATGACACCATCAAAGAGAGTAGTTCGCAACAAAGCTATCATTAAATGCATTCTACAAAATGGTTATGAAAGCAGCCATCAAATTTATTTGCATCTGATATTTGTGAAATTCCTAATTTGCATCCACTTGTTTGAGTGTTCGCACATTTAAGAAATAATATTCAAAGCTATTAGTAACCAGCTAAGACTGATTTATGTACATCAGTATGCATATTGAGTTTACAGCTCTAGCAGCTATCATCTCTTTAATCGTAAACACTGATCAAGATTGGTCACAAAAATTGGAAATTTTGCTATGTGAATGTCCAGTTACGGGCCAAGAGAAGACTATTTTTCAAAATTTACCATTGTAGATATAAACGAGCCAGTCATTCCAGTGGTAAATGTTCTAAAATAATCTCTAAACCTGCAAGTAGACATATGTCAAGTACCACTGGAGAGACCGGTTTTGACCGACTTGACCATTAAGAATTAATTTCGTTGCAAAATGCAAACATGGAAAGTTTTGCAGCTCCATTCCACCCTATTAAGCTGCCTGTCCTGATAATTCAATCGTCCTGCCATACGCTGCACTATCGCTGCCCATCTAACACTACCATACGTCACTACATTACATGTCTAATCCAGTATTGCCATAAGCTGCACTATCGCTGCCCATCTAACACTACCATATGTCACTACACTACATGTCTAATCCAGTATTGCACTGAGCTGTGCTATCATGCGCTTCACTAATTCATCCCAGCATCATTCTTAGACTATTCTACCATACAATAGTTTACCCGACTTATAATACCCTCTACTATGATCTTACTTTAAGTTGTCATTTATCAAGTTTAAATGGGTTGTACTGGCAGAAGGTACAATTTGACAAGTTGCAGTAAGATAGTAGAGGGTATAAGTCGGGTAAACTATTGTATGGTAGAAAAGTCTAAGAATGATGCTGGGATGAATTAGTGCAGAGCTTGATTGCGCAGCTCAGTGCAATACTGGATTGGACATGTAGTGTAGTGTATGGTAGGCCTGTTCGGTTAATTGATTTTTCATCGATAGTCGATTATTTTTCCTGGCAATTATATAATCGAGTGCAAAATAAAATAATCGAAAAATAAAAAAAATTGATTTAATCGAGCAAAAATCGATTATTTATTTTAATCAACAATAATTTAGTGTTTAGTTTTTGTAATACAGCTAATGTATCTGTGGTTTGCTTGTTCTAACAAGGTAGTTGTATAAACATCTATTGCTGATGTATAAGCCTGCACCTCCCGAGGCATAGTCCATGCACGCAAATGTTTATATAAGTAATTGCTTGATACACTGATGCTGATGATTGGAAACATCTTATTGCTACTGTTTATGGAACAATATCCACATCTGAAGGCTATGTGCTGAACTGATTGTGGCAATTTTGCAAAAAAAAATGTGCAAAATGAATTGCTGTTTTTCATAGTGAATTCACAAAATCTTTATTAAAATTTTCCCAAATTCTGCCAATTGTTTTGGAACTATTTTGACTTAAAGCTGTTGCTGGCAAAGGCAGCAACAACTCGCAGTCAAATGATTTTCAAAATATTCAACTTTTCTATTGCTGGGACATAGAGAAACGTCGTAGATAGGTGAAATCAATCTTCAAAATATTCAATACTATGCTGGAAAATAGGGAAACATCGCGGATAGGCGCTACAGGCGATCTCGTTATAATTAAAAGTAAATCTATATAATGTTAAAATTAAATTGTTGCATTTTACTGGCTTAAAAATATGGACATAACCTGTCGGTTTCTTAAACCCATTATCCAATGGGAACGAGTAGTCAATGGATTCCAAATTGACTTCATTTTACTGGATTGTGTATTCTGTTATTTTTATAGAAAATCAGGCATTTCCTAGAAATTTATTTATTTATTGTTATTATTAGCTCACCTGGCCTGAAAGGCCATGTGAGCTTATGCCGTGGCGACTGTCTGTCGTGTGTCCGTCATCCGTCAACTTTTCCTTTAAACGACTTCTCAATAACCACTGGGCCGATTTGAATTATATTTGGCAGGAAGCATCCTTAGGCCATAGGGATCCAAGTTTGTTCAAACGAAGCCGATCGACCAAGTTGGCCAGTGGCCATCTTGGATTTTGGCAAAGTTTTAGAAACCTCTTTAAAAATCTTCTCAGAAACTGCTTTAGGGATCGATTCAGAACTCATGAAATATCATGTAGGGCAAGAGCTGAACCAAGTTTGTTCAAGGGAACTTGATTAGCCAAATAGTTTGGTGGCCATCATGGATGACCTAGTTTTCGCGAAAATGACTTCTCCAGAACCGATAAACGGATTGGGCCGAAATTTGGCAGATATAATTAGGGACGACTAAGGGCCATTATAGTTTGTTCAAGGGAAGTTGATCCATAAAAAAAAATGTTCAGCGTGGACCAATTAAAATGTAGCGTGTTTGGCGGCCATATTGGATTTTTTTATTTGATGGATGTTCACGCCAAAATTGGTTTTATATATGTCTTTGGGTATTCTGATTTCAAATTTACCACTTTCGAAACTGTTGGATAAATGGTTTGTCGGTCATCTTGGATCATTTTCTGACCAAAAGCTCCCATACTAAAGCAATGGGAAATTTAAAATGTCTTCTCGAGAACCACTGGACCGATTTCAAGTATACTTGGCAGGAATCATTCTTAGGGCATAGAGAACTATGTTTGTTAAAACAAAGCCGATCAGCCAATTTGGCCAGCGCCCATCTTGGACTTTGGCCGATTTTTATAAATGTCTAAAAATCTCCGAAACATTTTGGGGGATTGATTTCAAACTCATGAAATAATAGTTCGGGTAAGAGCTGAACCAAGTTTGTTCAAGGGAACTTAATTGGCCAAATGTTTCGGTGGCCATCTTGGATGACCTTGTTTTCCCGAAAACAACTTCTCCAGAATGACTGGGTGGGTCGGGACAAAATTTGGGAGATATGATTAGGGACTAAAGGCCATTAGAGTTTGTTCCATGGAGATATGTCAAAACAACATGTCCGCCATAAATCAATCAAAATTTTGCGGGTATTTTCTGCAAATTTCTGAGAAAATCTTGAGACAACTTATTAACCACTGGGCCAATTTTAGTAAAACTTGGCTAAACCTTCTTCACAGAAATTTGATTGGTAAATTTTTCCAGTGGTCATCTAGTTTTGTTCGATTGTGCCAGTGGCCAATAATTGCAGGTGAGCCATACAGGCCCCTTTGGCCTCTTGTTATTATTATTATTATTTTTAAGAAATCTATACTCTCCTACTCTCCCTCTCTCCCTCCCTCCCTCCCTCCCTCCCTCCCTCCCTCCCTCCCTCCCTCCCTCCCTCCCCTCCCCTCTCCTCTCCTCTCCTCTCCTCTCCTCTCCCCTCCCCCCTCTCTCTCTCTCACTCTCCCGACTCCCTCTCTGTCTCCCGCCATCCCTCCGTCACTCCCTACCTCCATCCCTCACTACGCAGTTGCTAATTCCTAAGTTCCAAGATTCAATAATCAATTATCTGATTAAGTCGATTATTTTCCCGACATCATAATCGATTATTTGTTTCCATAATTGAACAGCTCTAGTGTATGGTAGTGTTAGCTGGGCAGTGATAGCGCAGCATATTGCAGGACATGATTGAATTATCAGGACAGGGGGTATTGCATCATACTTTTGCCTAGATTTTTCTCAAGCCATGTATCTTACCCTTATACATCATACCATATTCTTCTATGCAATACACTATTCTATCATATGCTGCTATATATTCTCTCCTTTTTAACAACATCATGGTGTTGATGATGAGTGGCTGCTATCTCTATCTGGAAAAATCTTTCATTTGAAATCATATTTTTTAAACTCCTAAGCTGTGTCTTGTTCGTTGTCAGCATCCTATGCTTCTTTAGATTCTTTTTCTACAAGAACATCTGCTAACATTTACTCCCTTGGCGTACCATGCCATATTTTCACTATCTTATGTCTTGATTCCTGTCATTTTAAAGGTGAAATTCGATTACTGACTCGTGTTGACAGAGAAGCACAGCACATATACTCATTCAATATCTCAGCTCGTGACAGCGGCAATGAGGAGACTATAACTAGTGTTACAGTTGAAATTCTCGATGTCGATGACAATGTTCCAGAATTCAACCAAACGCTTTACAAATTCCGTGTTGTTGAGGAACGGTCCAATGCTGTTGTAGGAACAGTACTGGCAGATGATCCTGATGAGGGGAGAAATGCACAATTCAATTACAGTCTGTCTGACCTAGGTAGGCTTGTACTGGTAGAAGGTACATTTTAGTATTTATAAGTCATTTATCTCTTAATACAGTATCAATGCTTTGGTTTGGTGAACATGCCCCATGTTTAAAACTCTAGTGTACCATTAAATATAGACACTTTTGCACGAGATATGAGATGCCTGTTCAATGTAGCCAGCATTCAATGCTACCCGGCGTGCAATGCTTCCCAACATGCAATGCTCTGACTCTATAATCATTTTTAAATATTGGGCACCATATTCGTTGAGTCTATTGCCTGCACAAGCCAGGATCTCTCAAACAAAACCAACCT
This sequence comes from Chaetoderma sp. LZ-2023a, assembly GCA_034401795.1. Classification (NCBI taxonomy): domain Eukaryota; kingdom Metazoa; phylum Mollusca; class Caudofoveata; order Chaetodermatida; family Chaetodermatidae; genus Chaetoderma; species Chaetoderma sp. LZ-2023a. The sequence goes on from CM067372.1 coordinate 55,993,979, forward strand.
GCTTGCACATGCAAATAATCATTTGTCTTCCAGCTCTGGAAGCGTAAGCGTGCACGTAGGGCGTATTCACAGCAGTACATTCGATAGTCTGTATTTCAATACTGCTTAGAGAAAGCTTGTCAATGTCCAGGAGAAAATAGGAGAAAGCTTTTATATACATTGACAGTAATTTGCGTGATGGTAGTTTTTATCAATGACAGCACCAACATTCAGTCAAATTGTTGTCAAAATAATTAGTATGTAATGCAATTATTACCTGCTATATAATTGATAAATATTGTATTGAAAAGTGTTGCTGCAACATCTTTCAGTCTATGTATTCTAAAATAATCATCATAAATTGTAGTCAACACTTGCTACGGATTTGAAGAGCAAGTTGACTTTAAGTTGTTGCTGACTAAGGAACCAACAACGTTATCAAATTGCTGTCCATAGAATCACACGGTGCTCAGTATTACTATCGAAGTAGAGTAAGTGTATGGCCAAAATACGCTTTGCCTGCACAGAGTAAATATTTCGCTACCGTGTGTATGTTTCTGTTCGACCAATGCATTTCAAACAAATGCACAAATCTGTGAACGAAACATACTCGCCGTGTGCTAATCATTCATTCTTGGCGAGAAAACGTGTATAGGGTTACGCTCACTTTACGTAAATAGTAATATACATCGATTGCACATGTGTGAATAATAATTCGACAATGCCTTACAAACCAACAACAATTTTTTATGAGGTTATGCCCCCTTTCGACTTAAGAAATACAAAAAAAATCAGCTTTTCGCACTCCTTTAGGATATCTAAGGGAAAATCGTTACATCGCTTTAGTATAAGGAGTTACAGAGCAAGTTCGAGTTTCAGACATTTTCATAAATTTGTCATGGAGTTATGTCCCTTTTCGACTAATGAAATACAAAAAATATTAGTTTTCCACACTTTTTTCGCAGTCTTTCAAGATATTCTACTGAGACGTTCAACATAGCTTTGTTATGAGAAGTTACAGACCAAGTTCGAGTTTCAGGCGTATGCGTTTATTTTTTATAGAATTATGCCCCATTTCGACTTAAGAATACAAAAATTATTGCCGTTCCACACTTTTTTTTTGCACTCCTTCAAGGTATTCAAGTGAGAATTGCAAAGCAATACAGAAAGCTTGTTATTTAATAAACATGCCATAGGCAGCAACAGCACCCAGTCAAATTAGTTTCAAAATATTCAACAGCATAATTATAGTTTACGGGAAATTGATAGTCAGGGAGTTCAGGGATCAATCGATTCCAACACGGGCTAAGTGTGGGTGGCGCTTAGCAAAGATTGGGTAGGGCACATAAAAAAAATGAATTCCTCCATTAATTTCCGCTATGCATGTTTAGGCTCACTATTTGTATCTTATTTTGATTTCCATTTTAGTGAACTTTACAATCGACGCTTATGGCATAATAAGGACATTACAGAGTCTCGACCGTGAACAAAGATCTACCTATCAGTTGACTGCTCTGGCGCTGAGCCTCAATGATACCATCCTGTCCTCAGCTGCTGTCATTGTGGAGCTAGTCGACATTAATGACAACACACCGCATATTCAAAGACCAGAAAACGGATTAGAAGCCATTATTGTGGAGAAATCCCCATTAAAGTCTGTTGTTACTGTTATTCAAGGATTTGATCCTGATGCGGCATTGAATGGTGTCATGACTTTTAACCTTACTGGCCCAGCATCTGAATTGTTTAGCATTGATACTATGAATGATGATATGGCTTATATACGTGTTGCTGGTCGTATTGAAATCAACAGCTTAATACTCAATGGATATATTGATTCTGTCAGTGAGAGGAAGTTGCACTTAGTAGTTACAGTGATGGATTCTGGGACACCGCCTAGAGGTAGCAATGCATCTTTATCTGTTGCCATTGGAGGTTTGAGCGCGGTTGCAATTTCATTCCAACAAGTGTCATATCCATTCAGTGTGGCTGAAAATCTCAATGCGGGTAAATTCTTGTGTATGATTGCTAATCCAAACTCTATCTTTTATTAGACTGGCATTCGTGTAACATATATTTTTTGTTTGCTTATAAGAAATCCTGCCATGTATTGAAAAGCCTAACAAATTAATGTATCCAATTCAGCTACCCTCTGCCTACTTTGTATGTGTTTGAATTGATTTTAAGCACTCATTGACATTAATAGAACTGCCATCAGTTATACAATTTTTTAGCAATAAAAAAGAAATTAAAAATCACTATTATTTACTAAAATAAATAAAATAACAAATTAAGCAAAATAATTTTAACAGAACATCTAAACATCTTTTATGTGACTATAATCAGCTCAACCATTTGGCCTAAATTGTGACCATTTATTGACATCATCTGAAACTAAATGGTCTCAGCTGCGCATGGAGGTATAGGCTGGACTGAATATAGTGCAACTGGCTGTGAAATGTGACAGTTCTCCTTTATGTTCTTTTGAAAAATTACATTCAATTTGATAGTCATATTGTGACAAAAGAGATACAGTTGAAACTGTTTCTCTCAGACTGACATTGACACGTAATTTGATCTCTTGGCTCTATTGACAATAAGACAAAAGCTATTTAATTCCTTAGAGTTATTGTAAGTTACTATTTGTTGCCAGAGTATTCATATCTATAAGCATATTAACCCTTTATCCATCAAATTTATTCAAGAAAATTTCAATTTTCTCATAGAAGATGTCCATTTGCAGCCCAAGAGAAGCCTATTTTTGAAAATTTTACCACTGGAATGACTGGTCCTTGAAATTCCGACAAATTTGCCATGGCACAAAAATCCTGTGGCAGAACTGTTTCGCCATGGCTGTACTACAGCATTTTTTTTCAGTTTTGTGCTTATGGTGAATTATAGAACCTTGTTTTAATCTGACATCATGCTTAATACCTTGTTTTCACATCAAGAGTATACTTACCTCCCTAATACTTTTGATATTGCTAAATATTGGCTTTCACTCAATAAACACTCAGATTAAAACAGTTAGGTGCCCCTACTGGGCAGGGAGTCAGAGCATAGTCTGGCGGATGCCAGCCCCACCACCGCGCATGCGCAGACTAGCACTTCCTCTTTGCTAATTTATTGGCTGAGAGACAACACATGCTTTTGTGCTAGTGCTTTTTGTAGCTCAATTATAAGCGTTTTTGGCAAAATTCAGAACTGTTGATACCTGATAAAGATGGCAGGAAGAGTGACTTCGCCAGAGGAGGGCCCAGGACCTTTAAATCAGGTGACTTCTAGTAAAATTAGCGAGTTTTGTCCCGTTGTAATGTGTTTCCGGGACACGCGCTAAACGTGATAAGCGCCTTGATTAGTTGGTTTATTTCAACTAGGTGCTATATAAGACTAATCTCTCTTTGTGTTTATGTCCACAGGTCTGTGTGAAGAAATATTATGGACATGACATCAGCAGAGGGTTTGTGTCTCTCCACCATGGTTCCATTTCCTACTAATATTGTTAGGTTATCTAACCAAAAATTCTATGTCCAGTGAGTTGGAGGCCTATTATAAAGGTCTTCTCACTTTGCCCTCTTGATCCAATTCCTTCCCCTAGAGGTGGAGAGAGTTAAGAGGCGTTCAGTGGTGGAGTGCTCCATTTCATCAGGTTGGATGGTTTGTCTAGACAAGGTGTCAGGTATCTAATTATTGATATGAGGTGATGTTAATTATTTAGAGGAAAGGGAGATAATTAACTTTATTTGCCATTGTTATCAGTATATATCTGATGCTTGTGTAGTCGAAATGTCCATTCTGCACATGTTCTGGTTAGAGATACAATTCGTCCTTGCACTGGGATGTTTGTTGGGGATCGATTTTTTTCCTGTCATAGGATTAATGACGTCATAATCAGCCTTGCTCTTTATTAACAATTAAAGTTGTCCGAAGCTGGTTTTCTGATAAATTATGATCTTTATGATCATTTTCCTTCTCTTGAGTTGGTGAGTTTCTAAGCTTAACTAGATTGCTCATACTCCTCGTCCTTTGGCCTTTTTCAGAGACCTGGTTGTGCGTCCTGTGGACGATTTTTGAGGAACAAGTTTGGCCCTCATCTCTGTTTTCAGTGTAGCCCCTGTGGTCCCTTGCTTAATTGCGAGATATGTAAGCACTGGGGGGGCGAGCTAATGTCCGAATTCTTGTGCTTGCAGGCGAAGGACAAGGTGGAGGAGGAGAAGAAGAAGCTGAAAAAAGAGGTTGTAAGTAAGAAGGGTAAGAGGAAGGCCTCGTCCGCGGTGGACATGGAGGCCTTCCGGACCGAGATGTTGGGAGAGATGAGGAGGACAATAAAGGATTTGGTTCCAGAGTTGCTTCGTGGCATGCTTCCTGGACCAAATCCTTTATTGGCCTCATCATCTGCTTCGGAGCAGGTAATCCCCACCTCTGAATCAACGTTCCTTAGTACGTTTCCGTTGTTTGAAGATTCAGAGGTGGCCCCATTAGAGGGGGCATTCCACGGCCCTGGCAGCAGGCTTATTGCCGCGCCCAATAGGGACCGTGGACGGTCGTCGCTGGAACCCGCGGGCTGCTTATCAGTCCAGGGGTATCCGCACACCGCGGGTGCTAGTACCTCGTATGGCACCTTCCAGTCCGGGTTAGCTCTCTTTGCTGACCCGGAGTCTAATCTGTCTGGCCAGGAGGATGAGGATTACCTGTTGGGGTCGCCGTCTGAAGACGTGGACATGGATTATGACGTCTGTGTACCCCTCGCGGGGAATACAGGCGCCTTTTTCCACGGTTCTACTCTCCCAGGGGTAGAATCCACGGTTCAGACTGTGGCCCTGGGCGCTGAAGGCCAGCGGTACCGCATACCTCGGCTTGCCGAGAGTGTCGCTGGTGCTGGCCGGGGCCGTGGTGGGGCGGTATATGCCCCGCGCTCTACCACGGCGCCTGCTCCTGGTCAAACCAGTGATATTAGCATGCCGGTATTGTCAGGCCCGCATGTTCTCCCTGGCTTGCCAGGGATATCAGCGTACCCGCCGTCAAGCTCTGTTGCTTGCGCTCAGGAGGAAGACGAAGGCCCCCGTCTTGTAGAGCGCTCGCAGCTAGCCACGGAGGAGGATTGGTCTGACGCTTGCCAGTGGTTGGTGAGTGTTAGACCAGATCTGCCCGTGGAGCAGTCGGCTAGCCAGCGTGAGCACAGGCCGTGGTTAGCTGGTAAGCCTACTGCTAACGCTATGCCTTCTCTGCCGCTGGCAGAGCATGTCGTTGACATGTTCGAGGCGGCGGAGACGTCCATTAAGTCGAGTGAACGTCTCGCTAAGGCCCCGCGCGAGGTGGCCAGGCGTTGCCGCATCGTGCCCCTGGACTACCAGCGGTACGGTGTGGTACCGAAGCCGAGCGTGGATGACCGCGCGGCTTTGGGTGAGGATGCGCGGCCAGGCTCCCGTTCTGACACGGGAGTCTTGTGTTCGAACGCGTTGCGTTCAGCAAATGCCGCGTTGCGTGATGCGGAGGAGAGTGGGAGGGCTTCGATTGCCGCTCTGTCCCACGTCTCCCAGCTGTTACAAGGGGTAGTAACAGCATCCGCATCGCGCCAGCCAAGTCCGGTCACAGTCCAGCGAGCCATCCAGGATGGTATCAACCTGGCTCTGGACTGTATGACGCGGGCGGTGACCAGGAGTGTCCGGGCAAGGCGCACTTTTGCCTTGGATAATCTGTGCCCGTCCCAGGACCTCTCTTTGGAGGTGAGGGATGTAGGCACCTCCAGGAGACGGTTACTCTGGTCAATAACCAGAGGGCGCTGCGCGAGCAGTTTGAGGTGCTTCGTCGTGCCAACGTTCGCGCCGCACCCCCTGCGTATCGTCCCCTGCAGGCTCGAGGTGGTAGTGGCCAGGTCAGAGGCCAACCACCATCGCAGCGCCGGCCTCGGCCGCGTGCGATTCGGCCAGCAGCGAGGGGGGCACAGGCTCCTCAGGCGCAGTCAGCCAGGCAGCCGCCCGCGCACCGAGGTGCGCGCGGTGCTGGTCGTGGCGCGCGAGGATCTGGGCGGGGTAATCGTTCCTGATGGGACGGTTACCGCGGTGAGAACCGCGCCGGTGTTTCTGGCAGAGGAGACAGTGCCGCTCTTGCACTCCTTATGTCCACCTCTATCCCTAGGTGGACCGGTGGGAGGCCGGCTAGCCGACCACATGCAAGAGTGGGAACGGTTAACTCAGGACCGTTTAGTCTTGCGATGGCTTTCAGTCGGGTATCATCCCGATTGGATGACAGGCCCGCCATCGCGACTGTCTCTAGTGCCGATCTGGACTCCAAATCCGAGAGATCCAGATCAAAGGTTGTGTATCGAGGAGGAAATAAATTCCCTCATACAAAAAGGAGCTATTCAGCTGGCACAGAGGTGTCCGGGCTTCTATTCAACCCTGTTCTTAGTAACAAAGAACACCGGAGGGTGGAGACCAATTCTCAACCTCAAGCCATTGAACAAGTTCATAGAGACGCCCAGTTTCAAGATGGAGACTGTGCGCTCGGTGTTGGCGGGGTTAGAGAGGGGAATGTGGACAGCGTCGATAGATTTGAAGGACGCTTATTTCCACATCCCCATACACAGGAGTTTCCGTCGCTTCCTGAGATTTGCATTCCAGGGCAGACAGTGGGAATTCAGGGTGCTACCCTTCGGAATTTCCACGGCTCCTCGGGTTTTCACCCGTGTGGTTCTTGCGATCACCGCATACCTCCGCAGGAGAAGCATAGCAGTCCACACGTACATAGACGACTGGCTGTTGAAAGCGCACACCCGGAAAAGTTTATCGGCCAGTCTGGAGATTGTTTTGAAAACTCTCACAGACTTAGGCTGGATGATCAATTTCCCAAAATCAGAGCTGATTCCATCCCAGAAGTTTGTTTACCTGGGGATGTTCTTCGATCTAGAGACAGGATATGTTTATCCTACTCAGGAGAGAGTTCAGAAACTCATCTCATTAATTCAGTCAGTGTGCGACAGTCGTCATGTCCTGGCACGGGTTTACTTGAGAATGCTGGGGTTGATGGTTTCATTGGAACCAGTCATTCCTCAGGCCGCCTTATGCAGGCGGCCGATCCAGTTATTTCTCATGACACAATGGACCCAGAGTACAGGTTCGCTGGACTCGAATGTGTCAGTGTTGGCGCCTCTGATTCATCACCTGCAATGGTGGTTGGACACAGAGAATCTCTTGGTGGGGGTTATGCTAACCCCTCCCCACCCTCAGGTGACTGTGTATACAGATGCATCGATGGAGGGCTGGGGAGCTTGCCTGGAAGAGTCCACGATATCAGGGCTTTGGAATCTGGAACAGTCAAAGGAACATATAAATCTACTGGAGCTAAGAGCAGTAGTCCTGGGCCTGGAACATTTCTTACAGAAAGTTCAGGGCAAGATTGTTCTTATTCGTTCAGACAACTCAACAGTTGTGACTTACATAAACCGCCAGGGCAGAACGAAGTCGCCCAGTCTCTGTATGATGACATGGAGACTGCTTTGTTGGTGTCTGGATCACCAGATTACCTTGAAAGCAGTTCATATTCCGGGAAGGTTAAATCTGCTAGCAGACTCATTGAGCCGAAGGATGAGTGTTTTACCCACGGAATGGCAACTAAATCAATGTGTGGCGGATCGTCTGTTCGACCATTGGGGGAAACCCAACATCGATTTGTTCGCAACGAAGAAGAATGCGAAGATGACGACGTACGTCTCTCCGATTCCGGATCCAAGCGCTTTCGCAACAGATGCGTTAGCTATCAGCTGGGGGAGAATATATGCATACGCATTCCCTCCAGCAATCCTGATTCCAAAAATTCTTCAGAAAATCAGACAAGAGGAATGCCAAGTGCTTCTGATCGCCCCGGATTGGCCAAGCCGATCATGGTATACGGATCTGCTGGACCTTCTGGTCTGCAATCCGGTTCCTCTGCCTCTGATGGACGATCTTATCTTCCAGGGCAAGGCCCTTCACAACAATCCGTCAATGTTCAGATTGACTGCGTGGATGTTGTCAAGGAATCTAGAATTAAGGAGGGCTTTTCTGAGCAAGCAGCCATGTTTATGGCCAAAGCCAGGAGGGGGTCAACCTCCAGAGCATATAATTATAAAATCAACAGATTTGCAGAATGGTGCTCAAAAAGATGTATTGATCCAATGGATTCATCTATTCAGGTAGTAGCTGATTTCCTCTGTCACCTCTATGATGCCTATAGCCTCAAGCCTAACTCTATTGCTGGTTATAAGTCAGCTTTAATGTCTGTTATTCCTTGCTTGGCTAAGAGGGGAAGTGATGAAGTAAATACATTAAATGTATTAATTAAAGGCATGGGCTATCTAAGACCAAGGAATCCACCTGTGATTCCGTCTTGGAGTTTATCGCTAGTGCTTCAAGTACTAGGTGATAAGCCGTTTGAACCACTTAGTTCCATTTCTATGAAACTATTAACACTGAAGACTGTGTTTTTAATTGCTGCGGCCTCGGCTAGGCGTAGGAGTGAAATTCATGCCTTATCAGCCAAGGATGACCGTTTTGTGGTTTCAGGGGAAGGCCTTAAGCTGCTACCTAGGATTAATTTCTTGGCTAAAAATCAGTCGTTGAAATATCCAGGTCAACCTATTGTTTTGCCTGCTTTGACTAGATATGATCCTAATTCTAAAGCATGGTGTCCCGTCCGGGCGCTTTGCCGGTACAAACAACGTATGGCGGAGTGGCGCACCGACCAGTCGGCGTTATGGTTGTCTTATATTGAACCCCATGGCAGGGCTTCTAAGGACACCATTTCCAGGTGGATTGTAGAATGCATTCAGTTTTGCCATAAATCCGCCACCGGGAAGCAGGTTGACGTGGCCAAGGCTCACAGTGTCCGCGGCGTAGTGACATCCACGGCCCTATTTAATGGGGTCCCGGTGGATGATATTATGTCGGTGGCTCAGTGGCACTGTGAGTCAAGTTTTACAGACCATTATCTCCGTGACACCTCTAATCCTCTCGCCTTGTCGATTTTGAAAAAATAACTTGGCATATATATTTTTGATGGGGTTTCCTCATTGCTTATATATTTCACAATTAATTTATGGAAACAACCACTAATTTGGGACTGCATCGTGCTTCACCAATGGGAAGAGGATGTCAGCAGCCATTTCAACAAGGTCAGTCTTGTGTATGTGTTGTCCATTGTTGATTGTCTTGTCACGTTACCCGTTATTAATATGATGATGGTTTTGTGTATTTATGTGGTTCATTGTTGAGAGTATACGAAAATGGAGTTTTTTCGTCTCTGTCCTGTAGTACATGGCACTTGTACGTAGAGAGCGTATAGGACATTGAGGTCATTCGACTCTTCCTCCCAGGAAGGAGGGGGGGGGAGCGCATATGACATTCGGTCATCTCTCATACATCGGGGGTGTTATCCGATGGTTAGTCAAATCCTGACTGTTTTTTCATACAGTTTCAGAAGTTTAAGTGCCTTAAACGCAGAAAAGCGTATAGGGATGAGCTGGTCTTTTGACCTCGCCTCCCTCCCGCCGAATTCACTGTCGAATTCTGGCAATATCAAAAGTATTAGGGAGGTAAGTATACTCTTGATGTGAAATAAACGAAATCAAGGATTTCTTTTTTCATGAGAGAGTTGATACTTACCTCCCTAGATATGGACCCGGCCTCTCCACCCCACAGAGGCTCGGTCTTCAGGCTCTTTATAGTTGCATGTGTATAAGCCAATAAATTAGTCAGAGGAAGTGCTAGTCTGCGCATGCGCGGTGGTGGGGCTGGCATCCGCCAGACTATGCTCTGACTCCCTGCCCAGTAGGGGCACCTAACTGTTTTAATCTGAGTGTTTATTGAGTGAAAGCCAATATTTAGCAATATCAAAAGTATTAGGGAGGTAAGTATCAACTCTCTCGTGAAAAAAGAAATCCTTGATTTCGTTTAATCTATGATAAAATCACTTAAGTAACTGAGGACTGCAACTTTCTTCCACGGCAAATATTTCTGTGATAAATTAAGTCTACCACAGCTTCTACCACGGCTTTGCTATTGCGAATTTCGAGCGGAGGATTCCAGTGGTAAATTAAAAAAAATAGACTCTTGGGCTGCAAATGGACCCTTCTCAAGACCACAGCAAAATCCATTTTGTGCTTGTATGAGTGTTAATGGGTTAAGCTAATTTTTAATTACATGATCATTCTTTTTTGGGCTTATAAGCCGCTTGTTAACTATGATGTCACTGCGCGTGATTCACAACGCGGAAGTGTTTATTTTGCTTTATTACATCTTAAGTGCATGTTTATGACATCATCATTTGTTGTTAAACAAAAACATTGTTTTGCGTATTTAACAATTTAGCTGAACTCGAAAATACAACATCACTTTACAAGCCGATAGTTATTTAACCTCTTGTTAATTTAATATAATCCATACTACATTTTGTATGAGCAGTGCATCCTGTTGGAAACCTGACTGCAATGATGGCTAACTCAACACGCAATGTACAACTTTCTTACTTAATAAAAGACAATGCAGCAGCCAGTGATGTCTTTTCTGTGACAGGAACAGCTGAGGTATAAAATACTGATGTAACAGTAATAGCCCTTTCCACTTCATCCATCCGTCAAATGACGTCATATTTAACTATGTGAAGAGTAGAATGATGTCATAATCAATGACATCATTATGACATAGATAAGTACGTCACGAATGCATAATTGAGGACGAACTAAGCTTTGTTGTACGAATTGTATGTCTACTATTCAGTAAATATTCTGTTGAATATTTTTAAACTAATTTAACTGGCCACTGTTGCTGCCGGCAGACAGCAACAACACCCAGTCAAATTAGTTTCAAAATATTCAACAGCTTATCTGTATAGTTTTCAGGAAATTAATAATCAGGGCATTCAGGGATCGGTCGATCCCAACATGGGCGAAGTATGGGTGGAGTTTACATAGAGATGGGCGGGGCATACCTAAAACTGGAAAGGTTCTTTATCATTGTAGCACAGACTCGGTGTGTGTAAACCTATGTTGAATAACACACAAGTCTTGGACATATCTCTGATGTGTTTGTACAAATGAAAGCAAAAGTTCTATAGTAGTAGGGCAGCAAATGCTAGTAAAGTTATTTTTCATAATATGCAACAGCTTTTTTCTATTCGGATACTGAAATTTTATACTGATCCATGTGTTAACTATTTAACCCACAAATTTGTACAAGAAAATGTCCATTTGCAGACAAAAATAAGAATATTTCTGAAATTTTATCACTGGAACGACTTGCTCGATAACCTCTTCATCTGCAGAAAACCATTTTCTAAGTTAATTTAGAAATGTACTTGAACAAATGTGAGGTTTAAATGCTTACTGCCATGAGCATTTATAACGCTTTGATATATTATGTGTTAACAAAATGATGTCATAGTACTATCAAACCTGGCCAAGAAATCACTTACCTTTCAGCATGGTGGTCTGTTAAGACAGATGCCTTAGAGAACCACAATCTTATAGCTATAAAGGACATTAGATATTAACACTTTATCATCCTTTAGAGCCCATTATGACCAAATATCAGAGGAGATTAGGTTGTCGTAAAAAACATTTATATTCACCAAGATTAGTTTTTTTGCAGTTTAACTCTAAAAAAGTCTTTAAAATGCCCTTCAACTTTGGTATATAGATAGATACCTTGTGGCAAGAGATCAGTGTGAATTGCATTTGAGCAAAATCTACCAATAGTTACGAGTTATCTTCTAAAAACCTATGATCGGTCGGAACCTGGTTTCCAAGATAATAATGTTCGAAAGATTTTAATTTTCTTGACCAATTTTAATTATTTAACCAGTTATTGTTTAATTAATGCCTTTAAGTATGGCTATAGGAGCAAATGTATGTTTTTATCATGTATTTTTATTCTCTTCAGAGCGCTGAATTGGATGGCTTTATCCTGTACACGGCTGAAATAAGCACACGGATTAGTCTGGATTATGAAATGAAGCAGACGTACACATTTGTTGTACAGGCTACTGATGGAAAGGTTCCTGAGCAAACTGCCTACACGGTTGTAAGTGAATCTCATTATTCAAAAGATGATGCTAGGAAATACTGATATTCTACTATTCTTATCTATGGGTGATAGCTCTAATCCCTATCACACTGATTTCAAAAGATTAATAGACTGATCCATCTCTACCTAAGTTCCATCCCATTTCTAGCTAGTCCCTAAACAATGTTAGTTTAGCTCCACCCATATCTAGTTAAACTCCCTCCCATTCCTAACTACTCCATACCCATTTCTAGCTAAGCTCCATGGATTTCTAGCTATGTCCAACCCATTTCAAGTTAAGTTCCTCATTGCTGGCTTAGCTCCATCCCATTGCTCTCTTAGCTCCATCCCATTGCTGGCTTAGCGCCATACATTGCTGGCTTAGTTCCATCCCATTGCTCGCTTAGCTCCATCCCATTGCTCGCTTAGCTCCATCTCATTACTGACTTAGTTCCATACATTGCAGACTTAGCTCCATCCCATTGCTCTCTTAGCTCCATCCCATTGCTGGCTTAGCGCCATACATTGCTGGCTTAGTTCCATCCCATTGCTCGCTTAGCTCCATCCCATTGCTCGCTTAGCTCCATCTCATTACTGACTTAGTTCCATACATTGCAGACTTAGCTCCATCCCATTGCTCGCTTAGCTCCACCCCATTGCTGGCTTAGCTCCATACATTGCTGGCTTAGCTCCATCCCATTGCTGGCTTAGCTCCATCCCATTGCTCGCTTAGCTCCATACATTGCTGGCTTAGCTACATCCCATTGCTCGCTTAGCTCCATCTCATTGCTGACTTAGTTCCATACATTGCAGACTTAGCTCCATCCAATTGCTCGCTTAGCTCCATCCCATTGCTGACTTAGCTCCATCCCATTGCTGACTTGACTCCATAAATTGCTGACTTAGTTCCATCCCATTGCTGGCTTAGCTCCATCCCATTGCTGGCTTAGCTCCATACATTGCTGACTTGACTCCATTAATTGCTGACTTAGCTCCATCCCATTGCTGGCTTAGCTCCATCCATTGCCGACTTAGCTCCATACATTGCTGGCTTAGCTCCATCCGTTGCTGACTTAGCGCCATCCCATTGCTGGCTTAGCTCCATCCCATTGCTGACTTAGCTCCATCCATTGCTGACTTAGCTCCATCCCATTGCTAGCTTAGCTCCATCCCATTGCTGGTTTAGCGCCATACATTGCTGGGTTAGTGCCATACATTGCTGGCTTAGCTCCATCCCGATTGAGCAGGAACAACTCTCAGTCAAATTAGTTTCAAAATATTCAAGAGAATGTTTATTAATTTGTAAATTCACCAAAAACATACAGTTCATCTCTGTCTAACTTTTTCGCCTTACATGTTAAAAGTATATCATTTGATTCATGACCTTCGTTAACGTGACCTATTTTGATTTTGACATCAGCTGCTGATCCGTCCAATGCTACAGTCAGTAGACGAAAGTCTGGTGTACATTTTTGAAAATATTCAACAGCATATTTCCAACGCTAAGATTTTGCTGACATTTGTGTCATATGAAAAGGGCTGAAAGTAATGCATTAAACATTGAGTGGGGGGGGGGGGGGCGTTTTATCTCTTGACAATCATAAGTCTATTCTCAAGATGTCTACATATCAAATCTAATGACTCGACAACATACCTATTTATAATTTATTGAGTATTTTGAAAACCATATGAATATGACAGGCTGTTGCACATTTGTCTGTCACATTATATTTATTAACTCAGTTCAAAATTAGCTTTGGAAAATAGTCATTTGCTCATACTGAATGTTGATTTGTAAGCTAATGGAATATACTTTGAAATCTTACATTAGATTTACGGGTTAACGTTTGTGAACTATTCTTTTCATATGTCAGTCAACATTTCTCAAACCGCTAGCTATCATGACCATTAACATGCTAAGCAAATGTTCTATGTTCTCTAGGTAACTATTCACATACAAGATATGAACGACCATAGCCCAGTATGTGAGAATTCACCCTATCACATCACCATCCCAGAGAATAATAATGATAATGCATCCTATGGAACTTTGAAGGTTATTGACCGAGACTCGGGAGACAACGCAGATATCTCATTTACAATTCTGTCTGGTGATCCAGGTATAGTGACACATATATAGTCGTAATACCTGAATGCAATTTAACCATGTAATGGTCAAGATTGGTCATGAAAATTGCAGTCTTTCCACAGTGAATATCCATTTACAAGACAAGAGAAGACTATTGTTTAAATTTTGACACTTGAATGACTGGCTCGTTTATTGAGCCAGTTATGTCAGTTGTAAATGTTCAAAAATAGTCTTCCCTTAACCTGTAAATGGACATTCCTTAAGACCACTGTCGAGGCTGTTTTTTGGCTGGTGGTACCATTAAAGGTTAAGAGTATATATTATTAGTATCAAAATCAATGTCTGTGGACAGTATGCAAATTAACTCTGATTATTCTCTAATTGTTCTTGTTATTACTATCCTAACCCAGTTTATAGTATGCAGTAATCTAATATCAGTAAACATCAGTGAACATATTTGATAAATGATGTGTGTGAGCCAGCACAGTTAAGAATGTATACTTTTATATATATATTTAGCTCAACTTTACGAAGTAAAACGAGATATTGCGATACCCTGCACGTCGTCCGGCGGCGGCGGCCAATTTGCGTTTAGCTCAACTTTTCTGTTCATATCTCAGGTTTGGTTAATCATACTGGACCCAAACTTGAGCGCATGCATCTTTATAATGATACGGAAAGGTCAACGTCTTATACACAGAATTCTGACTGGTCAGGTTTTTTGGTGAAAACCTTAGATTTTATGAAAAATTAACCGGAAATTGTCAAAACGCTACTCCTCATTAACCACTCGGCAGATTTCAACTTACTTTGGCTGGAAGGACCTTATGGAGATATGCTTCAGAATTTATATACAGAATTTTGATTGGTCATGTTTTTTCGTGAAAACCTTAGATTTTATGAAAAATTTGCTGGAAATTGTCTAAATGCTACTCAACATTAACCGCTTGAAAGATTTCAACCCTAGTTGGCTATAAAGACCATATCACGGTAGGGTCCAGGCTTCAACATATCAAACAGGAATTTTGATTGGTCAATTTCTTTAGTGGCCATCTTGGATTTTTATGCTACCCGGAAAAAATTTCGCGGAGCATATAGTCGCTGCTTTGTCCGTCCGTTCGTCTGTTCATCCATCCATTCACCATATATAAGTTTGTCTGGGGCATAGTTTCAAGACTTTTTCACATATGGTCACCAAACTTGGTATGTGGATGCATTTTAGGGAGAAGGTGTGCGGCGTATCAAAAGTAGGTCATGCTGACCTGCTTTTCATGGTCGACTAAATATCACAGAAAATGTTTGTCCATGCCAAAGTTTCAAGACTTGCAGATATAGTCACTAAACTTGGTATGTGGATGCATCTTAGCGAGAAGGTGTGCGGAGTATGAAAAGCAGGTCAAAGGTAGGTCATGCTGACCTACTTTTCATGGTCGACTGAATATCACAGAAAATGTTTGTCCGTGCCATAGTTTCAAGACGTTTGCACATGTGCTCACCAAACTTGCTATGTGGATGCATCTTAGGGAGAAGGCGTGCGGAGTATCAAACGTAGGTCATGATGACCTTTTCATGGTCGATTGAATATCACAGAAAATGTTTGTCCGGGCTATAGTTTCAAGACTTTCACATATGGTCACCAAACTTGGTATGTGGATACATCTTATGGAAAAGGTTGCGGAGTATCAAAAGTAGGCCATGCTGACCTACTTTTCATGGTCGACTGAATATCACAGAAAATGTTTGTCCGCGCCATAGTTTCAAGATTTTTTCACATATGGTCACCAAACTTGGTATTGATTATTACAGAAAATATCTCTGTTCATTTTGAACATAGTTTTTATATGTATTTTTCATATGGTGCCAAGCAAAGTCTAAGTGTGTTTATTTAGAGAAACTTAGATTTTGCTTTTATTAAGTTATCCTTAACAAATTGTTCGTTAGGGCAAATCCCGCCAGACCAAAAGAAGGATGGCCCACCGAATCACACCTACTCCCCAAATTGTGGATTTAGCATCATTACCCCAAACCAACAATGTTTTAAGGATGGCCTAATATGGTGATATCTCATTGACAATTTCAAGTTCGTTTCTCTGTGTCTGAGCCACAGTTTCAAACCTTTCCCTGAAGCATATGCCTTCGGGGTTATCCATTCAGTTTCTCTGCAGAGTATGCCTTCGGGGAGCATACATCAATTTATTGATTTGCCTTGTTCCATAATTATCCATCATGTCTACCGGTATTTAAATGCAAATGGTTCAAATCCTCATGGTGCAGCTTTGCAATACAGGCACTTGGGTCTCTTGTTGATAAGGCCTTCTATATTTATTTTATGTTTGAAGTCAGGTTTCATAGTTCATTGCGTGTGTGTGTGGTCTCCGCCATTATTAAGCTTTTTCAAGTAATGTCCATATTTGCTGTCTCGCGTGCGCCAGCTGTACTAGGGCCAGGCGCAATCAAAACCACCCATGTAAGGTGGGTGGGAGGAGGCGGGAAAAAGTGCACCAATAAAAATAAAGATTCCATCAACAAGTAGTTATCCAAATTCAAGAAAACTACAGATTTGTTGCATAACATGATTTAATTTAGTGTGTTTCACTTCAAGAGTATACTTACCTCCCTAATACTTTTGATATTGCTAAATATTGGCTTTCACTCAATAAACACTCAGATTTAAAACAGTTAGGTGCCCCTACTGGGCAGGGAGTCAGAGCGTAGTCCGGCGGATGCCAGCCCCACCACCGCGCATGCGCAGACTAGCACTTCCTCTTTGCTAGATTATTGGCAGAGAGATCACACATGTCTTTTTGTGCATAAGCTTTTTCTTACTCTTAAACTGTTTAAGTGGTGTTATTTTGGAGTGATAGTCTCTGATTTGGATGGCAGGAAGGAACACTTCGCCAAAGGAGGACTTAGGACCTTTAAATCAGGTGACTTCTAGTAAAATTAGCGAGTTTTCTTCCCGGTGTATTGTGTTTCCGGGACTCGCGTTTACCGTGATAAGCGCCTTGGTTAGTTGGTTTATGTCAACTCGGTGCTACCTAAGGCTAATTTCTCTTTCTGTTTATGTCCACAGGTCTGTATGACGCTAGGTGGTGGCATCACAGCAGCAGAGAGTTAGTTTTCTCTCCACCATGGTTCCATTTCCTACTAACACTGTTAGGTTATCTAACCAAATGAAAAATTATGTCCAGTGAGTTGGAGGCCTAGTATAAAGGTCTTCTCACTTTGCCCTCTTGATCCAATTCCTTCCCCATGAGGTGGAGAGAGTTAAGAGGCGTGCAGATGGTGGAGTTCTCCGGTTCGTCACGTTGGATGGTTTGTCTATACAAAGTGTCAGGTATCTAGTTATTGATAATGTGGTGATGTTAATTATAGTAAGCAAAGGGAGATAATTAACATTTTTGCCAGAAAAGAGTTATCTATATGTATCTGATGGTTGTGTAGTCGACGTATCCATTCAGCATACAATTCGTCCTTGCACTTGGATGTTTTGTTGGGATCGAATTTTTCCTGTCACGGGATTAATGACGTCATAATCAGCCTGGCTATGTATTTACAGCAATTCAAGTCGCTATGCTGGTTTCTGATGTATATTGATCTTTATGATCGTTTTCCTTCTCTTTGAGTTGGTTTGAGTGTCTAAGCTTAACTAGTTTGCTCATACTCCTTGTCCTTTGCCCTGTTTCAGGGACCGGGTTGCGCGTCCTGTGGACGTTTTCTACCTGATAAGTTCTTGCCTCATCGTTGCTATCAATGTGGCCCTTGTGGTCCCTTGGTTAATTGTGACATATGTAAGCACTGGGGGGGGGCGAGTTAATGTCCGAATTCTTGTGCTGCTTACAGGCGACGGACAAGGTGGTAGAGGAGGAGAAGAAGAAGAAGCGGAAACGAGAGGTTGTAAGTAGGAAGGGTAAGGGGAAGGTCTCGTCCGCGGTGGATATGGAGGCCTTCCGGACCGAGATGTTGGGAGAGATGAAGAGGACAATAAAGGATTTGGTTCCAGGGTTGCTTCGTGGCATGCTTCCTGGACCAAATCCTTTACTGTCCTCATCATCGGCTTCGGAGCAGGTAATCCCCGCCTCTGGATCGGTTTTCCTTAGACCGCTTCCGTTGTTCGACGATTCAGAGGTGGCCCCATTAGAGGGGGCGTTCCACGACCCTGGCAGCAGGCTTATTGCCGCGCCGAGAGGGGACCGTGGACGGTTGTCGCTGGAACCCGCGGGCTGCTTATCAGTCCAGGGGTATCCGCACGCCGCGGTGGCCAGTACCTCCTATGGCACCGTTCCTGGTCAGCCCGGGTTAGCTCTCTTTGCTGACCCGGGGTCTAATCTTTCTGACCAGGGTGATGAGGATTACCTGCTAGGGTCGCCGTCTGACGACGTGGACATGGATGAAGACGTTTGTGCACCCCTCGCGGGGAATACAGGCGGCTTCTTCCACGGTTTTACTCACCCTGGAGTAGAGTCCGCGGCTCAGGTGGTGGCCCAGGGCGCTGCTGATGGCCAGCGGTACCGCATACCTCGGCTTGCCGAGGGTGTTGCTGGTGCTGGCCGGGCCCGTGGTGGGGCGGTATATACCCCGCGCTCTGCCACGGTGCCTGCTCCTGGTCAAACCAGTGATATTGTTATGCCGGTGCTGTCAGGCCCGCATGTTTTCCCTGGCTTGCCAGGTGTATCAGCGTACCCGCCGTCAAGCTCTGCTGCTTGCGCTCAGGAGGAAGACGAAGGACCCCGTCTTGTAGAGCGCTCGCAGTTAGCCACGGAGGAGGATTGGTCTGACGCTTGCCAGTGGTTGGTGAGCGTTAGGCCTGAACTGCCCGTGGAGCAGTCGGCTAGCCAGCGTGATCACAGGCCGTGGTTAGCTGGGAAATCGACTGCTAACGCTATGCCTTCTCTGCCGCTGGCGGAGCATGTCGTTGACATGTTCAAGGCGGCGGAGTCGTCCATTAACTCGAGTGGACGTCTCGCGAAGGCCCCTCGCGAGGTGGCCAGGCGTTGTTGCATCGTGCCCCTGGATTACCAGCGGTACGGTGTGGTACCCAAGCCCAGCGTGGATGACCGCGCGGCTTTGGGTGAGGATGCGCGGCCAGGCTCCCGTTCTGACACGGGGGTCTTGTGCTCGAACGCGTTGCGTTCGGCGAATACCGCGTTGCGTGATGCGGAGGAGAGTGGGAGGGCTTCGATTGCCGCTCTGTCCCACGTCTCCCAGCTGTTACAGGGGGTAGTAACGGCATCCGCATCGCGCCAGCCAAGTCCGGTCACGGTCCAGCGAGCCATCCAGGATGGTATTAACCTGGCGCTGGACTGTATGACTCGGGCGGTGACCAGGAGTGTCCGGGCAAGACGCACGTTTGCCCTGGACAATCTGTGCCCGTCTCAGGACCTGTACAATAGGCTACTCCGTACGCCTATGACGGGTCCTGGTCTTTTTGGAGGTGAGGGATGTCGCCACCTCCAGGAGACGGTCACCCTGGTGAATAACCAGAGGGCGCTGCGCGAGCAGTTTGAGGTGCTGCGTCGTGCTAACGTTCGCGCCGCGGCCCCTGCGTATCGTCCCCTGCAGGCTCGAGGTGGTGCTGGCCAATTCAGAGGCCAGCCACCGTCGCAGCGTCGGCCTCGGCCGCGTGCGATTCGGCCAGCAGCGAGGGGGGCGCAGGTTCCTCAGGCGCCGTCAGCCAGGCAGCCGCCCGCGCACCAAGGTGCGCGCGGGGCGGGGCGGGGCGCGCGAGGATCTGGGCGTGGTTATTGGTCCTGACAGGACGCTTACCGCGGTAAGAACCACTCCGGTGTGTATGGCGAGGGAGACAGTGCCGCTCTTGCATGCCTCGTGTCCACCGCGGTCCCTAGGTGGACCGGTGGGAGGCCGGCTAGCCGACCACATGCAAGAGTGGGAACGGCTAACTCAGGACCGTTTAGTCTTGCGATGGCTTTCCGTCGGGTATCATCCAGAGTGGATGACAGGCCCGCCGTCGCGACTGTCTCTAGTGCCAGTCTGGACTCCCATTCCGAGAGATCCAGAGCAAAGGTTGTGTATCGAGGAGGAGATAAATTCCCTCGTACAAAAAGGAGCTATTCAGCCGGCACAAAGGTGTCCGGGCTTCTATTCAACCCTGTTCTTAGTAACAAAACGCACCGGAGGGTGGAGACCGATTCTCAACCTCAAGCCATTGAACAAGTTCATCGAGACGCCCAGTTTCAAGATGGAAACGGTGCGCTCGGTGTTGGCGGGGTTGGAGAGGGGGATGTGGACGGCGTCGATAGATTTGAAGGACGCTTATTTCCACATCCCCATCCACGGGAGTTTCTGTCGCTTCCTGAGATTTGCATTCCAGGGCAGACAGTGGGAATTCAGGGTGTTGCCCTTCGGAATTTCCACGGCTCCTCGGGTTTTCACCCGTGTGGTTCTTGCGATCACAGCATACCTCCGCAGGAGAAGCATAGCAGTCCACACGTACATAGACGACTGGCTGTTGAAAGCGCACACCCGGGAAAGTTTGTCGGCCAATCTGGAGATTGTTTTGAAAACTCTCACAGACTTAGGCTGGATGATCAATTTCCCAAAATCAGAGCTGACTCCATCCCAGAAGTTTGTTTACCTGGGGATGTTCTTCGATCTAGAGACAGGATATGTTTATCCTACTCAGGAGAGAGTTCAGAAACTCATCTCATTAATTCAGTCAGTGTGCGACAGTCGTCATGTCCTGGCACGGGTTTACTTGAGAATGCGGGGGTTGATGGTTTCATTGGAACCAGTCATTCCTCAGGCCGCCTTACGCAGGCGGCCGATCCAGTTATTTCTCATGACACAATGGACCCAGAGTACAGGTTCGCTGGACTCGAATGTGTCAGTGTTGGCGCCTCTGATTCACCACCTGCAATGGTGGTTGAATACAGAGAATCTCTTGCCGGGGGTTTTGCTAACCCCTCCCCACCCTCAGGTGACTGTGTATACAGATGCATCGATGGAGGGCTGGGGAGCTTGCCTGGAAGAGTCCACGATATCAGGGCTTTGGGATCTGGAACAGTCAAAGGAACATATAAATCTACTGGAACTAAAAGCAGTAGTCCTGGGCCTGGAACATTTCTTACAGAAAGTTCAGGGCAAGATTGTTCTTATTCGTTCAGACAACTCAACAGTTGTGACTTACATAAACCGCCAGGGCGGAACGAAGTCGCCCAGTCTCTGTATGATGACATGGAAACTGCTTTGTTGGTGTCTGGATCACCAGATTACCTTGAAAGCAGTTCATATTCCGGGAAGGTTAAACCTGCTAGCAGACTCATTGAGCCGAAGGATGAGTGTTTTACCCACGGAATGGCAACTAAATCAATGTGTGGCGAATCGTCTGTTCGACCATTGGGGGAAACCCAACATCGATTTGTTCGCAACGAAGAAGAATGCGAAGATGACGACGTACGTCTCTCCGATTCCGGATCCAAGCGCTTTCGCAACAGATGCGTTAGCTATCAGCTGGGGGAGAATGTATGCATACGCATTCCCTCCAGCAATCCTGATTCCAAAAATTCTTCAGAAAATCAGACAAGAGGAATGCCAAGTGCTTCTGATCGCCCCGGATTGGCCAAGCCGATCATGGTATACGGATCTGCTGGACCTTCTGGTCTGCTATCCGGTTCCTCTGCCTCTGATGGACGATATTATCTTCCAGGGCAAGGCCCTTCACAACAATCCGTCAATGTTCAGATTGACTGCGTGGATGTTGTCAAGGAATCTAGAATTAAGGAGGGCTTTTCTGAGCAAGCAGCCATGTTTATGGCCAAAGCCAGGAGGGGGTCAACCTCCAGAGCATATAATTATAAAATCAACAGATTTGCAGAATGGTGCTCAAAAAGATGTATTGATCCAATGGATTCATCTATTCAAGTAGTAGCTGATTTCCTCTGTCACCTCTATGATGCCTATAGCCTCAAGCCTAACTCTATTGCTGGTTATAAGTCAGCATTAATGTCTGTTATTCCTTGCTTGGCTAAGAGGGGAAGTGATGAAGTAAATACATTAAATGTATTAATTAAAGGCATGGGCAATCTAAGACCAAGGAATCCACCTGTGATTCCGTCTTGGAGTTTATCGCTAGTGCTTCAAGTACTAGGTGATAAGCCTTTTGAACCACTTAGTTCCATTTCTATGAAACTATTAACACTGAAGACTGTGTTTTTAATTGCTGCGGCCTCGGCTAGGCGTAGGAGTGAAATTCATGCCTTATCAGCCGAGGATGACCGTTTTGTGGTTTCAGGGGAAGGCCTTAAGCTGCTACCTAGGATTAATTTCTTGGCTAAAAATCAGTCGTTGAAATATCCAGGTCAACCTATTATTTTGCTTGCTTTAACTAGATATGATCCTAATTCTAAAGCATGGTGTCCCGTCCGGGCGCTGCGCCGGTACAAACAACGTACGGCGGAGTGGCGCACCGACCAGTCAGCGTTATGGTTGTCATATATTGAACCCCATGGCAGGGCTTCTAAGGACACCATTTCCAGGTGGATTGTGGAATGCATTCAGTTTTGCCATAAATCCGCCACCGGGAAGCAGGTTGACGTGGCCAAGGCTCACAGTGTCCGCGGCGTAGTGACATCCACGGCCCTATTTAATGGGGTCCCTGTGGATGATATTATGTCGGTGGCTCAGCGGCACTGTGAGTCAAGTTTTACAGACCATTATCTCCGTGACACCTCTAATCCTCTCGCCTTGTCGATTTTGAAAAAATAAATCGGTTTATATTTTTTGAGGAGGTTTTTCCTCATTACTTATATATTTCACAATTAATTTATGGAAACACCCACTTTTTTGGGCCTGCATCAGTCTTTACCAATGGGAAGATGATGTCAGCAGCCATTTCAACAAGGTCAGTCTTGTTCATGTGTTGTCCGTTGTTGATTGTATTGTCACGATTACCCGTTATTAATATGGTGATGGTTTGTGTATTTGTGTGGTTCATTGTTGAGAGTTACGAAAATGGAGCTTTTTCGTCTCTGTCCTGTAGTACATGGCACTTGTACGTAGAGAGCGTATAGGACATTGAGGTCAGGCGACTCTTCCTCCCAGGAAGGAGGGGGGGGGGGGAGCGCATATGACATTCGGTCATCTCTCATACATCGGTAGTGTTATCCGATGGTTAGTCAAATCCTGACTGTTTTTTCTTACAGTTTCAGAAGTTTAAGTGCCTTAAACGCAGAAAAGCATATAGGGATGAGCTGGTCTTTTGACCTCGCCTCCCTCCCGCCAGATTCACTTTCGAATTCTGGCAATATCAAAAGTATTAGGGAGGTAAGTATACTCTTGAAGTGAAATAAACGAAATCTAGGATTTCTTTTTTCACGAGAGAGTTGATACTTACCTCCCTAGATACGGACCCGGCCTCTCCACCCCACAGAGGCTCGGTCTTCAGGCTCTTAATAGTTGCATGTGTGTCAGCCAATAATCTAGTCAGAGGAAGTGCTAGTCTGCGCATGCGCGGTGGTGGGGCTGGCATCCGCCGGACTACGCTCTGACTCCCTGCCCAGTAGGGGCACCTAACTGTTTTAAATCTGAGTGTTTATTGAGTGAAAGCCAATATTTAGCAATATCAAAAGTATTAGGGAGGTAAGTATCAACTCTCTCGTGAAAAAAGAAATCCTAGATTTCGTTTATATCGCGAGATGAATGATTTTGAAAATTGTTCGTGTTTTCAGGATTTGTACTTTGCTTACTTTGGGGCCATTTGTTTATTCTTTAGCTTCGTTGGGCTAGTAGTCATTGTGCTTCAAACTTTTAGGCTTTATGGTTCAGTCTTGAACCTAATGGCTTTCTCGTTATGTAATTCCATAGGCCTTTTGATTGGGCAAGTAGTTTGCCTGTTCAAAATGGGACTGGTGACTTGTCCATTATATCTTGTTACAGTTCACATATATATATATATATATATATATATATATATATATATATATATATATAAATATATATATATATATATATATATATATATATATATATATATATATATATATATATATAGTTTGAACTTGAAAATGTTCATATATTTGTTGACTGAAACCTTCAGTGCAGGCCGCGAAAGCGTAGGGTATCATGTGACAATATATACAAGTGAGCTCTATTGTGTCTTATGTACTGTGAAAAGCATCACTATTGTCACTATTTGGCGGTGAAGGCTGTTGTGCACACGCTCGCACACCCACGCAAGATACACTAGGGTAGGTTTATGGTTATGCATAGATGTGTGTGCGTGCGCGCACCCACATCCATGCACAATTATGCCCAAGCGTAGGTGGACACTGTTTCAGAGCCTGTTTAGGCCGGTGCTATGGGTAGAGGATGCTGGTGCTACTGGTTCCTCGGTGTGGTGCCATTTAGCGGCCCGCTCTCCTCTCTGCGGTCTAGGATCCACTGCTGATGAATTTGCGGTGTTATGAGCATTTGCTTGGTCGCCCCCCCCCCCCCCTTGTTGCATGATTTCCCTATGCAAAAATTGGAAAAACTAAAATATCTCACCATGTAAAAAAATCAATTCTTTGGATGCAGGACCTCAAAATGTGCCTGCAACCCAAAAAATTTCTGCACCACCAAAAAATAATTTTGGCAAAAATATTTTTTGCACCCCCCCCCCCCCCCCCACAAAATATGATCGCACTGCCAAAAAAATGGCTGCACAGCCAAAAAAAACCTACCCCCAAAAAATTGCACCGACCCAAAACATATTTTGCACCGCCAAAATAGTGCACTGGCAAAAAATTTCACTTGACCACCAAAAATACACCCAAAAAAATATTTGCACCGCCAAAGCGTTGTGCACTGCCAAAAGTTTGGCGCAAAACCACCAAACAGGTTTGTTCTAGCACCACCAAAAACTGGTGAACCACCAAAAATGGTACAAACAAGCCAATATGGGGGCATGTCCAACCCTACTTCCGGTCTGCAGGAGTGAGAGTATAAAAGGAGCCGACTTGCAGAGCTCAGATCATTCGCAATTTGGTCTCACAGATGGAGCACGCATCAGCCTACTAGAGAAGTCAATCAAATTGACTACGTTATTAGTACCCCCACCCCCACCCCCTCCTTGTCAATACTTGCAAGTATTTCGGTACATTATTCTATGGCCATAATGGAATTAAGAATCATTTATATTAATAACATCACAATGCCAATGAATGTTTTACATATTATAGATAGGAAATTGGTTGCTATCGTTATTTAGATAATTAACTGTAAAATGACATTATCCATCTATTTCAGATAATGAGTTCCTGATAAGGAATGTAATGGAAGATAACATATACACTCAACGAGCGTTAGACAGGGAATCCACGTCACAATATAATATTACTGTGCTGGTAAGTAGAATACTTTGTTAGAAATAACATACTACTTCGGTGTGTGAGACTGACAGCATGTGTGTATGCATGCATAAGTATGTGCGCATGTGTGTATATTCATAAAGAAATCCAGTTTATCAATCATATGACGTCATAATCAACAATGTCAAATGTAGGCTGACATCGTAATCAATTGCATCATGGATGACCCGATTTAGTCTGTCAAGTTGTACAAATTGTATGTCTTTGCTATTTAAAGAGACATTACCTACAAGCTAAATTAAATTTTTGGAAATTTTAAATATATTTATTGCGATGAAAAGAGCTTAGTATATTATTAATGCATACTAATTTTTATACACAAATTCCGACTAAATCACGCATGTTTGTTATGTTATTGGTTTTCTGGAGGAATAGAGCCAGGTACAAATGTTTCTTACATTTGTTTACGGATCGCTTGAATTCGTGGGAAGTCAGAAAATCTTAAATATGTCTAGACAGTCCCCGAAAATTGTGGCGCCAGTGTGGCACGAACCACCGTATAGCCTCAAAGATGAAAGCCTAACAGAGCCGAACAAGAATAAGTTATAGAGCTAATATCAAACGGATTAATTAGTAAATAAGTATCATGAGAACATACTTACCTCCCTAACACTCTTGATATACTAGTATGTCAGCTCTAAATTCAATAATTATAAAAAGTTAGGCACCCCTACTGGGCAGGTAGAATGTACACAGTCATGCACATGTCAGACCCCACCCCTGCGCATGCGCATACTGGTACTTCCGTTTTCTAATATATTGGCTTATCAGCAACATTGAAAACAATTTCAAACTATTTTGTTAAATTTTTATTCATTTTCTTTCATCCATTTCACTATGTCTGAATCCAAAGCATCAGGGGAGTCTGCCTCATCTTCCTTTAAGGTGATATTGTTCCATATATTATTTAAGGTGTTAGCACGTTTTTAGGCGCTGGGAATCCTTGTTAAATTATCCTAGCGCCTAAGTTCTACTAATCCCTTGTGTCTTTGTGTCCACAGGCTCATCTTAGGATGGTAGAGCTCCCGTTCTTCACTCAGAGTTCTATCGTGTCTCCTTTTTTTCTGACTTATCATCTGATATGTCTACGGGTCGGAGATATAAAGCGAAAAATATCTCCCTCCTTTTGTCCCATCCCCTTCATCAGACTCTACAGACTCAGCGGATGGTATTCTGCACAAGAGGATGGTTTACCTGTGCTCAGGATAAGGGAGTTCATTTGTTATGGCACCTAATTATTTGAAATCTTTTCTGCCATCCTTATTGCACTGTATTCTCTCATGTGGTTGTGCATGGGTTCTCAGATATAGAATTATAGTATTATATTATTCTTGAGTGATGAATGTATGTAGTCCTAGGTATTTCTTGCATTCATAATCTGGTATCTCCTCCCCTCGAAGGCTTTTGCATTGAGGTTTGATGTCACAATCAGCCAGGTTTTTCCCCCCTTTTCCTTGACGTCATGATCTTGTTTTAAAAATAGAGGATCTCTTGATGTCATTATCAATATTATGTTATGAATGTGTAGAGATATCTGGGTGTCATAATCAGTCTCTTTCTTCTTTCTAACATTCTCAGGTTATCCCTGGCTGTGGTTTTTATTCCTTATTTTTTATGAAGACATCTGTCCCTTCGGGGTTGTCAGTAATAAAAGTGGTTGTCTTCTCTCTCGAGTTTGTTTTTATATTTAATTTTTAACAAAATTACCAAACTAAAATACTCATTCTCTTCGTATGTCTACCTTTGCAGAAGTCATCATGTCCATCTTGTCTGAAGCATCTTAAGGATAGATTCTTCCCTCACCTCTGCCCGTCTTGCACTGATTGTAGGCTATCTAACAAATGTGCTATTTGTAAAGAGTGGGTGGATTTAACCTCTGAATTCTTCTGTTCTCAGGCGAAGATGATGGCAGAGGACAGCAAGAGGGTGAGGAAGGAGGAGAACAGTAAGAAGAAGGCGTCCGAGAAGGGTGAACTGGAGGCCTTAAAGGTAGAGTTAGTGAGTGAGATGCACAGGACTTTGAAGGACCTGATGCCTAACATGCTTCGCGGCATGTTGGCGGGCACAGATGTTTCAACTTCCTGCGCATCGACCTCGGTGCAGGTAGCCCCCGTCCTGAATCATGCCCTACTAGTTCGGACAAAGTTAGTGTTCCAGCGGCAGCCGACTTGGACCCAGGCTTGATGTTCGCATCGCCTGGTGATCCAGCGGTGCGAGCAGCATCAGGCGGGACCCAACCAGCAGGCCTGACCACGACCACTTGCGGAGTACCCTCATCATCTGCCTACAGGCATTCTCCCAGTCAGTCTGGGTTAGCTTTCTTTGCTATCCAAGAGTTTAAGTTTCCTGACTAGGAAGATGATGATGACTACCTGCTCGGCCCACGGGACGATCATGAAGCCAGGGATGCGAGTGTTTACACTCCCCTCATGGGGAGTGCGGGCACTCACACCTATGGTACCGTTCCCTCGGGAGTGGGTTTCGTGATTCAACCTGTGGGCCGATTTGGAGCGGACAGCCGCCCGTATAAGATACCACGCTTAGCCGTAGAATCGTATACGGATGACCCGGAGCACGCTAGTGTGGCTTATGCCCCTCATACGAGCGCGGCCCAGGTGGGCGGACTGCCCGTGGAGAATATCATGCCAGCCCTCGCGGGCCAGTATGCATTCCCCGGGCAGTCAGGTACGTCTGTAGCCTCCTACACAGCCCCACCTGCGAATGCCATTGAAGATGATGAGGGCCCGCTGCTCATCAGCAATTCACAGGTGGCCACGGACGCGGACCCATCTGACGCGTGCGCATGGCTCCTCGCTGTCAGACCAGAGCTCTCCGTGAATGAAATGGCCACCAGGAACCTGCGGGCATGGTTACGGGCTTAGCCGTTGGCCACCTCAGCTCTATCTCTGCCGTATGCAGAGCATATCGTAGATATGTTCGCTCCGGCAGAGTAGTCGATTAGACCGAAAGGTCGCCTTGTGAAGGCCCCCCCCACCCCCACCCGCGAGTTTGCTAGATGTTAGTCAGTACACTCGATATGGTCTAGTGCCCTGACCGAGCGCGGATAACCACACTGCTCTTGGTGAAGACTATGTGACTATGTGTGTCTGTTTGTTGGTCTGTTTACGTGTGGTGCTCCCCTTAAAAACTAATCAGATTTGACTCAAATTTTAATACAACAAAGAATTTTATTGTGAAAGCGGCTATCCAACATTAGCCATGATCCAGAAAAAAGCCAGATCAAATTTTTGAAACTATTTAGCTCAAAATTTGTACATAAGAAAGGATGTGACCATACACTAGGGTTTCACAATTTTTGGCGTAATATGACAAAATCCGGCGAATAGGAAAGATGTACAATGTGATAAAAATGGCAGGGCGAGGGTCTGCAATCTCTATCTTGTTATTGTATAAAACTAAAACAAGATAAAATGTACCATTTCCCTTTAACTATAGCAAATACCTCACAAAATGAGGCACATTGCTTGTTCATGACTATGCCAAAGCATGTGGGTTGTTTAGAATATTAACAAGAGGCCCAAGGGGCCTGTATCGTTTACCTGGAATATTTGCCCACTGACACAACTGAAAAATTGAGATGACCATTGAAAAAATTTACCAATCAAATTTCTGTGAAGAAAGCTTAGCCAAATTTTATTAAAATTGGCCCAGTGGTTAAAAAGTATGATTTTCTAAGAAATTTGCAGAAAATACAAGATGTCCGCCAAAAACGTTATATTTTGATTGATTCATGGCGGACATGTTTTTTTACATATAAACATATACAATTTTTGGCGGCCGAAATATTTGGCCAATCAATCTTGAATAAACTTGGCTTAGCTCTTGCCCTAGATGATGTTTCATGAGTTTTGAATCGATTCCCAAGCGGTTTCGGAGATTTTAAAGACATTTCTACAAATTGGCCGATCGACTCTGCTTGAACAAACTTGAATCTCTGCCCTAAGGATGCTTCCTACCGATATAATTGAAATCGACCAAGTAGCTCTTGAGAAGTCATTTAAAGAAAAAGTTGACGGACGGACAGTGGATGGTCGCCACAGCATAAGCTAACTTGGTCATTCTGGCCAGGTGAGCTAATAATTATTTAAAACACATTTTGTTTATGTTTCAGATGATACTTATCTTCCAGAGTCAATGGGAAAGACACTGATGCTATAAATTCATGATGCTAATTTACCAGCATCTACTTACTGTATCTGATGATATATTTCACTCTGGCATGTTGCTCAAATGCAGTAGCAGTATTGTGCATGTCATTGGTTGAATCTTTGTAGCCTGGATATGACATTTCAATGGCAACATGATTTTGCAGGACTAAACCATTTAGTCAATTTCCTAGCAATACAAGCCATTCCAATGCCAGAATTTTTTTAATAGTCTTCTTGGTCTACCAATGGACATTTCTCAGTACCACTCTTTGGGCCGGCTTGAGTGATAAACCGTTAAGTTGGATAAATTTGTGTCGCTTTATAGCATTTGTCGTAGTTGTAATTTAAGAGCGACCAAAATAAAAAAAAATTGTAAAGTATCATCACCATGCAAACAAGAGCGCCGGAAACGGCGCATAATACCCGCCATGATGACAAACCAATGAATGAGAGCTATCAGAAAATCTTGGATTTCGGATCATCATCGATTTCGTTAGGTTTCTTCCGCAGACCTAGTCCAACCAGTCTGAAGTTTCAAAGCGATCCGATAAACGGTAACAGAGTTATTATCCGGAAACCAATTTTCAAGATGACCGCCTGTGGCTGGCAGCCATCTTGGATTTTGGATCATCACCGATTTCTATAGGTTTCTTCCCCAGGCCTACACCCTATGAAGTTTCAATTTGATCCGACAAATGGTAACGGGAGTTATCATCCAGAAACCAATTTTCAAGATGGCCGCCAGTGGCTGGTGGCCATGTTGGATTTTGGATCATCGTCGACGTCAATAGGTTTTTCCCAAGACCTAGTCCAACCACCCTATGAAGTTTCAATGCGATCCGACGAACGGAAACAGAAGTTATCATCCGGAAACCACTCTGCCGCCTGCACGCCCACCCGCCCGCCCGGACGGATGGCGCCATTACATAATACCCCGCCAAATCTTTTGGCGGGGTATAAAAATGGATATGATATTTTCATAATTTACCAACAAATAAACACCCTGGAGATTGTTTCGCTCACCTGATACCTCAGTATTTGAATCAGAACACTTGAAAATAAATTTCAAAGCACATTTTGGCTGAAAACATACACATTTTGGTCAGAAATGCTAACATTTTTTTCTTGAAATGAGGTAATTTAAGATTAAAACCAAAACATTTGGACAGAGATGTATATATTTTAGCAGCAAATATGGAAATCGCAGGTCAAAATGTAACACTTTTGACCAGAAGTATGAAACTTATAATCAGAATTACAAATTCTGTGCTAGAAATGTGCATAGGGTAGTAGAATTATGTAAGGGACAGAGGTATTATCTTTTGAAAATTACACCAGTCTCCAATTACCAGTTCATACAGCATGTGAATTCTGTATTTGATGAATGATACTCATGACTGAGTTAGAAAATCACAATTTTTCATTCATCAAGTACAGAATTCATATTCTGTATAAACTGGTAGATTGTAGACTAGGCTGGTGTAATTTTAGATTCTTATATCCAATTTTCAGTACTCATTGCGTCTACTGATAAAAATGACTGAGTAAGGCCAGGTACATTAGTGACTGTACACAATATGTGTATTTAGACACTAACCCAAGATTATTTGTTTAACATCTAGGCCATACAACTCTTTAAACAATATATGCCAGTCTTATTAACTACTGGTTCTGCAACAATTAACCATTTTGAAATCATTGTCATAACTTGACATAAAGGGTTAAATAAAAACTTCAATCACTAAAACTGAATTTTTTCTTTGTAACTCAATCAATAAATACAGTATTTTGCCTTAAATATGATTATTGATGAAATGAACTGTAATTATCAGTGTGTGTTGTTAATTACAAGTACCGGTATGTATGAGACTTTGAAAACAGTCTTTAGAAACACTGTGGTCACATCCATCACAGGTGTGTGTTTGTCATTCTGAGATTGACTGAGAATGTCTTTTGCGAATTTGGTACCGGTATGACAGATGTTATTCCATTTACTGCATCCAATCATTTAAGAGTGATGAAGAAGAAATCATAGAATGCATCTCATTGCAAGGCATTCTATCTGTTACACTAGACACTGATTTGGTGCACACTCATCACCCTGGCACAGGCTGCCAAAGAAAGGAAAGTACTTTTGAATCATATAATATATTATTCACCAGTTCGGCCCCCTGGAATTGCAGTCAAAGACAATGCTATTCTTGGAATCTTATCACTGGAATGATTGGCTCAATCACCAAGCCATCATTCCAGTGGTAAGTTGTCAAAAATAGTCTTCTCACAGTCTGCAAATGGACATTTTCTATCGGGCAATCTATATCCATTCGCAGATCAAGAGAATGCTATTTTTGAAAACTTATCACTGCAATGATTGGCTCAATCATCAAGCCAGTTATTCCAGTGTTAGGTTGTCAAAAATAGTCTTCTCATGGTCTGGAAATGGAAATTTTCTATGGGCAATGTATAATCCATTTGCAGACCAAGAGAATGCTATTTTTGAAATTTTATCACTGCCATGATTGGCTCAAGAACCAAGCAGTCATTCCAGTGGTAAGTTGTCAAAAATAGTGTTCTCATGGTCTGCAAATGGAAATTTTCTATGGGGCAAGGTATAATCCATTTTCAGACCAAGAGAATGCTATTTTTGAAATTTTATCACTGCCATGATTGGCTCAAGCACCAAGCAATCATTCCAGTGGTAAGTTGTCAAAAATAGTGTTCTCATGGTCTGCAAATGGAAATTTTCTATGGGGAAAGGTATAATCCATTTTCAGACCAAGAGAATGCTATTTTTGAAATTTTATCACTGCCATGATTGGCTCAAGCACCAAGCAATCATTCCAGTGGTAAGTTGTCAAAAATAGTCTTCTCACTGTCTGCAAATGGATATTTTCTATAGGGCAATGTATATCCATCCGCAGACCAAGCCAATGCTATTTTTGAAATCTTATCACTGCAATGATTGGTTCAATCATCAAACCAGTTATTCCAGGGTTAAGTTTCCAAAAATAGTCTTCTCTTGGTCTGCAAATGGACATTTTCTATGGGGCAATGTATAATCCATTTGCAGACCAAGAGAATGCTATTCTTGAAATCTTATCTCGGGAATGACTGCCTAAATCATCAAGCCAGTCTGTCATTTCAGTGATAAGTTGTCAAAAAAAATTTTCTTGACTACATTTTCTCATTACAGGGTACATACATCTTCTGCAGAATGAAATTCCACTTTTTCTATACCTTTTCCAGACCTAATTAATCAACTTCTAGTCCCATTTTATGTCTCAAATCTGTGTCCATATGAAAGCTGCCAAAAATTTCTAGAAAAATTATGAAATTTATAGCTAAGATCATCAATATTTTGATTATTATCTATATTATTTTGCAAATGAGAATCACATCTGACAATATTTTAATTTCACATACATTTTCCAAAGCTGTAGGAGAAAATATTAAATTTTCCATAATTTTCAAGGCCTGACTATATTGGTTTCTTATAATTCCACACTTTTCCAGACTTTCTGTGTAATTGTGTCTGAACCATGCCCTTTAAAAGGTTAAACCTTTCCCTTGAGGAATATTTTAATTTCAAGGCAGCCATACTGGAAAAACTTTACTAGTGTGTACACAGGTGTGGCAGTTTGTCTCTCAACAATTTTGACATTTGCATGATGGAACTTAACAACTTTCATCATTTGTTCCTTTTGACAATATCTATTGTGGCTATAACAACTGCTCTGCATTCAAAATCCAATATGGCTACCTGATTTAAACAATTCAGATTCAGAGAGTGTATATTGTGTCACCACCTTATTCGACCACAGGTTCATAGGGTTAGTTTTAACAAAGGAAATGGAAGTCACTGGAAATGATTCTTGTTTTCTTGTTTTAACTCTTTAGCCAGCCAAAAACAGCTTCTGCAGTGGTCATGAGAAATGTGCATTTGCAGACTAAGAGGATTATTTTTTTTAATTACCACTGGGGTGGCTGGCTCAATAACCGAACCAGCCATTCAAGTGTTAAAATTTCAAAAATAATCTCTGTCGGCAAAGGGACATTTTCAATGAAAACATGGAATTTATTTTTAAATTCGAGGATTAAAGGGTTAACAGCTTTTTTCATTAAACCATTGTGAAAGCTTGCAGGATGCGGCAACTATTTTTTAGATTTTACCACTTGAAGAATTGGCTCGATAACGAAGCCAGTCATTCGTGGTAAATTTACAAAAATTGTTGTCTATAATTACTGCAGTGCTGTACCGGTGTTCAAAAATTCATTTACCAGAAAAAGAGAATTAATTTGTGTTATTTATGACAGGATAAAGGCTAAAATGGCTATAAATAACTGGCTGATTATTTTGAAAACAATTTGACAGTAAAGAACTTAAGGAAGCAACAGCACACTCAATCTATTTTCAAAATAATCTGCCAACTATTATCTGTCACCTAGGGCATACACTTGGGCCTTGACTCGATTCACTATTCAAATTCTGACAGTTACTCTGTGCTCATTGTGGTCGTAATAGACAGGTTTTATCGATTAACTTAAATCCTGGATTTGAAGCGTCATTTTTAGAGGATGATGGCTCGATTATT
This sequence comes from Chaetoderma sp. LZ-2023a, assembly GCA_034401795.1. Taxonomy (NCBI): domain Eukaryota; kingdom Metazoa; phylum Mollusca; class Caudofoveata; order Chaetodermatida; family Chaetodermatidae; genus Chaetoderma; species Chaetoderma sp. LZ-2023a. The sequence goes on from CM067372.1 coordinate 56,028,212, forward strand.
TCAAACAACAAAATATTGTCTGTACTTTTAGATCGAAGCTGTATCTTTGACATGTTAGAAGCGAGGCGGGGCAGAAGATAAGAGATCTATCAAAACAGTGATAGGGATATTAAAAAACTGGTGACTCAATTTGGCAGCTTAAATTACTGTATATAGTAACGGCAAACCTTTCTGTGATGATCTGTTTGTGTCGATAGGAATGCATTCTGGAAAATGTGCGAACTTCCGAAGTGCACAAAAGAAATAGATATGAATAAACAGATGTAATTTTAAAACCTGTTCCCAACTTAAATGATGACCTAATTACTCGCCGTGTACGCTGGAAAAGGAGATTCTGAACGCGATGTTCTGAGTTAGACATTTTCGTCTAACTTACACGTGGGTCTCAGCATGCATAAGTTACGACCATATTTATACCCCCGCATAAGTTACGCGCTTTTCGTGAAACCCGATTTATGCCGCAGATATGAATAAACAGATGTAATTTTAAAACGTGTTCCCAACATAAATGATGACCTAATTAGCCTCCTCTCACAAATACTCGCCGTGTACGCTGGAAAACGAGATTCTGAACGCGATGTTCTGAGTTAGACGTTTTCGTCTAACTTACGTGTGGGTCTCAGCACGCGTAAGTTACGACCATATTTATACCCCCGCATAAGTTACACGCTTTTCGTGAAACCCAATTTATGCCCCCTACCATACTTACGCCATATTTACGTCCAATATCGTACTTACGCACCTTTGTGAAACTGGCCCCTGGTGTTGTCACACGTACCAGAGACACGCCAACTTCTAAAATTTATGTACACCCCGTTAACCCTAGGTGCACCAGTGGAAGGTTGATTGACTTTCCACATTCAGGAGTGGGAGCGATTAATTCAGGACCGCTTAGTCTTGCAAGGGCTTTTGCGCGGATACAGTCCAGAGTGGATAATAGGTTTGCCATTGCCTCTGTCTCTGGTACCGGCAAATTGGAAACGATAAAATCAGAAATTCAAAGTTCTCCCATTCGGAATTTCCGCTTATTTCCACATTTCCATTGCAAAGAGTTTTCGTCGGTTCCTGAGATTCACTTTAACAGGGATGCCAATGGGAATTCAAAGTTCTCCTATTTGGAATCTCCACGGCTCCAAGGGTCTTCACTCGAATGGTCCTTGCTATCACAGCATAGCAGTCCACACTTACATAGACGACTGGTTGATAAAAGCACACAACCCAGAAAGCTTGACAGCAAATCTGGAGATAGTTTTGTAAACTCACTGAATTAGGCTGGATAATCAACTTTCAAAAATCAGAGTTGACTCCATCCCAGAAGTTGGTTTTCCTGTGTATGTTCTTCGATCTGGAGATAGGATATGTTTATCCATCCCAGGAGAGAGTGGAAAATCTCTCGTGCATTCAATTGGTTTGTAGCAGTCGTTATATTCCAGCATGAGTCTATTTGAGAATGCTAGGTTTGATGGTTTCAATGGAACCAGTCATTCCTCAGGCGGCCTTGTGCAGGTGGCCGATTCAGCTGTTTCTCTTGCTTCAGTAGACACAGAGTTCAGGTTCACTGGACTCGCGCATTCAAGTGTTGGATCCTCATTCATCACCTTCACTGGTGGATGGAGAGAGAGAATCTTCTGGCGGGTGTCATGCTGACCCGTCCCCACCCTCAAGTAACGATGTTTACGGATGCATCGATGGAGGGATGGGGAGCTTACCTGGAAGAAGCCACAATATAAGGATCAGTCAAAGGAGCATATCAACATGCTAGAATTATGAGCTGTAATCCTAGGCCTGAAACACTTCTTAAAGGAAGAGGAGGGAAAGTTTGTGTTGATACGTTCAGACAACTCAACAGTAGTGTGTTACATAAACCGCCAGGGCGGAACGAAGTCGCCAAGTCTCTGTATGACGACAGAAACTGCTTTGCTGGTGCATGGATCATATGATCACCTTGAAAGCAGTTCATATTCCAGGGAGGCTGAATCTGTTAGCAGACTCATTGAGCCGAAGGATGAGCATTCTGCATACGGAATGGCAACTAAATCAATGTGTGGTGGATCATCTGTTCAATCATTGGGGGAAACCCAACATAGATTTATTCGCAATGAAGAAGAATGCGAAGATGACGACGTACGTTTCTCCGATTCCAGATCCAAGCGCTATCGCAGTAGTTGCGCTAGCTATCCGTTGGAAGGGAATGTATGCATACGCATACCCTCCAACAATCCTGATTCCAAGGATTCTTCAGAAAATCAAACGGGAGGAATGCCAAGTGGTTCTGATCGCCACGAATTGGCCAAGCCGATCATGGTTTACGGATCTGCTGGACCTTCTGGTTTGCAATCCGGTTCCTCTTGCGTCTGATTGACCATGTTATCTTCCAGGGCAAGACCCTTCACAACAATCCGTCAATGTTTCAATTGACTGCATGGATGTTGTCAAAAAATCTTAAATAAGGAGGGCTTTTCTGAGCAAGCAGCCAATTTTATAGGCAGAACCTGAAGGGGGTCAACCTCCATCGCATTATAAAATCAACACATTTGCCGAATGGTGCTCAAAGAGATGTATCAATCCAATGGATGCATCTATTCAGGTAGTAGCTTATTTTCTCTGTCACCTGTATGATGCCAGCCCTATAGTCTTAAACCTAATTCTATTGCTGGATGTAAATCAGCATTAATGACTGTTATCCCATGCTTGGCAAAGAGGGGAAGTTATGAAGTATGTGTTCTAAATACTCTTATCAAAGGTATGGGCAGTCTTAGACTGAGAAATCCTCCACAGACTCCATCATGGAGTCTTTCTCTGGTTCTTCAAGTTTTGAGTGATAAAACTTTTGAACTACTTAGTGCTATTTCTATAAAATTATTGACACTTAAAACTATTTTTTACTGCGGCAGCCTCAGCCAGACGCATAAGTGAAATTCATTCCTTGTCTGCTGAGCCTGACCGTTATCTAGTTACAGGTGAAGGCCTTAAGCTTCTACCGAGATTACATTTCTTGGCTAAGAATCAATCTTTAAAATATCTGGGTCAACATATAATTTTACCTGCCTTAACCAGATATGATCCTGGTGCTAAAGCATGGTGTCCTGTCCGTGCCTTACATAAGTACAAGAAAAGGACTCAGGTTTGGCGGAATGACCCATGCTCCCTATGGTTGTCATATATTGAACCCCATGGTAGAGCATCAAGAGACACTATTTCCAGATGGTTAGTAGAATGCATTCAATTCTGTCATAAGACAGCCACTGGAAAACAAATAGATAGAGCCAAGGCTCATAGTGTCTGTGGTGTGGTAACTTCCACGGCATTATTTAATGGTGTTTCTGTTGAAGACATTATGTCAGTAGCCCAGTGGCACTGTGAATCAAGTTTTACCGACCATTATCTCCCTGACACTTCCAACCCGCTCGCCATCTCAGTCCTCAGAAAATAATTCAGAGGTATTTATTTGTAATTAGTTTTCCTCCTCTGCTATTTTCAAATATCACATTTGTTAGTAGGGAATCCCTACTATTTCCGGTTACATTCTCTTCATCCGTATGGGGGGAAGAGGTGATTTCTGCGCTCAAGACATCAGAGGTCAGTATATGTGACCATTTAATTTTTTATCTTGTTGGTTGTGTCATGTTATTATTTAATAGGGTGATGGTTAATGTCTCTTAATTGTGGTTCTTTCCGAGAGTTTTTGAAAATGAAGCAATTCGTCTTTTTCCAATGTCTAATAATACTTGTTTTCAAGTATTAGAGAACGTGCTAGTCATTTAGCGTAGCGTTTTTTCCTAACCTTCCTCAGAAAGGGATGGGGGGTGGGGAGCACATTTGCCTTTTGATCACTCTCTCTTCATCGGTTAATTATCCGATGTAAAATTCTATTCCTGGTTGTGTTTCAGACACAGTTTCCGATGTTTTAAATCTCTTGAAAATTCAAAGAGCCGATCTTCGAGGGTGAGCTGGTTTTAGGACCTCGCCTCCCTCCCGCCAAATTTAATTTCAAATTCTGGCTTTTATCAAGAGTATTAGGGAGGTAAGTATGTTCTCATGATGTGAAATAAGAACATTTTCAAATTTCTTTTTCACGAGTGAGATGGCATACTTACCTCCCTAACAGGATCCCGGTCTCTCCACCCCACAAAGGCCTGGTCCTTTGGTTATTTGAATAGTTGATTCTATGTCAGCCAATATTTAGTAACGGAAGTACCAGTATGCGCATGTGCAGTGGTGGAGTTCTGACACGTGCATGACTGTACATTCCACCTGCCCAGTAGGGGCACCTAACATTTTATAATTCTGGATATTAACAAATTTAAAGCCAATATACTAGTATATCAAGAGTATTAGGGAGGTAAGTATGTTATCTCAGTCGTGAAAAAGAAATTTGATAAATTTTCTTGGATTACGTAATGCAACATCGCCCGGGCCTACTAAATACTCTGGGGTTCTCGTGGAATTTGTTAGTTCTGTTTATATTTGCAATTTTAATATTTGTAAAATTCATAATTTGCACCTTTTTTACTATTGTGTGGTCACATTTATAAGAAATGCTGTTCAATTACGCAAATTTCCACACTAGAACCGTTTTATGTTTTTTTCAAAATTTTGAGATTTACCACGTATTAGATCTTTAATAAACATTCTGTTGAATATTTTGAAACTAATTTGGCTGGGCCATGCATCAGCACTCAGAAGGGCATCCACCTTACTCCATTTACATGCCACAGCGCTCTGTTCTGGGCCCTTTACTATTCTTGATTTTTATAAATGACAGCCATATTCTAAACAATATCAGACTATTTCGCGATGAAACTTGCCTTTATATAAGATCTGAAAACATAGCAGCGCATACAGCTTCGATCGACCATGATCTCCAGACTATGAGGAAATGGTCCGACACGTGGCTGATCGAGTTTAATGCCTCTCAAACAACTTCCCTGATTATTTCTTTACATAACGTTCCAACCGCATTTCCTATCAAATTTAACAATTCTGACATACTTCCTTCCACCTTGGCATTAGTTTTAATAATCACGGCAACTTACCCATGTAGAAACTCTAATAGCCAACGCCTAACACAAACTCTCGCTACTCAAAGGTTTTAAATATGTCCTTATTTGGAAATGTCTCGAAATTATGTATAAAAGCTTTATCAGACTATCTTTCGCATATGCTGACATTGTTTAGGACAACATTCCTCAATACATTGTAATCAGATTAGAAAATTTTCAAAAAGATGCACTCAGGACAATAAGTGGCTTAACTTGTAGTGCCCACATTGCTGGCCTGTACGCAGAAGCAGGAATTGAAATGCTCTCCCATAGACGTGAATTCCATAGATTAGTAATACTTTACTAAATTATTAATGGAACGACATGCAAGGCCCTGGCCGGTCACATTCCTTAACATTCACAAACTCGAAACTCATACAATATTTGTCAACCCAACATTCTAACTCCATATCGTGTTGCTGCACTGAGCTCTGCTGCCGTTCTTTTTTCCCAGCAACAGTCAGTGCCTTGAATTCTCTCCCTGCACCTGTCACAACATCTGCCACCATAGGAGAATTTAGGAGCAAACTTAAACTCCTGGTACTATGAGGTTCAAGATTTGCCAACATAACTCTACGCAGACTCCGCAATTGCTGTAGTTCTCTAAATAGGCACCTGTTTGATAACTCTCTGTCGGACACTGCGACTTACTCATCTGGATACCCAGACAAATCTGTAGACCACTACTTGTTAAACTGCCCTCTTTTTAAAGTCTCTCTTCAAAATGAGCTTGCCTTGAATGACATTTGTCTCCTGACTCTCACAACTAGACAACTCCTATATGGCAACAATAACTTGGATGAGGAAAATAGTGTTCTAATATCCACCATCCTATGTGATTATATAGTTGAAACCGGTCGTTTCAAATAATGCTACAACCGACCTTGAAGCCAACAACCTGGGAGCTGACTTGGAGGACGCGACTTCAGCCGGTTTGTCGCACGTGACAGGTCATGCCCGTGGGGCCTACTAATGTAAAATAGACTCTAACTAGTAAACCTATTTGTCTCTTACTCTGGCACGGTCTCTCGTATGTGGCGAGCAGGCTGGGGATTGTCCTCCAGATAGACTCTTAGTGTGACTGTGTATCTGTCAACCCAGCTAGTCATCGGCTGCAGGGGTATGGAGGTGTTTTGAGCTGTTGCAAGTCGATTGACCATTTGCATATGACCGGAACTGGCAACCTTGCAACAATATTGCACCTGACACACAAAGCATTTGTAAATATGATCTAGTAGCCACGCTGTATTGCAAGCATGAGTGTCCAAACCTTGAGCGTTATCCTATTACTGCCATTTTCACTTCTAGAGTATACTTACCTCCCTAACACTATGATATTTCCTAAATATCGACCGTCATTCAATAAACGTCAGATTAAAAAAGCTAGGTGCCCTACTGGGCATGGAGTCAGTTGACAGTCTGGCAGATGCCAGCCCCAACCTTGCGCATGTGCAGACTGACGCTTCCTCTTTCCTGTATATTGGCCAGAGACACATGCTTGCTTGTTTCTTTTGAAGCTCTATTTGCGTTTGTTATACAGTTTATAAGTGTAGTAGAGAATTCTAATGATGTCAGATCATCCTAAGTCGCCTGAGGCCACGCCAGGATCAAGCCATCATGTGATTTCTATTACATTTTTGTCTAATTTCGTCATTAAATGCATGTTGTTATGTATTTCCCTGGCACGATTTAGACGTGATAGTCACCTAGAAAGCTGGTAAAATATTATTTTGGCGCCATGAAATACTAATCTCTATTTGTTTTTGTGTCCACAGGTTCCTGTTATGGATATGGTTCACATGTGAGATGGTTTTTCTCCATCATTGCCCTCTTTTTATGTTAGGAAAAGAATTTATGCCCAGGATGATTGTGAGCTCCCATCAGAGCGAGCTCTTCATTCTGCCCTGTGGTCCCAATAGTATTATGGTGGACAGGCATAGTGGTGATGGTGGATTACTCAAGTGCGCTGAATATGGTAGCATGCTAAAGATGCAGGTACTCTAGAGTTATGTAGAATGGCACGCTAATAAATACAATTCGTCCTTACACCTGGATGATGTTTTTTGTCAGATTGTCTTCATGTTTTTGGAGATATGACATCATAATCAGCCTTGTTATTATTATTAACACTTTTGCCCAGGCTGATTTACCTTTCTTAGCAAGTGTCCTTTATGGTCCTTAAGTTGTTCCTCCCTATTTATTTGGGTTTTAGTTTACTAACTTATTAACTAAAAAACCCATTCTTTTCGTCTTATGGCCTTTCAGAAATCTGGTTGTATGTTCTGTGGTCATTTTCTAAAGCCTATGTTCGCCCCCCCCCCCCATCCCCCCATGTCTGTACTAAATGTAGCATGTGTTGTCTGTTGCTTAAATGTGACTTATTTTCTGAATTTGTATTTCTTCAGGTGAAAGATAAGACGAGCAAGATGATGCCGTGACCATGGAATTGGATGAACGTGCCCCCTTCACGCGGAGCACGAGCACATTTTTCCATTGGACTACTCCCGCAAGAGTCGCGTTCACGGCGCAGAGGGTTACCTGGGTTGGAGCCGATGGTTGCCAATATCGCATACCACAGCTTGCTGCTTGTATGGTGACAGCTAGCTCGGGGCATGGCATGGTGCATTTTACCCCTCACGATGGCATGGCTCGGGCTCCTGGTCTAGCTATGTTTACCAGGCGTATCCATGGCTCCAGCCACGTTTACACCTGCGAGTGCTATTGAGGACGACGAAGGCCCGCGCATAGTCGAGCACTCGCAGGTGGCCATGGAGGAGGACTGGTCTGATGCTTGCCAATGGCTGGTATGCGTCAGAACAGAACTCAAGGTGGAACCGTTTGATTCCCAGTGGGACCAGCATCCGTGGTTGGTGAGGAAGCCGATGATGTCCGCCATGCCATCTCTGCCGCTAGCAGAGCATATCGTTGATATGTTCACGGCGGCAGAGGCATCCATTAAGCCTAATGGACGTCTCGCGAAGGCCCCCTCGGGAGGTGGCAAGGCGATGTGGCGTCGTAGCTGGTCAATACCAGCAATACGGTGTGGTGCCGAAGCCGAGCGCGGATGACCATGCAGCGCTAGGCGTGGACAGGCAGCCAGGCTCCCGATCTGACACGGGAGCACTGTGCATGAGCATGCTGCGCAGTGCAATTACTGAATTGCGTGATACAGAGGGTGAGGGATGCAAGCTCCTCCAAGAAACGATCACGCTAGTGAATAGCCAGAGGGCGCTATGCGAACAGTTCGAGGTGCTCCGTAGGGAATGCGTTCATATAGCGCCCCCTGCGTTCCATCCTCAACAGGCCCGAGGTGGCAGTGGTCATGTCAGGCCAGTCACCGCCGCAGCATAGGCAGCGATCATACCAGCAACAGCCTTCTACGGCACGGCTCAGGCCATGGAGTGTGAGGATCTGGTTGTGGTAACCGTGCCTGATGAGCTGGTTGTTACGGGGACCATTCCAGTGCTAATAGAGCAAGAGACAGTGCCACTCTTGCATTGCTCATGTCCACAACTCTCCCTATGTGGACCCGTGGGAGGTTGTTTGACCTTTCACAAGCAAGAGTGGGAGCAGTTGACTCAGGACTGCTTAGTCTTGCGATGGCTTTCAGTTGGATACCATCCCGACTGAATAATCGCCTCCCAGAAGTTTGTTTACCTGGGCATGTTCTTCGATCTAGAGATAGGATATGTTTATCCATCTCAAGAGAGAGTAGAAACACTCATCTCAATCATACAGTCAGTGTGCAACAGTCATCATGTCCTGGCATGGGTATACTTGAGAATGTTGGGGTTGATGGTTTCTTTGGAACCAGTCATTCCTCAGGCAGCCTTACGCCGGCGGCCGATCCAGTTATTTCTCATGACACAGTGGACCCAGAGTACGGGTTTCCTGGACTCAAAAGTGTCAGAGTTGGAACCTCTTATTCACCACCTTCAATGGTGGATGAAGAGAGAAAATCTCCTGGCGGGGGTGACGTTGTCACCTCCCACCCTCAGTTAACGATGTGCACAGATGCATCAATGGAGGGATGGAGAGCTTGCCTGGAAGAAAACAAAGTATCAGGGCTTTCGAATCTGGATCAGTCAAGAGAAAATCTGCTGGAAATGCGAGCAGTAGTCTTAGCCATGGAACACTTCCTAGTGAAGGTCAAAGGCTAGAGCGTTCTGGTTCGACAGACAATACAACAGTACATGTTCTGGTTCGATCAGACAATACAACAGTAGTGACTTACATAAACCACCAGGGCGGAACGAAGTCACCCAGTCTCTGTATGATGATGTGGGAACTGCTTTGCTGGTGCCTAGATCATGGGATTTCCCTGAAAGCAGTTCATATTCCGGGAAGGCTAAATCTATTAGCAGACTCATCGAGCCGAAGAATGAGCATTCTTCCCACGGAATGGCAGCTAAATCAATGTGTGGCAGATCGCCTGTTTAACCACTGGGGCAAGCCCAACATAGATTTATTCGCAATGAACAAGAATGCGAAGATGGCGACGTACGTCTGTCCGATTCCAGATCCGAGCGCTATCGCAATAGATGTGTTAGCTATCAGTTGGAAGGGAATGTATGCCTATGCATTCCTGCCAGCAATCCTGATTCCAAATGTTCTCCAGAAAATCAGGCAGCAGGAATGCCAAGTGCTTCTGATCGCCCCAAATTGGCCAAGCCGATCATGGTAGAAGGATCTGCTGGACCTTCTGGTCTGCAATCCTGTTCCTCTGCCTCTGATGGACAACATAATCTTCCAGGGCAAGGCCTTGCACAACAACCCGTCAATGTTCCAATTGACTGCGTGGATGTTGTCAAGGAATCAGCAGTTAAGGAGAGTTTTTCTGGGCAAGCAGCCATGTTTATGGCAAAAGCCAGAATGGGGTCAACCTCCAGAGCATATAATTATAAAATCAACAGATCTGCTGAATGGTGCTCCAAAAGATGTATTAATCCAATGGAAGCATCTATTCGGGTAGTAGCCGATTTCCTCTGTCACCTTTTTTATGCCTATAGCCTCAAGCCTAACTATTGCTGGCTACAAGTCAGGTTTAATGTCAGTTATCCCTTGCTTGGCTATTAGGGGAAGTGATGAAGTATGTAATCTAAATACTTTAATCAAAGGCATGGGTAATCTAAGACCAAGGAATCCTCCAGTGATCCCGTCTTGGAGTTTATCGTTAGTACTTCAAGTATTAGCAGATAAACCCTTTGAACCACTAAGCTCCATTTCCATGAAAATGTTGATGCTTAAAACAGTTTTTCTGATTGCTGCAACTTCAGCCAGACGAAGAAGTGAAATACATGCTTTGTCAGCAGAGCCAGACCATTTTGTGGTGACAGGGGAAGGCCTTAGGCTTCTACCTAGAGTTAACTTTATGGCGAAGAACCAGTCTTTAAAATATCCTGGTCAGCCTATAGTTTTACCCGCTTTGTCTAGGTTTGATCCTAATTCAAAGGTTTGGTGTCCAGTCCATGCATTAACGTGTTACAAACAACGTACACAGGAATGGCGGACGGACCCTAGTGCTTTATGACTATCTTACTTTGAACCCCATGGGAGAGCTTCTAAAGATACCATTTCTAGGTGGATTGTGGAATGCATCCAGCATTGCCACAAAGCCGCCACGGGTAAACAAGTTGACATGGCCAAGGCTCACAGTGTACGTGGCGTAGTGACATCCACGGCTCTGTTTAACAGAGTGCCGGTGGATGACATTATGTCAGTAGCACAATGGCACTGTGAGTCTAGTTTTACAAAATCATTACCTACGTGATACGTCAAATCCACTTGCCTTATCGATTTTACATAAACGTTAAATCTGTATATAAATTTGTAAATATTGTACATAAGGCCGTTGACTCACACTCAGTGCAATTTAGTGGGGGGGAATCCCCGCTTTTCCGTACTGTACCTATCATCGCCAGCGGTGATCAAAGGGGAATCTCGTCAAAATAGGTTAGTCCTATATTTGGTGATGGTTATTTTTTGTCACGTTTTTTATATTACTTACTAAAATGGTGATGGTATTGTGTTCTTTGTGGTTCCATCTGAGAATATACGAAATGAAGCTTTTGTCCAATGTCTTATAGTACTTTAGCACGAGTACATAGAGAGCGTATAGGACATTGAGGTCATCGCTCCCTCTTTAAAAGAGGGGTGGGGTGGGGGAGGAGCGGATGTGTAACGGTCATTACTCTCAACATCGGTCGTGTTATCCGATGTCCAAATCATTTCCTGATTGTGTTTACATACGCAATTTCAGATGTTTGTTGTGCTCCAAAAGCAAAAGCTTGCTCTTCAATGGATGAGCCGATCTTCTGACCTTCGCCTCCCTCCCGCCGAATTCTCTTACGAATTCTGTCTATATCATAAAGTATCAGGGTGGTAAGTATACTCTTGATGTGAAATAAACAAAATCACGGATTACTTTTTTCACGAAGGAGTTGATACTTACCACCCTGATACGATCCCGGCCTCTCCGCCCCACAGAGGCTCGGTCTATCGGCGTTTTATGTTGCAATTAGGTCAGCCAATATTTTGGAATAGAATGAGTCAGCCCTGCGCATGTGCGAGTTTAGGCTGCACATCCGCTGGTCTGTCAGTTGTGTAACCTGCCCGGTGTGGGGGGGGGCCGGTTTCTTTTTAATTCTGAGTATTATTGAAGCTATTTAGAAAATATCATAAAGTATCAGCGTGGTAAGTATCAACTCTCTCGTGAAAAAAGAAATCCATGATTTCGTTTATTTTCTTGTGACGAACAATCATTTCTTTCAATTTCACTGCTAATATTTAAACAACAAATTTTCTGCTGTTTCAAATACAATAATTGTACAATTTTCCTCGTTGTTGCTCTAGGCAGAAGACAATGGTTCTCCACGCAGGAACTGCACAGCTCAGCTGGTGGTTAGTGTGGCTGATATTAATGATAAAGCACCATCTTTCTATAACTTCACCAGCAATATGCAGAACTACATCGTAAACATCTCTGAGGATAAACAGCCAGGAGAACAGGTTATTTATTTTTCTGCTTTTTGGAGAAATATAGGATATTAGTATGTACCTGCAACAAACAAAAATAGGTCATGATGTGGGTGGTTTCAATAGGTGTGTGTGCATGCGTGTACAGTTGACTGTTAATTTGTATATATGTGTGTGTACGTGCGTGTGTGTGTGTGTAGGTTTTGAATGTTTGTATATATGTGTGCGTGAGTATGTGTATGTTTTGCATGTTTGTATATATGTGTGCATGCATGTGTGTATGTTTTGCATGTGTGTGTGTGTGTGTGTGTGTGTGTGTGTGTGTGTGTGTTTTGCATGTTTGTATAAATGTGTCTGTGCGTGTGTGTATGTTTTGCATGTTTGTATATATGTGTCTGTGCATGTGTGTATGTTTTGCATGTTTATATATATATATATATATATATATATATATATATGTGTGCGTGCATGTGTGTATGTTTTGCATGTTTGTATGTACGTGTGTGTGTATGTTTTGCATGTTTGTATATATGTGTCTGTGCATGTGTGTATGTTTTGCATGTTTGTATATATACACCTGTGCAAAAGTTAAGCACCAGCAAAAACAATAAAACGTAGAAACATGATGGTACAACTAGGCTGCCATACTTTTTGTCCCCGCGTTAGCTGACATAATTCCAAGTACGAAATGCACATGCATGCATGACTTCACGCCGCTTGATGTCCGTGCGTGGCGGGAAACAGCACACGTGTTCAGTTATGTAAAAGTCCAGTTTGAGGTGTAGAACATTACATACAGATTTAGGCGACAAGATTAGGAATTTTGTGTTCATGACCGTGGTTTATTTGTACAGAGAGAATTAGCTCTTGATTGTGAACCGCTATGGCAAGACGAAGGTTAAGTGATCGTGTGAAATGGCAAATCATAGGCATGCATACCACTGGTATGTCATGCAGAGAGATTGGCAGACAGCTGAACATTAACCATACTGTAATCAGTCGTTTGATTGCAAAACATGGGCAAACTAACGAGGTGAAGGACAGGCCTAGATCTGGAAGACCGAAGAAGACTACTGCCCGTGATGATCGCGCCCTAGTACGCCTTGTTAGGAGATCTCCATTCACCAACAGCAGAGTGCTCAGCCAGCAATGGGAAACGCGCAATAGAGTGTCAATGTCTACCGTCAAAAGGAGACTGTATGCTGCTGGAATGAAAGCTAGGAGACCTGTCAGACGTCCTCTCCTCACTGCACACCACAAAGAGGAGCGTCTGAGGTGGTGCAACGAAAGAAGACACTGGAAAATGAGATCCTGGAGACGGGTACACTGGTCCGATGAAAGTCGGTTCCTGCTTCATGCCACAGATGGTCGAACTCGTGTATGGAGGTCCAGACACACGGCGTACGACCAACGTAACATCATGGAAGAAGTTCCATTTGGTGGAGGTTCCGTTATGATATGGGGGTGCATCTCATTTGATTGTAAGCTGGATCTGTTGACTGTACCTGGAACACTAAATGGACAAAGATATCAAGATTCCATACTGGATAGAGTTGTGGTCCCTCATTTTGTAAATCATGCACCTGGAACCCACCCTATATTCATGGATGACAACGCCCGACCACATCATGCTAGAGCTGTGCATGTGCATGAATACCTCCGCCAGAATGCCATCGAAACCCTACCATGGCCAGCAAGGAGCCCTGACATGAACCCTATTGAGCATATCTGGGACATTCTGGGAAACATGGTGAGAAGGAGGGATCCTCCTGTGCAGAACCTACAGGAATTAACAGACGCACTCCATCTTGAATGGCAACGAATACCACAATGGCGTATCAGTCGGTTGGTGACCAGCATGAGACGTGGTGTCCAGGCCGTCATCCAGGCACAAGGTGGATATACCCGGTATTCATAATGACAGTCTCAAACTCGTGCACAGATGTTAAACTTCGTTTTCAGACACCATTAATGACAATCTAGCCACGTGTGTCAACTGTAGGGCAATAATTGTCAGTTGTGTCAACGTAGCCATATTCAGGCCTCGTTTTCAAGTTCAAACAAAAACATACAGTGTTTCCCCACCATCATAATCAGCATTCCTCTAGTTGCATTATTACCTCTTGCACTAAGATGGATGGGTACATAAATGTTTATGCTATTGCTTTCTTCATAGCACATGAATATACCCTCGCATGTGCGTAAAAATAGGGTGGTGCTTAACTTTTGCACAGGTGTATATGTGTCTGTGCGTGTGTGTATGTTTTGCATGTTTGTATATATGTGTGCATGCATGTGTGTATGTTTGTATATATGTGTGCGTGCATGTGTGTATGTTTTGCATGTTTGTATATATGTGTGCGTGCGCGTGTGTATGTTTTGCATGTTTGTATATATGTATGCGTGCGTGTGTGCATGTCTTGCATGTTTTTATCTATGTGTGCATGTGTATGTTTAGCATGTGTGTATATATGTGTCTGTGCGTGTGTGTATGTTTTGCATGTGTGTATATATGTGTCTGTGCGTGTGTGTATGTTTTCCAAGTTTGTGGGGTTTCATTCCATAGCTCCATCAAACTTTATTTTCTGTAATAAAGTTAATTTTATATCAAATTATTTATACAGTAAAACTTGTCTTATGTGACCATCTTATGAGCACAAATAATTAGTCACTATGGACATACGGTCGCTTAATAAAAATGACTTGCTATGCCTTTTGTCGCCAAATCGTCCTTTCAAACATGTTGTCTTTCAATTACCCTAAATACTACCGCTATAGTTTGGCTTCTTACCCAAATGGTGCCTCAAGCAAGTTTGACTGTATTTACTTATTTTATGTCACAGATATCTCAGGTGTATGCCAAGGACTTGGACACTGGTGTGAATGGACAAATCTATTTCCGTCTCACTCCACAACCCAGCCTCAAGTTTTACATTGATCCTCACAGTAGGTGCACAGATCATCTAATTTGTCTGAGTCTGTTATGAACAGTCACATTGTTTACAAAATGTACTACAGGCTTTACACTTATCATTTTCATAACCTGCTGTTTTCGTCCAATACCAGTCACACTAGATTTACAAGACTGAATATTCTTAACAATTTCCAATAGAATCAACATATATGCTTGTTAATGGAAGAATCCAGTTTCTCAGTCAATCATATGATGTCATAATCAACTATGCCACATGTAGGCTAACGTCATTATCAATTATGTCATGACTGACGGGATTTAGTCAATCATAAATGCTTAATAGTCTGTCAAGTTGTATGAATTGGATGTCTACTATTTAGCCCTTTAATGGTCAAATTTCGTCAAGAAAATTGAAATATCTGCCTATTGAATGTCCATTTACAGGACAGGAGAATACAATTTAAAAATATTTATCACTGGAATGACTGGCTTGGTTATCGAGACAGTCATTTCTGTGGTAAATTTAAAAAAATTGTATTCTCTTGGCTTGTAAATGGACATTCCACAAGACCATAACAGAGGCCGGTTTTGGCCGGCTTAACCATTACAAGGTTAATAAACATTCTGTTGAATATTTTGAAACTAATTTGACTGGGTACTGTTGCTGTCTATAAGCACCCAATCAAATTAGTTTCAAAATTAGCAACAGCTTACGTGTGTAGTTTTCTGAAAATTGAGATTCTGAGAGTGTAAGGATCCATCGATCCCAACATGGGCAAAGCATGGGTTGATTATAGCTAGAGATGGGTGGGGCATAGCTAAAACTGGATTCATCCATTGCGGGATGCTGTAGTGTTTCTGGGTGCCTGTTAAACCGTATACCATTGAGATTTCAGTGTCATAGTTTGGGGTAGTTATGAAATTTAACTTAACTAATATTAATATTTTATATTACATATACATTTTAGCTGGAATCATCAAATTGCTTTCTCTACTTGACTACGAATCACAGCGGGTGTACACAATCACAGTGAATGTTTACGATGGCGGGACACCTCCCCTTTCAGCCAAATCACTGGTGACCGTCTATGTCATGGATATATATGAGCCAGAAGATTGGAAGCCACCGATGGTGGTCTATGTGGATGAAGACAGTAAACTGGATATCCCTATAGCAAAAGTTGCAGCCCAGGGAGAAGGTCTTTTTTTTCGAATTACAGGTATACTAATTGAACATATGTATGCTGCCATGCAGAAGTCAGTTCTATAACATTCTTGGAGATGGGCTGTTGTGTTGATTTTGAGACAGTGATGTTATCATTTAACCTTGGATCATTTAGATAGAATCCACAGGATGTGGAAGACTTCCTCTTGACACAACATTGTATAGGGCCTCTATTACAGAGATAAAAATTTGTCTTTGTTAGCAATTTTGATTAATGGATCCAAAATATAATTAAATATAACTTGATAATCTAATTATTATTTGAATAATGAAATATATTAGGTGACCTAACTCTTCTGAATTACTATTAGTGCAATAATATCCTCATATAATAATTTCGTTCTTTTTTATCTCACTTCACCTGAAGGCCAAGTGAGCTTATGCTGTGGCGACTATCCGTCCGTCAACTTTTTTTTGAACGACTTCTCAAGAACCACGGGACCGATTTCAATTATACTTGGCAGGAAGCATCCCTATGGCATAGAGATTCAATTTTGTTCAAATGAAGCCGATCTTCCAATTTGGCTGGTGGCTATTTTGGATTTGGGCCGATTTTTAGAAATGTGTTTAAAAATCTTTGAAACCATTTGGGGGAATCGATTCGAAACTTATAAAATATCATCTATGGCAAGAGCTGAACCAACTGTGTTCAATGGAACTTGATCGACGACCCTATTGGATAAACTATTTTTCGCAAAAACGACTTCTCCAGAACTGCTTGACGGATCAGGTAAAAATTTGGAAGATATGATTATGGTCTCAAACCGATAAAAGTTTGTTCAAGAGAAATTGATGCATTAAATACATGGCCGCCGTGTGCCAATCAAAATGTAGCATGTTTGGTGGCCTTATTGGATTTTTTTATTTGATGGATTTTGAAGCCGAAATTGGTTTTATATATTAGGTTTTATGGTATTCTGATTTCAAATTTGGCATTTTCGAAACTGTCGGATAAACGTTTTAGCGGCCATCATGGGTCATTTTCCAAGCAGAATCCCCTATGTACTAAAGCAATATGAAATTTAAAAGGTCTTCTCGCGAACCACTGGGCCAATTTCAAGTATATTTGGCAGAAGGCATCCTTCGGGCATAGATATAAAGGTTTGTTCAAATGAAACCGGTCGGTCCATTTGCCTGGTGGCCATCTGGGATTTTTGATCATTTTTTTTTTAAACACCTTTAAAAATCTTCTTTTCCAAAACGGCTTTGGGGGATTGGTTCAAAACTCATAACAGTTTATCTAGAGCAACAGCTGAACATAAGTTTGTTCAAGGGAATTGATTGGTCTAATGCTTTAGCAGTCATCTTGGATGACCTGGTTTTCATGAAAACGACTGCATCTCCAGAACTGCTGAACAGATTGGACCAAAATTTGGGACATCTGATTTCACATCAAGAGTATACTTACCACCCTGATACTCTATGATATTTCGTAAATATCGACCTAGATTCAATAATACTCGGAATTAAAAAGAAACCACCCCCACTGGGCAGGTTACTCAACTGACAGTCCGGCGGATGTGCGGGCCAAACACGCGCATGTGCGGGGCTGTCTCATCCTTTTTCTAAAATATTGACCTGCCATTGCAACACACTTTCTAGCCTTGCTTTTGCTTTCAATATTTTTGAAGCTTTAAGTTGTTTTGCAACTCTATTTTCACTAATATTAGTATGTCTGACGCTGCCAAGTCACCGAAGGATCCTCAAGGTCCAAGCTATCAGGTGTACTTTAATAAATTTCCGGGATTCGCGCTAACTCGTGAATATGTCTTTATTAGGCTAGCTCTTTTTGGGGGAGGCCTATATATTAGCTACGGCATGTTGTGCTTTGTATTTTCAGACACATGAGCTGATTTCTGAAGTGTATCCTTTATTTGAACAATATTTATACTTGGTTTCTGGGTCCAAATAATTTATTATGAGTTTGCAGAGGAAATTATTACCATAAGAAGTAATGTTTCCGCATTCTCCCCCCACCACAGAGTTTGGATTCAGGATCAGGTATTCCTATTGTTGTTCATCAGACTTCACTCATTCTTCAGGAGTTGTCTTCTGAGGTTTAGTATGGAGAGAGAAAAATTTTCCATCATTTTATTTCTAAAAATATTTGGAAATTTTATGACCGAGTGTTGAGTTATTTATCTCTCTTGATGGTTTGCATAGTTTTACTATGGCCCTGGCTTATCTTTTCATCTGATGGTCAAAGTTTTCCTTATGGAACTTATTAGCCTTCTGCAATTGGTTTTTTTTGGTTCGTCATAACTAAAAACTAATTTTTCCGTTTGTGTTGTTTCAGAGGGTAATTTTGAACAAATGCCATGCCAGCCACCATTTCGTGAAGGCCCGCTTTTTCCCTCATGACTGCACTACGTGCAGTACATGCAGCCCCCTTCTAAATTGCCATGTATGTGAGTCATGGCTGGTGGAGGTTATGACTGATTTTTTTTAATCAGCAGGTGAAGGACTGGGCGGCAGAGGAGAAGAGGCGTCTGGAAAAAGAATGTGGTAAGAAAAGGAAGGCATCCATGCCAGACACTGAGGCCTTCCGTGTTGAGATGATGGGAGAAATGAAGAAGACAATCACGGATCTTGTCCCAGAGTTGCTTCGCAGCTTGCTTCCCGTTTCAAGTTCGTCATTGTCTTCCTCATTTACTCCGGGACAGAGTGTTCCCATCTCTGGGTCTAGTTCTCTTTGTAAGCCAGTTTTCGTTATAGACCCAGAGACGGCTCCTGTTGGTCCGGCGCTGAGGCTTGCCTCGCCCGCGGACCCGGGAGCGAAAGTCATGGCCTCGGGCCATCGCTTATCGAACGCTCTAGAGCAGCTTAAGGTTAAGGGTATCAGCCCCTCACACGATACCCCTTATGCCCAGCCCGAGTTTGATCCTTTTTCAAGCTTGGCGTCTAATCTTTCTGGGCAGGAAGAAGAGGACACTCTGTTATGGCCTACCGATGAGCAGATGGCCACGGAAATGGATACGCATGGGCCCCCCCCTCCCCGGGGGCCCATGGGTGACCTTTTACATGGAACTACTTCTTCGGGAGTAGGTTTCACGGCTCAATGGCTAGGCCGGCTAGGAGCCGATGGCTGTCCATACCGTATCCCTCGGCTTGCCGAGCGCTACAGTGAGGAAGGCCTGGACTATGATGTCATGCATTTAGCCCCCCGCCCCCATGACGCCGTAGATCCGGCTCCTGGAATAGCCATGGCTCAAGCCATGCCAGCCCTTGCGGGTCCGTATGGTTTCCCTGGCTATCCAGGAGTATCTTCAGCTCCGTCCATTACCCCACCTGTGAATGTGATTGTGGACGACGAAGGCCCTAGGCTCGTCAAACTTTCACAGGTGGCCACCGAGAAGGACTGGCTGGATGCTTGCCTATGGCTGGTGAACATCAAGCCAGAACTCCAGGTGGATCCACCGGCCTAGCGCCCGTGGTTGGGTGGAAAGCCGGTGACGGGCACTATGCCATCTCTGCCGTATGCGGAGCATATCGTTGATATGGTCACTGTGGCAGAGACGTCCATTCAGCCAAAAGGAGGCCTTGCGAAGCCCCCTCTCGAGGTGGCATGGCGCTGCTGTATCAGTTCTGATCTGTATCAGAAGTACGGCGGCGGCCCAAAGCCCTGCATGGAAGACCGTGTGGCTTTGGGCGAAGACACGACCCCTAGGTCCCAGTCTGACACAGGACCCTTGTGCACTAGCACCCTGCGCAATGCAAATTCCGTACTGCGGGACACGGGGGAAAGTATGAGAGGAGCCATCTCGGCTCTCTTGCATGTTTCCCAGCTGCTACAGGGGGTAGTAGCAGCATCCGTGGGCCACCAAGCTTCTCCTCTTTCAGTCCAGAGACATCCAGGACGGCATTAACCTGGCTCTGGACTGCATGACGAGATCCGTAACCAGGAGTTTACAGGCGAGGCGCACTTTTGCCTGTGACAATTTATGCCCCTCGCAGGACCTGTACACTCGGCTTCTTCGAATGCCAATGGCAGGTCCAGGGTTGTTTGGAGGTGAATGATGCCTGCACCTCCAATAAACCGTAAACCTGGTGAACAACCAGAGGGCGCTGCGAGAGCAGTTTCAAGTGCTACGCAGAGAGCGTGTTTGAGCAGCGCCCCCTGCCTTCCACCCTCAGCAGGCTAGAGGTGGTGGTGGCCTCTGACCACCTACGCAGCGTCGGCCACATCAATGCCGGTGTAAGCCGCCAGGCAGCCCGCGTACTGAGGTGCATGTGGTGCTGGTAGAGGAGCGAGGTGTTCTGGTTGAACCTGATGGGTCGGCTCTCACAAAGACCACACAAGTGCTGCTAGGACAGCCACCAGGGACAGGGCATCTCTTGCACTTCTCAGGTCCACCTCAATCCTTAGGTGCACCCGTGTGAGACCGTCTGGTCTTCCACGTGCAAGAGTGGGAGCGGGTTACTCAGGACCGCTCAGTCTGGCAATGGCTTTCAGTCGGTTCCATCCAGACTGGATTTCAAACCAGCCATCGCGCCTGTCTCTGCTTCCGATCTGGACACAAAATCCAAGAGATCCCGATCAAGGGTTGTGTATAGAGGAAGAAATTCAATCCCTCATACTAAAACACGCAATTCAACCCTCACAAAAATGTCCGGGTTATTATTCAATCGTGTTCCTAGTGACAAAAAGCACTGGACGGTGGAGACCAATTCTCAACCGCAAACCTCTCAACAGGTTTATCCTCACACCAAGTTTCAAAATGGAATCTGTAAGAATGGTGTTAGCAGGATTGAGGAATGTGGACAGCATCAATAGATCTAAAAGATGCCTATTTTCACATTCCCATTGCGAAGAGCTTTCGTCGGTTCCTGAGATTTGCATTTCAGGGCCGCTATTGGGAATTCAGGGTTTTCCCATTTGGTATATCGACGGCTCCTCGGGTCTTCACTCGAGTGGTCCCAGCTATGATGTCATACCTCCGCAGGAGACACATAGCAATGTATGTATGATTACATATTCTGTGGCTGTAGTAGTAGAAACATCCTACAGCTGTAATCAGTCCTTCTTCGCTTTTGCCCACTGTGTCTTGTCCTCGGCCAAAATCCTTAGCTTCCTCAAGTCCATTCTTGACTTGAGTGTACCTAATCCTGCTTTTTTAAGGTCACCTCGTAGCACGCTTAGCAGATTTATGCAATGACGTCCTCTCATGGCTCTGTATTTGCTGGCTCCAAGTAGGGCGAATTCCAAGGCTCTGTGCTGGTGTGTCTTCTGGCATCCTTAGCACATGGCCAAACATGGACCATCTTTGCTGGGCGACTTTTACAGACAGCGGCGGCGTATTACACATCTTGTATAGTGCATCGTTGGAAATTATGCTCTCTGGCCATCGGTGTCCAGTGATGGTGCGTAGGTGTTTGCGGTGGCAGGTGTCAAGTTTGTCTAGAGCTGCCTTTGGAGCTGCCCAGCTGTTATAGTTATACATCATCAAGGATACGCAGGTTGCATTGTATAAATGTGTTTTTACCAAGGGCATCTTTAATCTACGAATCCAATGCTTCCAGAAGGACTGGAAAGCTATGTTCCCCATGATGCAGCGTGCAGCAAGGTCAGCAGTACTGCAAAGCAGTGAGCCCAGAATTTTACTCTTGCTCCATGGTTCGCCGCCACGGAGTGGATCGTCATTATATTTAGTTTCATGCTTTGTAGATAAGTATATGTGGGTGAACTCTGTTTTGGATTCATTCATAAAGAGATTCTCAATTTTTAGTTTGCTTGCAGCTATTGGGAGAAGTTTGTCACAGGATTCTTTTCCTCATGTATAAAGTCCACATCGTCAGCATATTCCATCTCTAGCGGCATGCCCAGTATTGACACAGGGGTGGGGGGGTGGGGGGGGGGTGGGCTGGGTTTGGTCTTGTGGCGTTTCCCCGCACAGATTTCAATGCAGCAGCCAGGTAACAAGTGAAGAGCACAGGGGATAGACCATCTGATGTCTCAAACTCTACAGACTTCACTGAGTTGATTCGTACTCTCAGCTTGGTGTCTGCAAGCAGTAGTCTCACTAGTCATAGCTCATCTTCATTGCAACTGGCCTGGAATAGTATGTCTAGGATCTTTGAGCATTTAATTGTGTCGAAGGATCGTGACATGTCAATGCCCATTTTGTGGAAATCCCAGTGTACCAATCCACATGTACATAGATGCCTGGTTGTTAAAAGCACACAATCAAGAAAGTCTATCAGCGAATCTGGAGATAGTTTTGAAAACTCTTACAGGTCTAGGCTGGATAATCAACTTTCAAAAATCAGAGCTGACTCCATCCCAGAAGTTTGTTTACCTGGGCATGTCCTTTGATCTAGAGGTAGGGTATGTTTACCCATCTCAAGAGAGTAGAAATACTCATCTCAGTCATACAGTCAGTGTGCAACGGTCGTCATGTCCTGGCACGGGTCTACTTGAGAATATTGGGGTTGATGGTTTCTTTGAAACCAGTCATTCCACAGGCAACCTTACGCCAGGAACCCATCCAGTTATTTCTCATGACACAGTGGACCCAGAGTACAAGTTTCCTGGACTCAAAGGTGTCGGTGTTGGAGCCGCTTATTCACCACTGTCAATGGTGGATGAAGAGAGAGAATCTCCTGGGGGGGTGGTGACGTTTTCACCTCCCCACCCTCACTGTCACCTCCCCACCCTCAGTTAACGATGTACACAGATGCATCAATGGAGGGATGGGGAGCTTGCCTGGAAGAAAACAAATTATCAGGGCTTTGGAATCTGGATCAGTCAAAAGAACATATCATTTCACATCAAGAGTATACTTACCTCCCTAATACTTTTGATATTGCTAAATATCGGCTTTCACTCAATAAAACACTCAGATTAAAAACAGTTAGGTGCCCCTACTGGGCAGGGAGTCAGAGGTAGTCCGGCGGATGCTCGCCCCACCACCGCGCATGCGCCGACTACTACTTCCTCTTTGCTCATTTATTGGCAAAGGGTTACATGCGGTTTTGTGTTGTCTATACTTTTCTGCGCGTTACCTTGTGTTTTACTCAAATTTGACGATTCTTGTACGTGGGAAGCATGTCGGAAAGGGAGGATTCACCTTTAGAAGGAGCGGGATCTCTTTATCAGGTGACTTCTTTGATATGCTAGCGTGTTTTGTCCCGGTTTAATGTATTTCCGGGACTCGCGCTTACCGTGATTAGCGCCTGTTTGTGTTGGGGTTTTTTTACAACATGGTGCTTCATAAGTCTCATTTCTCTTTGTGTTTTGTCCGCAGGTATCACGTAGAAGCTTTGATGGACTTCTCGGCACAAGAGGATATGTTTTCTCTCCACCACGGTTCCATTTCCTACTAATACTGTTAGGTTATCTAACCAAAAGAATATGTTCAGTGAGTTGGAGGCCTGTTATAAAGGTCTTCTCACTTTGCCCTCTTGATCCAATTCCTTTCCCTTCGGTGGAGAGAATGTAGAGGCGTACTATGGTGGAGTTCTCCGGTACATCGCGTTGGATGGTTTGTCTGTACAAGTGTCAGGTATCTAATTATTGATAAACAAAAGGGGAGATAATTTCCCTTTTTGCCAATGCTAGAATTGGAAGGAGTTATCTCTGTATATCTGATTGTTGTGTACTCGATATGCCTATTCAACGGGAATGTTCCGGTTACTTATACAATTCGTTCTTGCACTTGGTGCTTGTTGCGGATCGATTAATTTGGTCACAGGAGTGATGACGTCATAATCGGCCTTGGCCTTTATTAACATTTAACGTTTTGTCCAAGGCTGGTTCTTCTTGATTTGCGATCTTGAGGATCCTGTCCCTCTCTTTTTTAGTTGGTTTTGAGTTCGCTAACCTTAACTATCTTGCTCATTGTCCCTGTCCTTTGTCCTGTTTCAGAGACCTGGTTGCCCGTCCTGCGGGAGGTTTTTGAAAAACCGTTTCGTTCCGCACTTGTGCTTCAGCTGCAGTCCCTGTGGACCGTTGCTGAAGTGCGACGTATGTAAGCAGTGGGGGGGAGACCTAATGTCTGAGTTTTTATCTTTGCAGGCAAGGGAGAAGGTGATGGAGGAAGAGAGGAAGAAGAAGAAGGAGGGTTGTAAGAAGGGTAAGAGGAAGGCCTCATCCGCGGTGGATTTGGAGGCCTTCAGGTCCGAAATGTTACAAGAGATGCAGAGGACAATAAAGGATTTGGTCCCAGAGTTGCTTCGCGGCATGCTCCCTGGGCCAGCTCCTTTGTTGTCCTCGGCATCTGCTTGCGAGCAGGTGATCCCCGCCTCTGAATCCGGTCTCTTTAGGTCCGGTCCGTTTGTGGATTCAGAGGTGGCCCCTTTGTTGGGGGCAGTCCACGACCCTGGCAGCAGGCATGGCGCCGCGCCGAGGGGCCGTGGACAACGGTTGTTGCTGGGACCCGCGGTCTGCTCATCAGACCCCGGGTATCCGCGCGCCGAAGGTGTCAAAGCCTCCTATGGCACCTTCCCTGGCCAGTCCGGGTTAGCTCTCTTTGCTGACCCGGAGTCTAATCTTTCTGGCCAGGAGGAAGAGGATCTCCTGCTAGGGTTGCCTTCTGAGGACGTGGCCATGGAATACGACGTCTGTGCACCCCTCGCGGGGAATACAGGCGACGTGTTCCGTGGTTCTACTCTCGCAGGAGTAGATTTCACGGTCCAGAAGGTGTCCCCGGGCGGTGCTGTTGACCACGGATACCGCATACCTCGGCTTGCCGATGGTATCGCTGGTGCTGGTCAGGCCCGTGGTAGAGCGGTGTTTACCCCACGCTCTGCCACGGCGCCTGCTCCTGGTCAAGCCGCGGAGTTTAGCATGCCTGCTCTCTCGGGCCCGCATGCTTTTCCAGGCTTGCCAGGGGTATCAGCTTACCCGCCGTCGACGTCAACTGCGAGTGCTCTGGAGGAAGACGAAGGCCCTCGTCTAGTAGAGCGCTCGCAGTTAGCCACGGAGGAGGATTGGTCGGACGCTTGCCAGTGGCTGGTAAGTGTTCGGCCCGATCTACCCGTGGAGCTGCCGGCTAGCCAGCGTGACCATAGGCCGTGGTTAGCTGGTAGGCCGGCGGCTACCGCTATGCCATCTCTGCCGCTGGCTGAACATGTCGTGGACATGTTCGAAGCGGCGGAGGCGTCCATTAAGGTTAATGGACGTCTCGCGAAGGCCCCTCGCGAGGTGGCGAAGCGTTGCCGCATCGTGCCCCTGGATTACCAGCGGTACGGTGTGGTGCCGAAGCCAAGCGTTGATGATCGCGCGGCTTTAGGCGAAGATGCGCGGCCGGGCTCCCGTTCTGACATGGGAGTCTTGTGCTCGAACGCGTTGCGTTCGGCGAATGCCGCGCTGCGTGATGCGGAGGAGAGTGGGAGAGCGTCGATTGCCGCTCTGTCCCACGTCTCCCAGCTGCTACAGGGGGTGGTAGCGGCCTCCGCATCACGCCAGCCAAGCCCGGTAACAGTTCAGAGAGCCATTCAGGATGGTATCAACCTGGCTTTGGACTGTTTGACGCGGGCGGTGACCAGAAGTGTCCGGGCGCGGCGCACGTTTGCACTTGACAATCTGTGCCCGTCCCAGGACCTGTATAATAGGCTGCTGCGGACGCCTATGACAGGTCCTGGTCTCTTTGGAGGTGAGGGATGCAGGCACCTCCAGGAGACGGTCACTCTGGTTAACAACCAGAGGGCGCTGCGTGAGCAATTTGAGGTGCTCCGGCGGGAGCGTGTTCGCGCGGCACCCCCTGCGTTTCGTCCTCTGCAGGCTCGAGGTGGTGCTGGCCAGGTCAGAGGCCAGCCACCGTCGCAACGTAGGCCTAGGCCACGGGCGATTCGGCCAGCAGTGAGGGGGGGCGCAGGCTCCTCAGCCGCACCCAGCCAGACAGCCGCCCGCGCACCGTGGTGCGCGCGGCGCTGGGCGGGGCGCGCGGGGATCTGGTCGCGGTAATCGGGCCTGATGGCCCGGTTACCGCGGTGGGAACCACTCCGGTGTTTCACGCCGAGAGAACAGTGCCACTCTGGCACTCCTTATGTCCACCTCTATCCCTAGGTGGACCGGTGGGCGGCCGTTTGGCCGGCCACTTGCCAGAGTGGAAACGGTTGACTCAGGACCGTTTAGTCTTGCGATGGCTTTCAGTCGGGTATCGTCCCGACTGGCTGACAGGCCCGCCATCGCGACTGTCTCTCGCGCCGATCTGGACTCCTATTCCACGGGATCCGGATCAGAGGTTGTGTATAGAGGAGGAAATAAATTCCCTCATACAAAAAGGAGCCATTCAGCCGGCACTAAGGTGCCCGGGCTTTTATTCAACCCTGTTCTTAGTACCAAAAAACACCGGAGGGTGGAGGCCGATTCTCAACCTCAAGCCATTGAACAAGTTCATAGAGACGCCCAGTTTCAAGATGGAGACTGTGCGCTCGGTGTTGGCGGGGTTAGAGCGAGGAATGTGGACAGCGTCAATAGATTTGAAGGATGCTTATTTCCACATTCCCATAGAGAGGAGTTTCCGTCGCTTCCTGAGATTTGCATTTCAGGGCCGGCGGTGGGAATTCACGGTGTTACCCTTCGGGATTTCCACGGCTCCTCGGGTCTTCACCCGTGTGGTTCTCGCGATCACTGCATACCTCCGCAGGAGAAGCATAGCAGTCCACACGTACATAGACGACTGGCTGTTGAAAGCACACACCCGGGAATCATTGTCAGCCAATCTGGAGATTGTTTTGAAAACTCTCTCGGACTTGGGCTGGATGATCAATTTCCCGAAATCAGA
The DNA here is from genome assembly GCA_034401795.1 of Chaetoderma sp. LZ-2023a. Classification (NCBI taxonomy): domain Eukaryota; kingdom Metazoa; phylum Mollusca; class Caudofoveata; order Chaetodermatida; family Chaetodermatidae; genus Chaetoderma; species Chaetoderma sp. LZ-2023a. The sequence goes on from CM067372.1 coordinate 56,055,095, forward strand.
GCTAACTCCATCCCAGAAGTTTGTTTACCTGGGCATGTTCTTCGATCTGGAGACGGGGTATGTGTACCCCACTCAGGAGAGGGTTCAAATACTCATCTCGGTAATACAGTCGGTGTGCGACAGTCGTCATGTCCTGGCACGGGTTTACTTGAGAATGCTGGGCTTGATGGTTTCTTTGGAACCAGTCATTCCGCAGGCCGCCTTGCGCAGGCGCCCGATCCAGTTGTTTCTCATGACACAGTGGACCCAGAGTTCAGGTTCGCTGGACTCGAACGTGTCAGTATTGGCGCCTCTGATTCACCACCTGCAATGGTGGTTGAATACAGAGAATCTCTTGGTTGAATACAGAGAATCTCTTGCCGGGGGTTTTGCTAACCCCTCCCCACCCTCAGGTGACTGTGTATACAGATGCATCGATGGAGGGGTGGGGAGCTTGTCTGGAAGAGTCCACAGTATCAGGGCTTTGGGATCTGGATCAGTCCAAGGAACATATCAATCTACTAGAGCTAAGAGCAGTAGTCCTGGGCCTGGAACATTTCTTACAGAAAGTTCAGGGCAAGATTGTTCTAATTCGTTCAGACAACTCAACAGTAGTGACTTACATAAACCGCCAGGGCGGAACGAAGTCGCCCAGTCTCTGTATGATGACATGGAAACTGCTTTGTTGGTGCCTGGATCATGGGATCACCTTGAAAGCAGTTCATATTCCGGGGAGGTTAAATCTGCTAGCAGACTCATTGAGCCGAAGGATGAGTGTTTTACCCACGGAATGGCAACTAAATCAATGTGTGGCGGATCGTCTGTTCGACCATTGGGGGAAACCCAACATAGATTTGTTCGCGATGAAGAAGAATGCGAAGATGACGACGTACGTCTCTCCGATTCCAGACCCAAGCGCTTTCGCAACAGATGCGTTAGCTATCAGCTGGGAGGGAATGTATGCATACGCATTCCCCCCAGCAATCCTGATTCCAAAGGTGCTTCAGAAAATCAGGCAGCAGGAGTGCCAAGTGCTTCTGATCGCCCCGGATTGGCCAAGCCGATCGTGGTATACGGATCTGCTGGACCTTCTGGTCTGCAATCCGGTTCCGCTGCCTCTGATGGACAACCTTATCTTCCAGGGCAAGGCCCTTCACGACAATCCGTCAATGTTCCGATTGACTGCGTGGATGTTGTCAAGGAATCTAGAATTAAGGAGGGCTTTTCTGAGCAAGCGGCCATGTTTATGGCCAAAGCCAGGAGGGGGTCAACCTCCAGAGCATATAATTATAAAATCAACAGATTTGCAGAATGGTGCTCAAAAAGATGTATTGATCCAATGGAATCATCTATTCAGGTAGTGGCTGATTTCCTCTGTCACCTATATGATGCCTATAGCCTCAAGCCTAACTCTATTGCTGGTTATAAGTCAGCTTTAATGACTGTTATTCCTTGCTTGGCTAATAGGGGGAGTGATGAAGTAAGTACATTGAATGTATTAATTAAAGGCATGGGCAATCTAAGACCAAGGAATCCTCCACTGATTCCGTCTTGGAGTTTATCACTGGTGCTCCAGGTACTAGGTGATAAGCCTTTTGAACCACTTAGTTCCATTTCTATGAAAATGTTAACTCTTAAAACTGTATTTTTAATTGCTGCGGCCTCGGCAAGGCGTAGGAGTGAAATTCACGCCTTATCAGCCGAGGTTGACCGGTTTGTGGTTACAGGGGAAGGCCTTAAGCTTCTACCTAGGATTAATTTCTTGTCTAAAAATCAGTCATTGAAATATCCAGGTCAGCCTATTTTTTTGCCATCTTTAACTAGATATGATCCTAATTCTAAAGTATGGTGCCCCGTACGGGCGCTGCTCCGGTACAAACAGCGTACTTCGGAGTGGCGTACCGACCAGTCAGCGTTATGGTTGTCATATATTGAACCCCATGGTAGGGCGTCTAAGGACACCATTTCTAGGTGGATTGTGGAATGTATTCAATTTTGTCACAAATCCGCCACCGGGCGACAGGTTGACGTGGCCAAGGCTCACAGTGTCCGCGGTGTCGTGGCATCCACTGCCCTGTTTAGTGGGGTCCCTGTGGATGATATTATGTCAGTGGCTCAGTGGCACTGTGAGTCAAGTTTTACAGACCATTACCTCCGTGACACCTCTAACCCTCTCGCCTTGTCGATTTTGAAACAATAACCGCTTTATGTTTGTGAAGAGTGCTTCCGCATTGCTTATATACTTCGCCATTCAGCGACGGTGACAACCACTTGTCGGGACTGTATCATCCTTCTCTACTGGATTCATGATGACAGCTTCCTAGTACAACAAGGTCAGTCTTGTTCATGTGTTGTTCATTGTTTGTATTGTCACGTTACCCAGTGTTATTAATATGGTGATGGTTTATGTGGGTTGTGGTTCTTTAGAGAGAGTATACGAAAATGGAGCCTTTTCGTCTCTGTCCTATAGTACTTGGCACTAGTACGTAGAGAGCGTGTAGGACATTGAGGTCATTTAATCTTCCTCCCAAGGGGGGGGGGGAGCGCATATGACAAATCGGTCATCTCTCAAACATCGGTTGTGTTATCCGATGGTTTATCAAATCCTGACTGTGTTTTCACACAGTTTCAGACGTCATAAGTGCCTTAAACGCTTGAAAGCGTATAGGGAAGAGCTGGTCTTTTGACCTCGCCTCCCTCCCGCCAGATTCACTTTCGAATTCTGGCAATATCAAAAGTATTAGGGAGGTAAGTATACTCTTGATGTGAAATAAACGAAATCTAGGATTTCTTTTTTCACGAGAGAGTTGATACTTACCTCCCTAGATACTGACCCGGCCTCTCCGCCCCACAGAGGCTCGGTCTTCAGGCTCTTGGTAGTTGCATGTGTTAGCCAATAAATGAGCCAGAGGAAGTAGTAGTCGGCGCATGCGCGGTGGTGGGGCGAGCATCCGCCGGACTACCTCTGACTCCCTGCCCAGTAGGGGCACCTAACTGTTTTTAATCTGAGTGTTTTATTGAGTGAAAGCCGATATTTAGCAATATCAAAAGTATTAGGGAGGTAAGTATCAACTCTCTCGTGAAAAAAGAAATCCTAGATTTCGTTTAATCTGCTGGAAATGCGAGCAGTAGTCTTAGCCATGGAACACTTCCTAGAGAAGGTCAAGGGCAAGAGTGTTCTGGTTGGATCAGACAATACAACAGTTGTGACTTACATAAACCGCCAGGGCGGAACGAAGTCGCCCAGTCTCTGTATGATGACATGGAACCTGCTTTGCTGGTGCCTAGATCATGGGATTTCCCTGAAAGCAGTTCATATTCTGGGAAGGGTAAATCTATTAGCATTTGAGCCGAAGAATGAGCATTCTTCCTACGGAATGGCAACTAAATCAATGTGTGGTGGACCGTCTGTTCAACTACTGGGGCAAGCCCAACATTGATTTATTCGCAATGAACAAGAATGTGAAGATGACGGCATACGTCTCTCCGATTCCAGATCCGAGCGCTATCGCAATAGATGCATTCGCTATCAGCTGGGAGGGAATGTATGCATACGCATTCCCGCCAGCAATCCTGATTCCAAAAGTTCTCCAGAAAATCTGGCAGCAGGAATGCCAAGTGCTTCTGATCGCTCCAATTTGGCCAAACCGATCATGGTATACGGATCTGCTGGAGCTTCTGGTCTGCAATCCTGTTCCTCTGCCTCTGATGGACAACATAATCTTCCAGGGCAAGGCCTTGCACAACAACCCGTCAATGTTCTAATTGACTGTGTGGATGTTGTCAAGGAATCACCAGTTAAGGAGGGCTTTTCTGAGCAAGCAGCCATGTTTATGGCAAAACCCAGAAAGGGGTGAACCTCCAGAGCATATCATTATAAAGTCAACGGATTTGCTGAATGGTGCTAAAAAAAATGTATTAATCCAATGGATGCATCTATTCAGGTAGTAGCCAATTTCCTCTGTCACCTTTTTTATGCCTATAGCCTCAAGCCTAACTCTATTGCTGGATACAAGTCAGCTTTAATGTCTGTTATCCCTTGCTTGGCTAATCAAAGGCATGTGTAATCTAACACCAAGAAATCCTCCAGTGATTCCATCTTGGAGTTTATCGTTGGTACACAAGTATTAGTGGATAAACCCTTTGAACCACTAAGCTCCATTTCCATGAAAATGTTGATGCTTAAAACAGTTTTTCTGATTGCTCCAGCTTCAGCCAGACGAAGAAGTGAAATACATGCTTTGTCAGCAGAGCCAGACTGTTTTGTGGTTACAGGGGAAGGCCCTAGGCTTCTACCTAAAGTTAACCTTATGGTGAAAAACCAGTCTTTAAAATATCCTGGTCAGCCTATAGTTTTACCTGCTTTGTCTAGTTTTGCTCTTAATTCAAAGGCTTAGTGTCCAGTCCATACATTAACACGTTATAAACAACGTACACAGGAATGGCGGACTGACCCTAGTGCTTTATGGCTATCTTACATTGAACCCCATGGGAGAGCTTCTAAAGATACCATTTCTAGGTGGATTGTGGAATGCATCCAGCATTGCCACAAAGCCGCCACGGGTAAACAAGTTGACATGGCCAAGGCTCACAGTGTCCGTGGCGTAGTGACATCCACGGCTCTGTTTAACGGAGTGCCGGTGGACGACATTATGTCTGTAGCACAATGGCACTGTGAGTCTAGTTTTACAGATCATTTCCTCCGTGACACGTCAAATCCGTTTGCCTTATCGATTTTACATAAACGTTAAATCTGTATATATTTGTCAATATTGTATATACGGCCATTGACTCACACATAGTGCAATTTAGTGGGGGAATCCCCGCTTTTCCGTACTGTTCCTATCATCGCCAGCGGTGATTAAAGGGAATCTCGTCAAAATAGGTTAGTCCTATATTTGGTGATGGTTAATTTTTGTCACGTTCTTTATTACTTACAAAAATGGTAATGGTTTGTGTTCTTTGTGGTTCCATCTGAGAGTATACGAAATGAAGCTTTCGTCCGATGTTTTATAGTACTTTAGCACGAGTACATAGAGAGCGTATAGGACATTGAGGTTATCGCTCCCTCTTTAAAAGAGAGGGGGGGCCAAGCGAATGTTAAACGGTCATTACTCTTAACATCAGTCATGTTATCCGATTTAAAATCATTTCCTGATTGTGTTTACATACACAATTTCAGATGTTTTTTTTGCTCCAAAAGCAAAAGAGCTTGCTCTTCCAGGGATGAACCGGTCTTCTGACCTTCGCCTCCCTCCCGCCAAATTCTCTTACGAATTCTGGCTATATCATAGAGTATCAGGGTGGTAAGTATACTGTTGATGTGAAATAAACGAAATCACGTATTTCTTTTTTCATGAGAGTTGATACTTACCGCCCTGATACGATCCCGGCCTCTCCACCCCTCAGAGGCTCGGTCTTTAGGCGTTTTATGTTGCAATTAAGTCAGCCAATATTTTGGAATAGAATGAGACTGCCCCGCGCATGTGCGAGTTTGGGCTGCATATCCACTGGACTGTCAGTTGAGTAACCTGCCCAGTGTGGAGGGGGGGGGTTCTTTTTACTTCTGAGTATTATTGAAGCTAGGTCGATATTTAGGAAATATCATAGAGTATCAGGGTGATAAGAATCAACTGTCATGGAAAAAGAAATCCATGATTTTGTTTATTAGGGACTAAGGGTCACTAAACTTTGTTCAAGAGAAATTGATACATAAAGAAAGATGGTCGGTGTGTTCTTGTTACAATTCTGTTCAACCCCTTACGGTTCTACTTATAACTGATGGCCTTTCTTAGTTGAAATGCCTATGTTCAAGGTAAGCGATACAGGTCCCTTGGGCCTCTTGTAATTCCTATCAGCTGACAACTTCCACCTGAAATCTTGTACATGATTTAAGTTTTAATGGAAACACGTTTTAATCAAAGAATAATTAGCTTAGACAATGGTTATAGATTAAAATAATATTTGCTATATTAAAAGCAAATAAGTGATCCATTTATAACTAAGTAAATCTGTCCAGTGTCCACTGTTGGAATCGATTTGAATCTTTGAAACCTGAAATCCCAGCATCTAAAGTTCAACATAGCTATAAAGGCAAACTGGTAAAACGTGATAAGGCATGTCGCTGAAGTAGACCTGATGCTTGTCTTCGGTTGGAGGCAAGCATCAAGTATACTTCAGCGACGTGGCTTATCGCGTTTTACCAGTTTAAATTAATTAGCAAGATATGGTAGGAGCCAATACAGACAATCTCCGACCAGAGATATTCCTGCACTCCATTTCAAAGCTAATTGTTCTCACAGAAGTAACATGAGAAGGTGGCAATAGGTACCCCCCCATCCTCCCCCTACCTACATATATGTAAGAGAAACAAAAGACTTCAAACTGAGTAGTCAGGCGCACTACAGTGATGTCCAAAAAGACTCGTCCATAACTCATCCTTTTACTTTCCCAAGACTTATGCAGGGGAAACAAAATGTCTCCAAACTGAGGAGTCAAGAGCAATATAGCACTACCTAACCGTAGGACGGCGCATGCTTTTTGCTGCAATACCCAGCTTCTAAGAGGGGACCCACGTGCAAACATAACCACTCCAATCAGGAGATGAAACGGACGCATACAGGCTATATAATCTCCAATATGGTTAAAGAGCCCTTAGCCAGTTGACTGTCCCCCTACCCCTATGTTCCCCCATCCGACGTTATAAATTCTCTAACTATACAGGTAAGCGGTTGAATATTTTGAATCTGATTTAACTTGGGGCTGTTGCAACAGCTCTGAGTCAAATTAGTTTCAAAATATTCAACAGAATCTTTATTAAATTGCAAATTATTCAAAGCCATACGATTTGTACACTATTTACAGAGATTTCGATTTTCATAACAGAGCTACCATAAATCGCCTATTAATAACCCTATCCTTAATAGAAGTCGCATGCCAATTTTCAAGGTTCAGCCATCCTAATTTCTTAGCGGTTTTAAAACAGCAAATGTATCTAATAGAAGTTGCATCGAAATTTCAGCAGTTTGTCTAAAGAAATTTTTTTTTAGAGTTAAATAATATTGCAGAGTTATTCATGAAAATATGTATTCTGGTATGCACTAAGTTACCCTGTGACCTCTGTTTTATACCTTTTGACCCCAAACTAAAAAACTTTTCCAGCCACTCATAATATGAATCTTTGTTCCAAATCTGCTGATATACCTCACAGGATTCAGAAAATATGCCTCGGATAACAAGAAAGACTGACAAGCAAACAGACAGACAGACAGCACAAACCACAATATTCACACCTGCCTTCGGTGGCGTGAGTAACTAGTTTGATATTTTCGCACCTTCGACCCTGAAATCCCAGTATTTCAATTTGAAAGCATCCACATAGATCGGGTGTTGAACATTTTGAAACTAATTTGAGTGGAAGCTTTTGCTGCTTTATGTGCCAACAGACCCCAGCCCATTATGTCTCAAAATTCTCAACAGGATATATTTTTATGAGTTTGCCCTGTCTGTTGAATGATTTAGTCTTTTTCTAATCATTTTCCTAGCTGGCAATGATGAATCTGTGTTTATGATTGGTTCTTTGAATGGAGAGATATCACTAGCATTGAAACCTCTGCTGTCATCATCTCCATATAACCTCACTGTTATCTCTACTAAGAATAGAGAAATTCAATCCAAGACACAGGTAAAGTAACGAGCAGCAGTTCATACTCCCAACTAATTCTATCAGAGACTGTTTATTAGAGGTTTTTACATCAGCATTTTACATTTTAGAATATCATTTCTGAAAGCTATTAATGTCATATAAACACAGCAATAGCATTTAAAGAATTAGACTGTCTAACAGAGCATTTGAATTAGACTGTGGCAGAGCCTTTGAATTAGACTGTCTGACAGAGCGTTTGAATTGATCTTTCCCGTTTTATTTTTCCCCCCTCCCCCCCCCCCATCTCTAGCTAAGCTCCACCCACACCACGCTCATGTTGGGATCGATCTATCTCTGAACTCCCTTTCTACATCGAATAATACTTACCAGATGTACTATTAAGATAATGTCTTATCTAGTCTAGCTCAAAATAAACAATTAAAGCTCCGCACTCTCCATGGTCCTGCCCATACTGTGTCTGGGAATTACCCTAAGCCCCAGGTACTGAGTCAATTCCCAAGTACAGTCAAATTCGTCTTGAAAAACAAATTAGGTGTACTTTTCTAGCTCTACAAATTTACTCAATTTTTCGCGTTTGTATGTTTTCCGTGGATTTCATTGACATCTCCATGGAAGGCAAGGGAAAAATCATCTCAGGGGCAGGTTGTATCAATCTAAAATTTATACATCCATCCTGTAATGACTGTTTGAATTTTTCTTAAATTGACACCTTGTTTTAAGTTGTAGCCATTATAGGAGTCACTCCATTTCACTTCAAGAGTATACTTACCTCCCTAATACTTTTTGATATTGCTAAATATCGGCGTTCACTCAATAAACACTCAGAATAAAAACAGTTAGGTGCCCCTACTGGGCAGGTAGACAGAGGGTAGTCCGACTACTACTTCCTCTTTGCTAATTTATTGGCAGAGAGAACACATGTTTTATGCTTTGTGCAATTTTCACTGTTCAACGCGACTTAATAAGCCTTAAGAGTGTTTATATATTAGAAAATAAAGAACCTGGATATGTCAGAGAAAGTGGCTTCGCCGGAGGATGGCGCCGGATCTTTATATCAGGTGATTTCTAATATATTCTAGCGAGTTTTCCCCGGTGTAATGTGTTTCCGGGACTCGCGTTTACCGTGATAAGCGCCTGTTTTAGTTGTTTTATTTCAACATGGTGCTATATAAGACTAATGTCTCTCTGTGTTTATGTCCACAGGTCTTTGTGAGGATATGTAATGGACATCACAGCATCTGAGGTTTTGTTTCTCTCCACCAAGGTTCCATTTCCTACTAATACTGTTAAGTTATCTAACCAAGATTTTTATGTCCAGTGAGTCGGAGGCCTAGTATAAAGATCTTCTCACTTTGCCCTCTTGATCCAATTCCTTCCCCAATGAGGTGGAGAGAGTTAAGAGGCGTACAGTTGGTGGAGTGCTCCAGTTCATCACATTGGATGGTTTGTTTATACAAGGTATCAGGTATCTAAGTAATGATATGAGGTGAGGTTAATTATGTAAAGAAAATTAACTTTGATTACCATTGTTATCGTTGTGTATCTAATGGTTGTGTAGTCTGAATAACCATTCTAACATGTTCTGGTTATGTATACAATTCGTCCGCACACCTTGTTGTTGGTTCGGATCGATTTATTTCTGTCATGGGATCATGACGTCATAATCAGCCTTGCTATTTATTAACAATTAATGTTTTGTCCAAAGCTGGTTTTGCTCAATTATTGATCTTTATGATCATTTCCCTCTCTTTTAATTTGGTTTTGAGTTTCTAACCGTAACAAAATTACTCATTGTCCTCGTCCTTTGTCCTGTTTCAGAGACCTGGTTGTTCGTCATGTGGACGTTTCTTGAAGGATCGTTTTGTGCCCCACCTTTGCTTTGGTTGCAGTCCCTGTGGACCATTGCTTAAGTGTGATGTATGCAAGCATTGGGGGGGTCGACTTAATGTCTGAATTTCTATCTTTACAGGCGAAGGACAAGGTTGTGGAGGAGGAGAGGAAGCAGAAGAGAGAGGGTCTAGGTAAAAAGGGTAAGAGGAAGCCTGCGTCCGCGGTGGACATGGAGGCCTTCCGGACCGAGATGTTGGGAGAGATGAAGAGGACGATAAAGGATTTGGTTCCTGAGTTGCTACGTGGCATGCTTCCTGGACCAAATCCTTTGTCGTCCTCGGCATCTGCTTCCGAGCAGGTAATCCCCACCTCTGAATCACCTTTCCGTAGGCCGGTTCCGTTGTTCGACAATTCAGAGGTGGCCCCATTAGTGGGGTCGATCCACGACCCTGGCAGCAGGCTTGGTGCCGCGCCGAGGGGTCGTGGACGGCTGTCGCTGGAACCTGGGGACTGCTTATCAGTCCAGGGGTATCCGCACGCCGCGGGTGCCAGTACCTCCTATGGCACCTTTCCTGGCCAGTCCGGGTTAGCTCTGTTTGCTGACCCGGAGTCTAATCTTTCTGGCCAGGAGGAGGAAGAGGATTACCTGTTAGGGTCGCCTTCTGGGGACGTGACCATGGATTATGACGTCTGTGCACCCCTCGCTGGGAATACAGGCGACATGTTCCATGGCTCTACTCACGCAGGAGTAGAGTTCACGGCGCAGAAGGTGGCCCTGGCCGATGCTGATGGTCAGCTTTACCGCATACCTCGGCTTGCTGAGAGTATCGCTGATGCTGGCCGGGGCCGTGGTGGGGCGGTATCTGCCCCGCGCTCTACCACGGCGCCTGCTCCTGGTCAGGCCATTCAATTTAACATGCCTGTTCTTTCGGGCCCGCATGTTTTGTCTGGCTTGCCAGGGGTATCAGCATATCCGCCGTCAAGCTCTGCTGCTGGCACTCAGGAGGAAGACGAAGGCCCCCGTCTTGTAGAGCGCTCGCAGCTAGCCACGGAAGAGATTTGGTCAGACGCTTGCCAGTGGCTGGTAAGTGTCAGGCCAGATCTGCCCGTGGAGCAGTCGGCTAGCCAGCGTGACCACCGGCCGTGGTTAGCTGGTAAGGCCACTGCTAGCGCCATGCCATCTCTGCCGCTGGCAGAGCATGTCGTTGACATGTTCGAGGCGGCGGAGACGTCCATTAAGGCGAATGGGCATCTCGCGAAGGCCCCTCGCGAGGTAGCAAGGCGCTGCCGCATTGTGCCCCTGGACTACCAGAGGTACGGTGTGGTACCCAAGCCGAGCGTGGATGACCGCGCGGCTTTGGGTGAAGATGCGCGGCCAGGCTCCCGTTCTGACACGGGAGTCTTGTGTTCGAACGCGTTGCGTTCGGCCAATGCCGCATTGCGTGATGCGGAGGTGAGTGGGAGGGCTTCGATTGCTGCTCTGTCCCACGTCTCACAGCTGTTACAAGGGGTAGTAACGGCTTCCGCATCGCGCCATCCGAGCCCGGTCACAGTCGAGAGAGCCATCCAGGATGGTATCAACCTGGCTTTGGACTGTATGACTCGGGCGGTGACCAGGAGTGTCCGGGCGCGTCGCACATTTGCTTTGGACAATTTGTGCCCGTCCCAGGACCTGTATAATAGGCTACTGCGTACGCCTATGACAGGTCCTGGTCTCTTTGGAGGTGAGGGATGTAGGCACCTCCAGGAGACGGTTACGCTGGTCAACAACCAGAGGGCGCTGCGCGAGCAGTTTGAAGTGCTCCGTCGGGAGCGCGTTCGCGCCGCACCCCCTGCGTATCGTCCCCTGCAGGCTCGAGGTGGAGGTGGCCAGGTCAGAAGCCACCCACCAGCGCAGCGTCGGCCTAGGCCGCGTGCGATTCGGCCAGCAGTGAGGGGCAGTCAGGCGCAGTCAGCCAGGCAGCCACCCGTGCACCGAGGTGCGCGCCTTGCTGGGTGTGGCGCGCGAGGATCTGGTCGTGGTAATCGTGCCTGATGGGCCGGTTACCGCGGTGAGAACCACGCCGGTGTTTCTGGCGAAGGAGACAGTGCCACTCTTGCACTCCTTATGTCCACCTCTCTCCCTAGGTGGACCGGTGGGGGGGCCGGCTGGCCGACCACATGCAAGAGTGGGAACGGTTGACTCAGGACCGTTTAGTCTTGCGATGGCTTTCAGTCGGGTATCATCCCGATTGGATGACTGGCCCGCCGTCGCGACTTTTCACATCAAGAGTATACTTACCTCCCTAATACTTTTGATATTGCTAAATATTGGCTTTCACTCAATAAACACTCAGATTAAAACAGTTAGGTGCCCCTACTGGGCAGGGAGTCAGAGCGTAGTCTGGCGGATGCCAGCCCCACCACCGCGCATGCGCAGACTAGCACTACCTCTTTGCTAATTTATTGGCAGAGAGTCTACACATGCTTTTGTGCTAGTGCTTTTCGTGGCTCAATTCTAAGTGTTTTTGTGAAAGTTCAGAAGTGTTTATCCCTGATAAAGATGGCAGGAAGAGTGACTTCGCCAGAGGAGGGCCCAGGACCTTTAAATCAGGTGACTTCTAGTAAAATTAGCGAGTTTTGTCCCGTTGTAATGTGTTTCCGGGACTCGCGCTAAACGTGATAAGCGCCTTGTTTAGTTGGTTTATTTCAACTAGGTGCTATATAAGACTAATCTCTCTTTGTGTTTATGTCCACAGGTCTGTGTGAAGAAATATAATGGACATCACATCAGCAGAGGGTTTGTGTCTCTCCACCATGGTTCCATTTCCTACTAATACTGTTAGGTTATCTAACCAAAAATTCTATATCCAGTGAGTTGGAGGCCTATTATAAAGGTCTTCTCACTTTGCCCTCTTGATCCAATTCCTTCCCCTAGAGGTGGAGAGAGTTAAGAGGCGTTCAGTTGGTGGAGTGCTCCAGTTCATCAGGTTGGATGGTTTGTCTAGACAAGGTGTCAGGTATCTAATTATTGATATGAGGTGATGTTAATTATTTAGAGGAAAGGGAGATAATTAACAGTATTTGCCATTGTTATCAGTATATATCTGATGGTTGTGTAGTCGAAATGTCCATTCTGCACATGTTCTGGTTAGAGATACAATTCGTCCTTGCACTGGGATGTTTGTTGGGGATCGATTTTTTCCTGTCATAGGATTAATGACGTCATAATCAGCCTTGCTCTTTATTAACAATTAAAGTTGTCCGAAGCTGGTTTTCTGATAAATTATGATCTTTATGATCATTTTTCCTTCTCTTGAGTTGGTGAGTTTCTAAGCTTAACTAGATTGCTCATACTCCTCTTCCTTTGGCCTTTTTCAGAGACCGGGTTGTGCGTCCTGTGGACGATTTTTGAGGGACAAGTTTGGTCCTCATCTCTGTTTTCAGTGTAGCCCCTGTGGTCCCTTGCTTAATTGCGAGATATGTAAGCACTGGGGGGGCGAGCTAATGTCCGAATTCTTGTGCTTGCAGGCGAAGGACAAGGTGGTGGAGGAGGAGAAGAAGAAGCTGAAAAAAGAGGTTGTAAGTAAGAAGGGTAAGAGGAAGGCCTCGTCCGCGGTGGACATGGAGGCCTTCCGGACCGAGATGTTGGGAGAGATGAGGAGGACAATAAAGGATTTGGTTCCAGAGTTGCTTCGTTGCATGCTTCCTGGACCAAATCCTTTGTTGGCCTCATCATCTGCTTCGGAGCAGGTAATCCCCGCCTCTGAATCACCGTTCCTTAGTACGCTTCCGTTGTTTGAAGATTCAGAGGTGGCCCCATTAGAGTGGGCGTTCCACGACCCTGGCAGCAGGCTTATTGCCGCGCCCAATAGGGACCGTGGACGGTTGTCGCTGGAACCCGCGGGCTGCTTATCAGTCCAGGGCTATCCTGGTATGGCACCTTCCCTGGCCAGTCCGGGTTAGCTCTCTTTGCTGACCCGGAGTCTAATCTGTCTGGCCAGGAGGATGAGGATTACCTGTTGGGGTCGCCGTCTGAGGACGTGGCCATGGATTATGACGTCTGTGCACCCCTCGCGGGGAATACAGGCGCCTTATTCCACGGTTCTACTCTCCCAGGGGTAGAATCCACGGTTCAGACTGTGGCCCTGGGCGCTGAAGGCCAGCGTTACCGCATACCTCGGCTTGCCGAGAGTGTCGCTGGTGCTGGCCGGGGCCGTGGTGGGGCGGTATATGCCCCGCGCTCTACCACGGCGCCTGCTCCTGGTCAAGCCAGTGAGATTAGCATGCCGGTATTGTCAGGCCCGCATGCTCTCCCTGGCTTGCCAGGGATATCAGCGTATCCGCCGTCAAGCTCTGTTGCTTGCGCTCAGGAGGAAGACGAAGGCCCCCGTCTTGTAGAGCGCTCGCAGCTAGCCACGGAGGAGGATTGGTCTGACGCTTGCCAGTGGTTGGTGAGTGTTAGACCAGATCTGCCCGTGGAGCAGTCGGCTAGCCAGCGTGATCACAGGCCGTGGTTAGCTGGTAAGCCTACTGCTAACGCTATGCCTTCTCTGCCGCTGGCAGAGCATGTCGTTGACATGTTCGAGGCGGCGGAGACGTCCATTAAGTTGAGTGGACATCTCGCTAAGGCCCCGCGCGAGGTGGCCAGGCGTTGCCCGCATCGTGCCCCTGGACTACCAGCGGTACGGTGTGGTACCTAAGCCGAGCGTGGATGACCGCGCGGCTTTGGGTGAGGATGCACGGCCAGGCTCCCGTTCTGACACGGGAGTCTTGTGTTCGAACGCGTTGCGTTCAGCAAATACCGCGTTGCGTGATGCGGAGGAGAGTGGGAGGGCTTCGATTGCCGCTCTGTCCCACATCTCCCAGCTGTTACAAGGGGTAGTAACAGCATCCGCATCGCGCCAGCCAAGTCCGGTCACAGTCCAGCGAGCCATCCAGGATGGTATCAACCTGGCTCTGGACTGTATGACGCGGGCGGTGACCAGGAGTGTCCGGGCAAGGCGCACTTTTGCCTTGGATAATCTGTGCCCGTCCCAGGACCTCTACAATAGGCTACTACGTACGCCTATGACAGGTCCTGGTCTCTTTGGAGGTGAGGGATGTAGGCACCTCCAGGAGACGGTTACTCTGGTCAATAACCAGAGGGCGCTGCGCGAGCAGTTTGAGGTGCTTCGTCGTGCCAACGTTCGCGCCGCACCCCCTGCGTATCGTCCCCTGTAGGCTCGAGGTGGTAGTGGCCAGGTCAGAGGCCAACCACCATCGCAGCGTCGGCCTCGGCCGCGTGCGATTCGGCCAGCAGCGAGGGGGGCGCAGGCTCCTCAGGCGCAGTCAGCCAGGCAGCCGCCCGCGCACCGAGGTGCGCGCGGTGCTGGTCGTGGCGCGCGAGGATCTGGGCGGGGTAATCGTTCCTGATGGGACGGTTACCGCGGTGAGAACCACGCCGGTGTTTCTGGCAAAGGAGACAGTGCCGCTCTTGCACTCCTTATGTCCACCTCTATCCCTAGGTGGGCCGGTGGGAGGCCGGCTAGCCGACCACATGCAAGAGTGGGAACGGTTAACTCAGGACCGTTTAGTCTTGCGATGGCTTTCAGTCGGGTATCATCCCGATTGGATGACAGGCCCGCCATCGCGACTGTCTCTAGTGCCGATCTGGACTCCAAATCCGAGAGATCCAGATCAAAGGTTGTGTATCGAGGAGGAAATAAATTCCCTCATACAAAAAGGAGCTATTCAGCCGGCACAGAGGTGTCCGGGCTTCTATTCAACCCTGTTCTTAGTAACAAAGAACACCGGAGGGTGGAGACCAATTCTCAACCTCAAGCCATTGAACAAGTTCATAGAGACACCCAGTTTCAAGATGGAGACTGTGCGCTCGGTGTTGGCGGGGTTAGAGAGGGGAATGTGGACAGCGTCGATAGATTTGAAGGACGCTTATTTCCACATCCCCGTACACAGGAGTTTCCGTCGCTTCCTGAGATTTGCATTCCAGGGCAGACAGTGGGAATTCAGGGTGCTACCCTTCGGAATTTCCACGGCTCCTCGGGTTTTCACCCGTGTGGTTCTTGCGATCACCGCATACCTCCGCAGGAGAAGCATAGCAGTCCACACGCACATAGACGGCTGGCTGTTGAAAGCACACACCCGGGAAAGTTTATCGGCCAGTCTGGAGATTGTTTTGAAAACTCTCACAGACTTAGGCTGGATGATCAATTTCCCAAAATCAGAGCTGACTCCATCCCAGAAGTTTGTTTACCTGGGGATGTTCTTCGATCTAGAGACAGGATATGTTTATCCTACTCAGGAGAGAGTTCAGAAACTCATCTCATTAATTCAGTCAGTGTGCGACAGTCGTCATGTCCTGGCACGGGTTTACTTGAGAATGCTGGGGGTTGATGGTTTCATTGGAACCAGTCATTCCTCAGGCCGCCTTGCGCAGGCGGCCGATCCAGTTATTTCTCCTGACACAATGGACCCAGAGTACAGGTTCGCTGGACTCGAATGTGTCAGTGTTGGCGCCTCTGATTCATCACCTGCAATGGTGGTTGGACACAGAGAATCTCTTGGTGGGGGTTATGCTAACCCCTCCCCACCCTCAGGTGACTGTGTATACAGATGCATCGATGGAGGGCTGGGGAGCTTGCCTGGAAGAGTCCACGATATCAGGGCTTTGGAATCTGGAACAGTCAAAGGAACATATAAATCTACTGGAGCTAAGAGCTGTAGTCCTGGGCCTGGAACATTTCTTACAGAAAGTTCAGGGCAAGATTGTTCTTATTCGTTCAGACAACTCAACAGTTGTGACTTACATAAACCGCCAGGGCGGAACGAAGTCGCCCAGTCTCTGTATGATGACATGGAGACTGCTTTGTTGGTGCGTGGATCACCAGATTACCTTGAAAGCAGTTCATATTCCGGGAAGGTTAAATCTGCTAGCAGACTCATTGAGCCGAAGGATGAGTGTTTTACCCACGGAATGGCAACTAAATCAATGTGTGGCGGATCGTCTGTTCGACCATTGGGGGAAACCCAACATCGATTTGTTCGCAACGAAGAAGAATGCGAAGATGACGACGTACGTCTCTCCGATTCCGGATCCAAGCGCTTTCGCAACAGATGCGTTAGCTATCAGCGGGGGGAGAATGTATGCATACGCATTCCCTCCAGCAATCCTGATTCCAAAAAATTCTTCAGAAAATCAGACAAGAGGAATGCCAAGTGCTTCTGATCGCCCCGGATTGGCCAAGCCGATCATGGTATACGGATCTGCTGGACCTTCTGGTCTGCAATCCGGTTCCTCTGCCTCTGATGGACGATATTATCTTCCAGGGCAAGGCCCTTCACAACAATCCGTCAATGTTCAGATTGACTGCATGGATGTTGTCAAGGAATCTAGAATTAAGGAGGGCTTTTCTGAGCAAGCAGCCATGTTTATGGCCAAAGCCAGGAGGGGGTCAACCTCCAGAGCATATAATTATAAAATCAACAGATTTGCAGAATGGTGCTCAAAAAGATGTATTGATCCAATGGATTCATCTATTCAGGTAGTAGCTGATTTCCTCTGTCACCTCTATGATGCCTATAGCCTCAAGCCTAACTCTATTGCTGGTTATAAGTCAGCTTTAATGTCTGTTATTCCTTGCTTGGCTAAGAGGGGAAGTGATGAAGTAAATACATTAAATGTATTAATTAAAGGCATGGGCAATCTAAGACCAAGGAATCCACCTGTGATTCCGTCTTGGAGTTTATCGCTAGTGCTTCAAGTACTAGGTGATAAGCCGTTTGAACCACTTAGTTCCATTTCTATGAAACTATTAACACTGAAGACTGTGTTTTTAATTGCTGCGGCCTCGGCTAGGCATAGGAGTGAAATTCATGCCTTATCAGCCGAGGATGACCGTTTTGTGGTTTCAGGGGAAGGCCTTAAGCTGCTACCTAGGATTAATTTCTTGGCTAAAAATCAGTCGTTGAAATATCCAGGTCAACCTATTGTTTTGCCTGCTTTAACTAGATATGATCCTAATTCTAAAGCATGGTGTCCCGTCCGGGCGCTTCGCCGGTACAAACAACGTACGGCGGAGTGGCGCACCGACCAGTCGGCGTTATGGTTGTCTTATATTGAACCCCATGGCAGGGCTTCTAAGGACACCATTTCCAGGTGGATTGTAGAATGCATTCAGTTTTGCCATAAATCCGCCACCGGGAAGCAGGTTGACATGGCCAAGGCTCACAGTGTCCGCGGCGTAGTGACATCCACTGCCCTATTTAATGGGGTCCCTGTGGATGATATTATGTCGGTGGCTCAGTGGCACTGTGAGTCAAGTTTTACAGACCATTATCTCCGTGACACCTCTAATCCTCTCGCCTTGTCGATTTTGAAAAAATAACTAGGCATATATTTTTGATGGGGTTTCCTCATTGCTTATATATTTCACAATTAATTTATGGAAACAACCACTAATTTGGGACTGCATCGTTCTTCACCAATGGGAAGAGGATGTCAGCAGCCATTTCAACAAGGTCAGTCTTGTGTATGTGTTGTCCATTGTTGATTGTCTTGTCACGTTACCCGTTATTAATATGATGATGGTTTTGTGTATTTATGTGGTTCATTGTTGAGAGTATACGAAAATGGAGTTTTTTCGTCTCTGTCCTGTAGTACATGGCACGTATACGTAGAGAGCGTATAGGACATTGAGGTCATTCGACTCTTCCTCCCAGGAAGGAGGGGGGGGAGCGCATATGACATTAAGTCATCTCTCATACATCGGGGGTGTTATCCGATGGTTAGTCAAATCCTGACTGTTTTTTCATACAGTTTCAGAAGTTTAAGTGCCTTAAACGCAGAAAAGCGTATAGGGATGAGCTGGTCTTTTGACCTCGCCTCCCTCCCGCCGAATTCACTGTCGAATTCTGGCAATATCAAAAGTATTAGGGAGGTAAGTATACTCTTGATGTGAAATAAACGAAATCAGGGATTTCTTTTTTCACGAGAGAGTTGATACTTACCTCCCTAGATACGGACCCGGCCTCTCCACCCCACAGAGGCTCGGTCTTCAGGCTCTTTATAGTTGCATGTGTATCAGCCAATAAATTAGTCAGAGGAAGTGCTAGTCTGCGCATGCGCAGTGATGGGGCTGGCATCCGCCAGACTACGCTCTGACTCCCTGCCCAGTAGGGGCACCTAACTGTTTTAATCTGAGTGTTTATTGAGTGAAAGCCAATATTTAGCAATATCAAAAGTATTAGGGAGGTAAGTATCAACTCTCTCGTGAAAAAAGAAATCCCTGATTTCGTTTAGTCTCTAGTGCCAATCTGGACTCCAAATCCGAGAGATCCAGATCAAAGGTTGTGTATCGAGGAGGAAATAAATTCCCTCATACAAAAAGGAGCTATTCACCCGGCACTAAAGTGTCCGGGGTTCTATTCAACCGTGTTCTTAGTAACAAAAAACACCGGAGGGTGGAGACCAATTCTCAACCTCAAGCCATTGAACAAGTTCATAGAGACGCCCAGTTTCAAGATGGAGACTGTGCGCTCGGTGTTGGCGGGGTTAGAGAGGGGAGTGTGGACAGCTTCAATAGATTTGAAGGATGCTTATTTCCACATTCCCATAGCGAGGAGTTTCCGTCGCGTCCTGAGATTTGTATTCCAGGGCAGAAAGTGGGAATTCAGGGTGTTACCCTTCGGAATTTCCACCGCTCCTCGGGTCTTCACCCGTGTGGTTCTCGCGATCACTGCATACCTCCGCAGGAGAAGCATAGCAGTCCACACGTACATAGACGACTGGCTGTTAAAAGCACACAACCAAGAATGTTTATCGGCCAATCTGGAGATTGTTTTGAAAACTCTCACGGATTTAGGCTGGATGATAAATTTTCAAAAATCAGAGCTGACTCCATCCCAGAAGTTTGTTTACCTGGGGATGTTCTTCGATCTAGAGACAGGATATGTTTATCCTACTCAGGAGAGAGTTCAGAAACTCATCTCAGTAATTCAGTTAGTGTGCGATAGTCGTCATGTACTTGAGAATGCTGGGGGTGACTGTGTATACAGATGCATCGATTGAGGGCTGGGGAGCTTGCCTGGAAGAATCCACGATATCAGGGCTTTGGAATCTGGAACAGTCAAAGGAATGTATCAATCTACTGGAGCTAAGAGCAGTAGTCCTGGGCCTGGAACATTTCTTACAGAAAGTTCAGGGCAAGATTGTTCTTATTCGTTCAGACAACTCAACAGTTGTGACTTACATAAACCGCCAGGGCGGAACGAAGTCGCCCAGTCTCTGCATGATGACATGGAGACTGCTTTGTTGGTGCCTGGAACACAGGATTACCTTGAAAGCAGTTCATATTCCGGGAAGGTTAAATCTGGTAGCAGACTCATTGAGCCGAAGGATGAGTGTTTTACCGACGGAATGGCAACTAGATCAATGTGTGGCGGATCGTCTGTTCGACCATTGGGGGAAGCCCAACATCGATATGTTCGCAACGAAGAAGAATGCGAAGATGACGACGTACGTCTCTCCGATTCCAGATCCAAGCGCTTTCGCAACAGATAATAATAATAATAATAGGATATTTATAGTGCGCTATAATTCCACGCAAATATTGCGTGCTCTAAGCGCTTACAATAATAAAATAAAATGATCATACAGTTGAATATGCGTTAGCTATCAGCTGGGAGGAATGTATGCATACGCATTCCCTCCAGCAATCCTGATTCCAAAAATTCTTTAGAAAATCAGACAGGAGGAATGCCAAGTTCTTCTGATCGCCCCGGATTGGCCAAGCCGATCATGGTATACGGATCTGCTGGACCTTCTGGTCTGCAATCCGGTTCCTCTGCCTCTGATGGATGACATTATCTTCCAGGGCAAGGCCCTTCACAACAATCCGTCAATGTTCAGATTGACTGCGTGGATGTTGTCGAGGAATCTAGAATTAAGGAGGGCTTTTCTGAGCAAGCAGCCATGTTTATGGCCAAAGCCAGGAGGGGTCAACCTCCAGAGCATATAATTATAAAATCAACAGATTTGCAGAGTGGTGCTCAAAAAGATGTATTGATCCAATGGATTCATCTATTCAGGTAGTAGCTGATTTCCTCTGTCACCTGTATGATGCCTATAGCCTCAAGCCTAACTCTATTGCTGGTTATAAGTCAGCTTTAATGACTGTTATTCCTTGCTTGGCTAAGAGGGGAAGTGATGAAGTAAGTACATTAAATGTATTAATTAAAGGCATGGGCAATCTAAGACCAAGGAATCCCCCGGTGATTCCTTCTTGGAGTTTATCGCTAGTGCTTCAGGTACTAGGTGATAAGCCTTTTGAACCACTTAGTTCCATTTCTATGAAACTGTTAACTCTTAAAACTGTATTTTTAATTGCTGCGGCCTCAGCTAGGCTTAGGAGTGAGATTCATGCCTTATCAGCCGAGGATGACCGTTTTGTGGTTACAGGGGAAGGCCTTAAGTTATTACCTAGGATTAATTTCTTAGCTAAGAATCAGTCTTTGAAATATCCAGGTCAACCTATTTTTTTGCCTGCTTTAACTAGATATGATCCTAATTCTAAAGCATGGTGTCCCGTTCTGGCGCTACTTCGGTACAAACAGCGTACTTCGGAGTGGCGGACCGATCAGTCAGCGTTATGGGTTGTCATATATTGAACCCCATGGCAGGGCGTCTAAGGACACCATTTCCAGGTGGATTGTAGAGTGTATCCAATTTTGTCATAAATCCGCCACTGGTATGCAGGTTGACATAGCCAAGGCTCACAGTGTCCGCGGCGTAGTGACTTCCACTGCCCTATTTAATGGGGTCCCTGTGGATGACATTATGTCCGTGGCTCAGTGGCACTGTGAGTCAAGTTTTACAGACCATTATCTCCTTGACTCCTCGAATCCTCTCGCCTTGTCGATTTTGAAAAAATAATCGCTTGTATGTTTTTTGAGGAGGGTTTCCTCATTGCTTATATACTTCACAATTAACTAATGGTAACAACCATTTTTGGCACTGCATCGGTCTTCTCCACTGGGAAGACGATGACAGCTGCCAAGTTCAACAAGGTCAGTCTTGTTCATGTGTTATTCATTGTTGATTGTATTGTCACGTTACCCGTTGTTATTAATATGGTGATGGTTTGTGTTTTGATGTGGTTCATCATTGAGAGTATACGAAAATGGAGCCTTTTCGTCTCTGTCCTATAGTACATGGCACTGGTACGTAGAGAGCGTATAGGACATTGAGGTCATTCTAGTCTTCCTCCCAGGAAGGAGGGGGGGACGGGGGGAGCGCATATGACATTCGGTCATCTCATCCATCGGTTGGTGTTAGCCGATGTTCATCAAATCCTGACTGTGTTTTCACACAGTTTCAGACGTTTAAGTGCCTTGAACGCGTGAAAGCGCATAGGGAAGAGCTGGTCTTTTGACCTCGCCTCCCTCCCGCCGAATTCCCTGTCGAATTCTGGCAATATCAAAAAGTATTAGGGAGGTAAGTATACTCTTGAAGTGAAATAAACGAAATCAAGGATTTCTTTTTTCACGAGAGAGTTGATACTTACCTCCCTAGATACGGACCCGGCCTCTCCACCCCACAGAGGCTCGGTCTTCAGGCTCTTAATAGTTGCCTGTGTGTCAGCCAATAAATTAATCAGAGGAAGTAGTAGTCGGCGCATGCGCGGTGGTGGGGCTGGCATCCGCCGGACTACCCTCTGTCTACCTGCCCAGTAGGGGCACCTAACTGTTTTTATTCTGAGTGTTTATTGAGTGAACGCCGATATCTAGCAATATCAAAAAGTATTAGGGAGGTAAGTATCAACTCTCTCGTGAAAAAAGAAATCCTTGATTTCGTTTATTACCCGTTAACTTTTTAATATTATCTGGGTACTCGGCTTAAATTTCTGTTGCGACTCACTTCCTTCCAAGATGGATGCGTCCGATTGTAGCATTTTGTTTTGGTTTGGCATATCTATGCACTAAGTTGTAGCCGATTCTTTAGCTCTCGCTTTATTGTTGAGGGTGTTTATAACGATCAGTGTTATTATTCTTGGATTTATTAATATTATTAATATCCGGGTTGTGTTTTTAAAATTTCTGAAGTGTTAATTTTTAGAATTTATCCTGCTCATAGCCTTGATTAACGTTAATTTAAGAGAAAGTTAATGTTTTTAATAATCATTGATTATAATCAAGCTAATATACATTTTTGCTCGATTCATGTTACCATGTTCAGCGTTTTAATTCTTTGCTCTATGTTCGCAGAAGGTGAAGGGCCAGGGCACAGCGGCTCCAGATACGCTTTGCTCACAGTGTAATCGTTTCTTGAAGTGGAAGTTTGCTGGCCATGTCTGCGTCGCCTGTGCCCGGTGTAAGGTTGGAGCTCCTTGCGATGTATGTGCTAGGTGGTTGTTGGATTCGGTGGGAGATAGACGTGCATGGTTAGAAAGAATGGTGAAGGACAAGACGGCACGTGCTGGTCAAGACTTAATGAAAGGGATGGAGGAGCAGCTTAACGAGAGGATGGAATCGACCTTAGGTGTCTTGGTGGCCCAGTTTAAGGCCATGTTTGAATCCTTCCAATCCATGGTTCCACAGATGCAGCCAGGTGCAGGACAACCAGTCGGTGGTCCGGCTGTGCTTGCGAAGGAACAGGCACCAGCCCCTTCTTCCGCGGTCGTTTATGAGCCGACGGCGGAGGAGGAAGATTTGTTGTTGAGAGATACCAGCATACTGGTTGTCTCTCAAGAGACGGATTCCATACAGTCCCACAGGTCTCCCCCCCCCCCCCACCCCTGGATTTGTTCAGGTTTGTCAGTCTGGTGAAGATGTCAACGTTCCATCGGGCATTTTTCACCTGGACTTTATAACGTCCGAACCCCCGTCAGGACGTATTTTACGGCTCATGTCGCGTTTCCGGATGTAGGTTTGTCGGCTGTTGGAGCCAGCTATCCCGTGATAATAGCGGATGAAATCCAGGTTCCCGTTGGGTATCCATTGGATTGTTTTGAAACCATGTCTATGGATTCCCGAGACACTGGTGCCGCTTGTAGCTGAACCATCGACCCCATTCAAATTGGAAACAGGGTTCAGGGTTCTCAGCAGGGATCGCTGGCAACCTTTTTATCCAAGGGTGAAAAGGAGGCCGAAGGCTCCCAAGGGTATCAGGAGTAGGGTCCGCATTTTCGAGCTGGCCTACCATCAATATGCATGAGTTCCTCGCTTGTCAGTGAAGGAACGTGAGGCTTTGAATAGACTGTTAGCTGGGATGGCCAAGGGTCGTTCGTGTCCTTTGGTCTCCCAAGCTAATAAAGATGCATTCAATGAGCTTTCACTCATTGAAGATGCCTCAAGATGCTTGTTGCACGGCTCTATCATCCTGCAGGGAATGCTGACCTGAGTGGCGGAAGGTGTGGAGGTGCCTGAGGCTGCTCCTGTAGTTATCCGGGATGCCATGTGCCTATCCCAAGATCACCTGGCCAGAGTAATCACCAGAACATTGGGTGAACGAAGTAGGATAGTTAGAATGAGATTGCGTAGAACCAGGACCAGACAATGAGGGCCACATTGTCTTCTGCGCCCTTCATTGGTCCAGGCTTGTTTGGCAGCTGGTCAAGGCAAGCTCTCTCCAACGTAACATCAATGGTTGCTGAGCAAGAAGTAGTCGGCAAGTCATGGAGGTCGACAGCAGTCCTATAGGCAGCATCAAGAATATCAGCAGCAACAACGGCAGAGATTGTCTTTCCGCCCTTCTGGCCATGATGGCTCCCGGGCAGCTTCTGGCCGTAATGGCCATCGGGCATCTGGATCACTGGGACCTGGCCGGTCATTGTCAGTTAAGGCTTCTAATAAGAGGTTGTATGATGCTGACAGCAAAGGTGGCAGCTCGGGACAATCCGGTTATCGTAAAGATGACAGAGGTGATGGTCCAGGGCCGTCGTATGCCAAGAAGCCGCATGGGGGATGGTCCTGACGACTTTCCGGCAGGACCCGTACTGGTGCCGCCAGGGACATCTTGAATCTTGACCAAAGCGAATTAACATCTTGTCGGGCAACATCGACCTTGCTTTGTGTGCAGATTCCGAGCGTCGGAGGCAGACTTCAGCTGTTCACAAACCGTTGAGAACAGGTCGTGCAAGACTCTAGTCTGTCATTGGTTAAGAAATGATTACGAAGCGGACTGGCTCATCCGAGAATCATTGGTTTTGTTAACTACGACACCCGTCTGGACTTCTGTTCCAAGGGAGTTCGATCGTTTAGAGGTCATTCGCTCAGAAATCAGTGATCTTCAATGGAATAATGCGATTCATTTGGTCTGCGATCAATCCTCCAAGGGCTTCTACTCGATGATTTTTCTCAACCCGAAATGCATCGGCGGTTGGAGACTGATTCTCAATCTCAAGCCGCTGAACGAGTTTATTCAATCGGCAAAATTTCAGATGGAAACTGTAGCAGCGGTGATGACAGGTTTGAGGAAGAGCATGTAGGCAGTGTCGGTAGATCTGAAGGATGCTTATTTTCATATTCCAATGTCAATTCCTCTTCAGAAGTATCCACACTGCGTTCCAGGACAATGTCTGGGAATTAAATTCGTTGCCGTTCGGCCTGACCACAGCTCCCAGAGTTCACCAAAGTGGTTCTCGCCATGACTTCTTATCTTCGCAGGAGAAACACAGCTGTTCATACCTACATATATGACTGGCTGCTGAAGGCGGGGAATCCAGTCACTCTGCGCAACAATCTGAAGATTGTCATAGCCTTATTAAAGAATCTAGGATGGAGCAGAGTCAAGAGTCTTCAAGCAGTTTTGGGGTCAATTTCTCTAGGATCCTATTGGACAGCACATCAATTCCTCAGAATACTGGATTTACTAGTATCTCTATCCAGAGAATGTGGTGCCTTATGCGGCACTCAGATGCAGGCTGATTCAGATGTATTTAATGTCATTCTGGTCTCAGAGAACAGATCCGTTATCTCCGAGGATTCCAGTAAAGGAACCATTGATGTTCCCCCTTCAATGATGGTTATCAGAACAGAATCTCCTTCAAGATGTTTCACTACAGCCTCCTCAGCTGTAGTTTTCTATTTTTACGGATGCCTCTACGACGGGTTGGGGAGCAGTAATGGACAATCTGTCAGTGTCCGGGGAATGGGATCAGACAAATGCGCAGAAACACATAAACGTTCTTGAACTATTAGCGGTGGCATTGGCACTTCGAATGTTCGGCAACTCCACTGTGGTGTCTTATTTGTACCGCCAAGGCGGGACGAGGTTACCAGAGTTGTGCATGATGATTTGGAACCTTCTGCTGTGGTGCCAAGAGAGGAATGTAATTCTTCAGGCAGCATGCATGCCGGGCAGGCTGAACATCCTAGCAGATGCACTCAGTCGAAGGACGGTTTGCCATCTGACGGTATGGCAGCTCAACCAGTCGGTAGCAGAGGTTCTATTCAAGTAATGAGGCAAACCAAATGTGGACCTGTTTGCGATGAATGTATATGCAAAGATGGTCATATACTTGTCTCTGATCACAGATCTGCTAGCTCTAGCAGTAGACGCACTGGCGATAAGTTGGAGAGGAATGTACGCATATGCGTACCCTCCAACATTCTAATCCTAGAGTTCTCGCAAAGATAAGAGTGGGCACATGCCAAGTACTACTGATCGCTCCTTATGGGCTAGGCCGATCATGGTTTAGAGATCTGCTGGACCTTCTGGTCTGCAATCCAATCCCTCTTCCTGACAGAAGGGACTTGATTACTCTAGCAGTGCATAAGTGCATTAGCTTCAGTCGTTCCCAGTCTGGCCATCACAGGAGGGGAGAAGGACACATTAAATGAAGTTATAAAAGGAATGAGCAATCTATGACCTAGACTGCCCATTCCTACATGGAAACTCTCTTATCCCTCAGGTTCTAGGGCATGCTCCCTTTGAGCCTATAAGATCTATAGATATTAAACTCTTAACACTTAAGTCAGTTTTCTTGGTGACAGCAGCGTCGGCAAGAAGGAGAAGTGAAAACCATGCGCTTTCTGCCGAACAAGACCGTTTTGTCATTACGGGTGAAGGTTTAAGATTACTACTGCATCTTTTTTTTGTCAAAATATCAGTCATTTAAGTATCCAGGACAACCAATCAATTTGCCTAGTCTTGTCAGACACGATCCAAGCTCTTCTGCTTGGTGTCCTGTCAGATGTCTGAAAATGTACATGAAACGTACAGAGGAGTGGAGAGATGATCCAAAATTCCTTTGGCTGTGTATCAAGGCTCCTAATCTTCGCGCCTCGAAAGATACTATTTCTCGGTGGATAGGCGATGCTATTCAGATGTTGCATAAAATCGCAACAGGAAAGCAAATTGATCGCACAAATGGCCATAAAGTCCAAGCGCTAATGGCAGCATCAGCCTTTTATAAGGGTGTCTCATTAGAGGAGGTGATGTCTGTAGCACAGTGGCATACCGAGTTGTCATTTACTGATTTCTACCTTCGTGATATCTCTAGCGCGCTTAATCCAGTCGCCATTACTAATCCTATAGGTGACACAATACTTTACCTATAACATTTCCACATACGCCTCTGATGAGTTCCACTTTTAGGAACGAAACGCCATACGTCTGAATCATTAAATGGTAATGACTACACCGGTCAAAACCTCACAACAATTGGGCCACACCCACCGCCGAAACCCCTCAAACCCGCTACAAAAATTGAGTGGAAACATATGTTCATAACAGAACCGGCAACATTTTTAGCCAAAACTGGCAAACCAAAAAACCGGCAAAAAATTCAAACAACCGCCAAAAAAGTTTCAAACCAAAAAGACAATAACCGACAAGAATTCCGCAACCGGCAAAATAACCACAACCGGTAAAAAACACCCCAACCGGTGAAAATTACCACAATCAGTAAAAAAACCCGGCAAACCAAAAAACCGGCAAAAAATTCAAACAACCGCCACAAAAAGTTTCAAACCAAAAACTGCCAAAAACACCATAAACAGCAAAAATTCCGCAACCAGCAAAATAACCACAACCGGTAAAAAACACCCCAGCCGGTGAAAATTACCACAACCGGTAAAAACCACATGAGCCGCCATTTTGGACTCAACCGCCAAACTAACCACAACCGGTGATCTCATACAACCACCGCCAAAACCAAGCCGGCCATCCCAATTTCCCATGCCCTTTTTAGGGCATGTGACAGTCAATCCCCAGGCTCAGCCCATGAGAGTATAAAAGGAGCTGAAAAATTAGCTTCTGACCATTCAGACTTCTGGATGCACAATTGCATCCAAGCGTCAGGTTTAAAAACCTAATTGGTATACCTATCACTGACTACGTCGTTATCACTCTTCAATTCCCATGATGAGCCTACCTAGCAACCGGTTGCCAAGGGAAAAAGAGATAATAATCCTACCTTCTATCTCAGAACTGAGTCTTAATTCAGTCGGTGCAGATGCGTTATTAGCACAGTCAACCACCGAGGTAACTGCGCACCGCACCCTGTCTAAACCGGCGGCACCAGTCCCCACAGGGGAAGCCAGTTCCTCCACCGTCGACCCTCCAAGAACGGAAACAGAGAGGGCGCTAAAGAGAAGAAGGGTGGAGGCAGACTCCGCCCCATCACCAGCAGCAATAGAAACCGACCCAGGAAGCAGTGCCAAGTATCAGAAACCGGCAATCCCTGAACAACATCAGGGAGCCTACAGGCTGTGGAGAAATGCAGTCTGTAAACTTACTAAATTAGAGTTCCAGACGGAGAAACTAGAAGAGGCTCTGTCCGATGGCACCACGCCAGGCATGCTCCGTACGAGGGTCATTTGGACCCCCGAGACAGAAGATATCGAGTACAGGAAAGAGGGGACAGACCGCATCAAAGCGATCGAAACTTCACTAACACAAACAGTACTGGATCATACTAAGAACAAATTATCCCTACAGTATGAAGTGGTCAAAGGACTCAATACAGCCTTTGAAAGATGTGACAATAACACCGCCACCAGAGAAGCGGAATTGGCCATAGCCACAACCACTGTTAGGCATAGCTGATTGCACAGGTCACAAAGCCCAAGAAGACGACCTTGCCCAACCGCAACCCGCCGCCAGCAGCAGAGACAGAACGAGAGGCTCTACCGCCAGCCAGTTGGACGCCTGTCCCAAGCACCGAGGAGGCGGAATACCAGACCAGACTGGGCGGACCGCAGAAGAATTAGCAATAGACCGGCACAGAGCAGACCGGCTCCACTAATGGGCCCTAACAGTACACAAGCTATTGAACAACTCGTAGTAGCAGTCCAGAAGCTAGCAGCATCAAGAAGATGACTTCTAGATAACCGTCACACCGTCTGTGATTTGTACATTACAAACTTTCACTGTATCAATCAAATACTGATTAATAATATTCATATTCATCCTGCTAGTCTGTACCTTCCATTACTAAACTGTAACAATAATGCTGTGAACAAAGAAGATGAAACTTATATCTCGTCGTTTGTCTTCAATCACTCATCAAATCCCCTCAACCAGGGTACCGTCAGTCTATTGGATAAGGGTTTGGGCTTCAGCCCAACGGTTTCAGAACCACAATTAGGCAACCTGTATACCGACCTATAGGCTTTCTTCAGACGCATGCGCCTCAAACATTTCTTTACACCAAGCCCGCACCCACCTCACACACTTCTACAAAACCACATTGGCACACCGGTCACAATACCGATGCCAACATTACTAACGTTCCAGGACGTCATAATCAAAAAGTTTGCCGCCAAAAAAAGCACAATGCCACCACCCACCATGGATGTGCCATTCGATGCTTTCTTTAAGGCGATCAGGTATGACTTCAGTAAACACGTCCATTGGCGCTCCCATAAGAGCAACCTAACCGATGCCGAACAAACCGCTTTAAACGAATTAACACAAAATCATACAATTGTGATCAAAAAAGCTGACAAAGGACAAGCAACCGTAGTACAGAACAAATCCGACTACGTAGCTGAGGCACACCGCCAGATAGCCGATACCAGGTTCTATAAAAAGGTCGACACAGACTTAATGTGCAAACACACTAATCTAGTGGAAAAATGCCTGGACCAGTTAGCTAGAGACGGGGAAATAGACCACACTACCGCCAACAACCTCATTCCGAAACCACCAAAAACCGCCAGGTTCTACCTCCTACCGAAAGTCCACAAGGAGAGGAACAAGGAGGGCCTTATCCCGGGCAGACCGATCATCAGCGGAATAGGCTGCCCCACCGAGCTTATTAGCAGCTTTGTGGACGAACATATCAAAGTGCATATCACAAAGATCGCAGCATATGCTAGGGACACCACAGACTTTTCACATCAAGAGTATACTTACCTCCCTAATACTTTTGATATTGCTAAATATCGGCTTTCACTCAATAAAACACTCAGATTAAAAACAGTTAGGTGCCCCTACTGGGCAGGGAGTCAGAGGTAGTCCGGCGGATGCTCGCCCCACCACCGCGCATGCGCCGACTACTACTTCCTCTTTGCTCATTTATTGGCAAAAGGTTACATGCGGTTTTGTGTTACCTATACTTTTCTGCGCGTTACCTTGTTTTTTACTCAAATTTGACGATTCTTGTACGTTGGAAGCATGTCGGAAAGGGAGGATTCACCTTTAGAAGGAGCGGGATCTCTTTATCAGGTGACTTCTTTGATATGCTAGCGTGTTTTGTCCCGGTTTAATGTGTTTCCGGGACTCGCGCTTACCGTGATTAGCGCCTGTTTGTGTTGGTTTTTTACAACATGGTGCTTCATAAGTCTCATTTCTCTTTGTGTTTTGTCCACAGGTATCACGTAGAAGCTTTGATGGACTTCTCGGCACAAGAGGATATGTTTTCTCTCCACCACGGTTCCATTTCCTACTAATACTGTTAGGTTATCTAACCAAAAGACTATGTTCAGTGAGTTGGAGGCCTGTTATAAAGGTCTTCTCACTTTGCCCTCTTGATCCAATTCCTTCCCCTTCGGTGGAGAGAATGTAGAGGCGTACTATGGTGGAGTTCTCCGGTACATCACGTTGGATGGTTTGTCTGTACAAGTGTCAGGTATCTAATTATTGATAAACAAAAGGGGAGATAATTTCCCTTTTTGCCAATGCTAGAATTGGAAGGAGTTATCTCTGTATATCTGATTGTTGTGTACTCGATATGCCTATTCAACGGGAATGTTCCGGTTACTTATACAATTCGTTCTTGCACTTGGTGCTTGTTGCGGATCGATTAATTTGGTCACGGGAGTGATGACGTCATAATCGGCCTTGGCCTTTATTAACATTTAACGTTTTGTCCGAGGCTGGTTCTTCTTGATTTGCGATCTTGAGGATCCTGTCCCTCTCTTTTTTAGTTGGTTTTGAGTTCGCTAACCTTAACTATCTTGCTCATTGTCCCTGTCCTTTGTCCTGTTTCAGAGACCTGGTTGCCCGTCCTGCGGGAGGTTTTTGAAAAACCGTTTCGTTCCGCACTTGTGCTTCAGCTGCAGTCCCTGTGGACCGTTGCTGAAGTGCGACGTATGTAAGCAGTGGGGGGGAGACCTAATGTCTGATTTTTTATCGTTGCAGGCAAGGGAGAAGGTGATGGAGGAAGAGAGGAAGAAGAAGAAGGAGGGTTGTAAGAAGGGTAAGAGGAAGGCCTCATCCGCGGTGGATATGGAGGCCTTCAGGTCCGAAATGTTGCAAGAGATGCAGAGGACAATAAAGGATTTGGTCCCAGAGTTGCTTCGCGGCATGCTCCCTGGGCCAGCTCCTTTGTTGTCCTCGGCATCTGCTTACGAGCAGGTGATCCCCGCCTCTGAATCCGGTCTCTTTAGGTCCGGTCCGTTTGTGGATTCAGAGGTGGCCCCTTTGTTGGGGGCAGTCCAAGACCCTGGCAGCAGGCATGGCGCCGCGCCGAGGGGCCGTGGACAACGGTTGTTGCTGGGACCCGCGCTCTGCTCATCAGACCCCGGGTATCCGCGCGCCGAAGGTGTCAAAGCCTCCTATGGCACCTTCCCTGGCCAGTCCGGGTTAGCTCTCTTTGCTGACCCGGAGTCTAATCTTTCTGGCCAGGAGGAAGAGGATCTCCTGCTAGGGTCGCCTTCTGAGGATGTGGCCATGGAATACGACGTCTGTGCACCCCTCGCGGGGAATACAGGCGACGTGTTCCGTGGTTCTACTCTCGCAGGAGTAGATTTCACGGTCCAGAAGGTGTCCCTGGGCGGTGCTGTTGACCACGGATACCGCATACCTCGGCTTGCCGATGGTATCGCTGGTGCTGGTCAGGCCCGCGGTAGGGCGGTGTTTACCCCACGCTCTGCCACGGCGCCTGCTCCTGGTCAAGCCGCGGAGTTTAGCATGCCTGCTCTCTCGGGCCCGCATGCTTTTCCAGGCTTGCCAGGGGTATCAGCTTACCCGCCGTCGACGTCAACTGCGAGTGCTCTGGAGGAAGACGAAGGCCCTCATCTAGTAGAGCGCTCGCAGTTAGCCACGGAGGAGGATTGGTCGGACGCTTGCCAGTGGCTGGTAAGTGTTCGGCCCGATCTACCCGTGGAGCTGCCGGCTAGCCAGCGTGACCATAGGCCGTGGTTAGCTGGTAGGCCGGCGGCTACCGCTATGCCATCTCTGCCGCTGGCTGAGCATGTCGTGGACATGTTCGAAGCGGCGGAGGCGTCCATTAAGGTTAATGGACGTCTCGCGAAGGCCCCTCGCGAGGTGGCGAAGCGTTGCCGCATCGTGCCCCTGGATTACCAGTGGTACGGTGTGGTGCCGAAGCCAAGCGTTGATGATCGCGCGGCTTTAGGCGAAGATGCGCGGCCGGGCTCCCGTTCTGACACGGGAGTCTTGTGCTCGAACGCGTTGCGTTCGGCGAATGCCGCGCTGCGTGATGCGGAGGAGAGTGGGAGGGCGTCGATTGCCGCTCTGTCCCACGTCTCCCAGCTGCTACAGGGGGTGGTAGCGGCCTCCGCATCACGCCAGCCAAGCCCGGTAACAGTCCAGAGAGCCATTCAGGATGGTATCAACCTGGCTTTGGACTGTTTGACGCGGGCGGTGACCAGAAGTGTCCGGGCGAGGCGCACGTTTGCGCTTGACAATCTGTGCCCGTCCCAGGACCTGTATAATAGGCTGCTGCGGACGCCTATGACAGGTCCTGGTCTCTTTGGAGGTGAGGGATGCAGGCACCTCCAGGAGACGGTCACTCTGGTTAACAACCAGAGGGCGCTGCGTGAACAATTTGAGGTGCTCCGGCGGGAGCGTGTTCGCGCGGCACCCCCTGCGTATCGTCCTCTGCAGGCTCGAGGTGGTGCTGGCCAGGTCAGAGGCCAGCCACCGTCGCAACGTAGGCCTAGGCCACGGGCGATTCGGCCAGCAGTGAGGGGGGCGCAGGCTCCCCAGCCGCACCCAGCCAGACAGCCGCCCGCGCACCATGGTGCGCGCGGCGCTGGGCGGGGCGCGCGGGGATCTGGTCGCGGTAATCGGGCCTGATGGCCTGGTTACCGCGGTGGGAACCACTCCGGTGTTTCACGCCGAGAGAACAGTGCCACTCTGGCACTCCTTATGTCCACCTCTATCCCTAGGTGGACCGGTGGGCGGCCGTTTGGCCGGCCACTTGCCAGAGTGGAAGCGGTTGACTCAGGACCGTTTAGTCTTGCGATGGCTTTCAGTCGGGTATCGTCCCGACTGGGTGACAGGCCCGCCATCGCGACTGTCTCTCGCGCCGATCTGGACTCCTATTCCACGGGATCCGGATCAGAGGTTGTGTATAGAGGAGGAAATAAATTCCCTCATACTAAAAAGAGCCATTCAGCCGGCACAGAGGTGCCCGGGCTTCTATTCAACCCTGTTCTTAGTACCGAAAAACACCGGAGGGTGGAGGCCGATTCTCAACCTCAAGCCATTGAACAAGTTCATAGAGACGCCCAGTTTCAAGATGGAGACTGTGCGCTCGGTGTTGGCGGGGTTAGAGCAAGGAATGTGGACAGCGTCAGTAGATTTGAAGGATGCTTATTTCCACATTCCCATAGAGAGGAGTTTCCGTCGCTTCCTGAGATTTGCATTTCAGGGCCGGCGGTGGGAATTCAGGGTGTTACCCTTCGGGATTTCCACGGCTCCTCGGGTCTTCACCCGTGTGGTTCTCGCGATCACTGCATACCTCCGCAGGAGAAGCATAGCAGTCCACACGTACATAGACGACTGGCTGTTGAAAGCACACACCCGGGAATCATTGTCAGCCAATCTGGAGATTGTTTTGAAAACTCTCTCGGACTTGGGCTGGATGATCAATTTCCCGAAATCAGAGCTAACTCCATCCCAGAAGTTTGTTTACCTGGGCATGTTCTTCGATCTGGAGACGGGGTATGTGTACCCCACTCAGGAGAGGGTTCAAATACTCATCTCGGTAATACAGTCGGTGTGCGACAGTCGTCATGTCCTGGCACGGGTTTACTTGAGAATGCTGGGTTTGATGGTTTCTTTGGAACCAGTCATTCCGCAGGCCGCCTTGCGCAGGCGCCCGATCCAGTTGTTTCTCATGACACAGTGGACCCAGAGTTCAGGTTCGCTGGACTCGAACGTGTCAGTATTGGCGCCTCTGATTCACCACCTGCAATGGTGGTTGAATACAGAGAATCTCTTGCCGGGGGTTTTGCTAACCCCTCCCCACCCTCAGGTGACTGTGTATACAGATGCATCGATGGAGGGCTGGGGAGCTTGCCTGGAAGAATCCACGATATCAGGGCTTTGGAATCTGGAACAGTCACAGGAACATATAAATCTACTGGAGCTAAGAGCAGTAGTCCTGGGCCTGGAACATTTCTTACAGAAAGTTCAGGGCAAGATTGTTCTTATTCGTTCAGACAACTCAACAGTTGTGACTTACATAAACCGCCAGGGCGGAACGAAGTCGCCCAGTCTCTGTATGATGACATGGAAACTGCTTTGTTGGTGCCTGGATCATGGGATCACCTTGAAGGCAGTTCATATTCCGGGGAGGTTAAATCTGCTAGCAGACTCATTGAGCCGAAGGATGAGTGTTTTACCCACGGAATGGCAACTAAATCAATGTGTGGCGGATCGTCTGTTCGACCATTGGGGGAAACCCAACATAGATTTGTTCGCGATGAAGAAGAATGCGAAGATGACGACGTACGTCTCTCCGATTCCAGACCCAAGCGCTTTCGCAACAGATGCGTTAGCTATCAGCTGGGAGGGAATGTATGCATACTCATTCCCCCCAGCAATCCTGATTCCAAAGGTGCTTCAGAAAATCAGGCAGCAGGAGTGCCAAGTGCTTCTGATCGCCCCGGATTGGCCAAGCCGATCGTGGTATACGGATCTGCTGGACCTTCTGGTCTGCAATCCGGTTCCGCTGCCTCTGATGGACAACCTTATCTTCCAGGGCAAGGCCCTTCACGACAATCCGTCAATGTTCCGATTGACTGCGTGGATGTTGTCAAGGAATCTAGAATTAAGGAGGGCTTTTCTGAGCAAGCGGCCATGTTTATGGCCAAAGCCAGGAGGGGGTCAACCTCCAGAGCATATAATTATAAAATCAACAGATTTGCAGAATGGTGCTCAAAAAGATGTATTGATCCAATGGAATCATCTATTCAGGTAGTGGCTGATTTCCTCTGTCACCTATATGATGCCTATAGCCTCAAGCCTAACTCTATTGCTGGTTATAAGTCAGCTTTAATGACTGTTATTCCTTGCTTGGCTAATAGGGGGAGTGATGAAGTAAGTACATTAAATGTATTAATTAAAGGCATGGGCAATCTAAGACCAAGGAATCCTCCACTGATTCCGTCTTGGAGTTTATCACTGGTGCTCCAGGTACTAGGTGATAAGCCGTTTGAACCACTTAGTTCCATTTCTATGAAAATGTTAACTCTTAAAACTGTATTTTTAATTGCTGCGGCCTCGGCGAGGCGTAGGAGTGAAATTCACGCCTTATCAGCCGAGGTTGACCGTTTTGTGGTTACAGGGGAAGGCCTTAAGCTTCTACCTAGGATTAATTTCTTGTCTAAAAATCAGTCATTGAAATATCCAGGTCAGCCTATTTTTTTGCCATCTTTAACTAGATATGATCCTAATTCTAAAGTATGGTGCCCCGTACGGGCGCTGCTCCGGTACAAGCAGCGTACTTCGGAGTGGCGTACCGACCAGTCAGCGTTATGGTTGTCATATATTGAACCCCATGGTAGGGCGTCTAAGGACACCATTTCTAGGTGGATTGTGGAATGTATTCAATTTTGTCACAAATCCGCCACCGGGCGACAGGTTGACGTGGCCAAGGCTCACAGTGTCCGCGGTGTCGTGGCATCCACTGCCCTGTTTAGTGGGGTCCCTGTGGATGATATTATGTCAGTGGCTCAGTGGCACTGTGAGTCAAGTTTTACAGACCATTACCTCCGTGACACCTCTAACCCTCTCGCCTTGTCGATTTTGAAACAATAACCGCTTTATGTTTGTGAAGAGTGCTTCCGCATTGCTTATATACTTCGCCATTCAGCGACGGTGACAACCACTTGTCGGGACTGTATCATCCTTCTCTACTGGATTCATGATGACAGCTTCCTAGTACAACAAGGTCAGTCTTGTTCATGTGTTGTTCATTGTTTTGTATTGTCACGTTACCCAGTGTTATTAATATGGTGATGGTTTATGTGGGTTGTGGTTCTTTAGAGAGAGTATACGAAAATGGAGCCTTTTCGTCTCTGTCCTATAGTACTTAGCACTAGTACGAAGAGAGCGTGTAGGACATTGAGGTCATTTAATCTTCCTCCCAAGGGTGGGGGGGGAGCGCATATGACAAATCGGTCATCTCTCAGGCATCGGTTGTGTTATCCGATGGTTTATCAAATCCTGACTGTGTTTTCACACAGTTTCAGACGTCATAAGTGCCTTAAACGCTTGAAAGCGTAGAGGGAAGAGCTGGTCTTTTGACCTCGCCTCCCTCCCGCCAGATTCACTTTCGAATTCTGGCAATATCAAAAGTATTAGGGAGGTAAGTATACTTTTGATGTGAAATAAACGAAATCTAGGATTTCTTTTTTCACGAGAGAGTTGATACTTACCTCCCTAGATACTGACCCGGCCTCTCCGCCCCACAGAGGCTCGGTCTTCAGGCTCTTGGTAGTTGCATGTGTTAGCCAATAAATGAGCCAGAGGAAGTAGTAGTCGGCGCATGCGCGGTGGTGGGGCGAGCATCCGCCGGACTACCTCTGACTCCCTGCCCAGTAGGGGCACCTAACTGTTTTTAATCTGAGTGTTTTATTGAGTGAAAGCCGATATTTAGCAATATCAAAAGTATTAGGGAGGTAAGTATCAACTCTCTCGTGAAAAAAGAAATCCTAGATTTCGTTTATTATCAACCAAGTCGAAAGTTTCGGAAAAACATCACCAGACACCTTACTGGTCACCATGGACGTCACATCTCTGTATACTAATATCCCAAACAACGAGGGACTAAGAGCAGTAGCAAAATTCTGCCAAAGGCATGGGCTCCCTGGAAACCTCACCATCAGAGGCCTCCTAAACCTTCTAAAACTAGTTTTAGAATGCAATAACTTCGAGTTTGACTGCGAACACTACCTCCATGTAGGAGGGACCGCCATGGACAGCAAAGCAGCATGCTCCTTTGCCTGCATCTTTATGGCCGATCTAGAAACGAAACTCTTAGCTGGAGCCCCGTTCAAACCATCGCTCTACATTAGATACATAGATGACATATTCATGGTTTGGGAACATGGCGAAAAGGCCCTGGATTCCTTCGTCACGTACATGAATTCATCCCACCATAGTATCAAATTCACTATGGAATCGTCACGAGAACGGGTCTCCTTCCTGGACACCATGGCCATCAATATTGATGGCCAACCAATAACCTTCGATCTGTATACTAAACCAACAGATACACACGGATATCTCCACTACGAGTCAGATCACCCATCCATCTGCAAAGACTCGTCCCCATACGGACAGTTTTTGAGACTCGGGAGAATTTGTACACACCCGGAAGATTTCGACAGAAATAGCCTAGCCCTTTTAGGCCATTTCGAGAACAGAGGATATCCGCGGGCAATCCTAGACAAAGCTAGGCATAGAGCCCGCACACAGAACAGGAACGATCTTCTACACCCACCCGCAAAAACCAACACAACAAAGAACACCTTCCCATCCAAACCAGTCTTCATTTGTGACTTCAACCGCACAGGCATTTTCCTCAAAAATGCCATCAAGAAATACTGGCCCATTCTGGAAGCAAGCCACAGATGCAGGCTTGCCTTCCCAGAACCGCCATTATTCGGTTTCAGAAGAAATAAAACCATAAAGGACACAATAGTCAGAGCTAAGCTACCGGTGGGGGGGGGGGGGGCAGAACACTGCCCCACAGAAACCCACTCATAAATTGCACCACAAAAAACTGCAACATCTGCAACACAATGCAGAAAAATAAACGAAATCTAGGATTTCTTTTTTCACGAGAGAGTTGATACTTACCTCCCTAATACTTTTGATATTGCTAAATATTGGCTTTCACTCAATAAACACTCAGATTTAAAACAGTTAGGTGCCCCTACTGGGCAGGGAGTCAGAGCGTAGTCTGGCGGATGCCAGCCCCACCTCCGTGCATGCGCAGACTAGCACTTCCTCTGACTAGATTATTGGCTGACACACATGCAACTATTAAGAGCCTGAAGACCGAGCCTCTGTGGGGTGGAGAGGCCGGGTCCGTATCTAGGGAGGTAAGTATCAACTCTCTCGTGAAAAAAGAAATCCTAGATTTCGTTTATTTCACTTCAAGAGTATACTTACCTCCCTAATACTTTTGATATTGCCAGAATTCGAAAGTGAATCTGGCGGGAGGGAGGCGAGGTCAAAAGACCAGCTCATCCCTATACGCTTTTCTGCGTTTAAGGCACTTAAACTTCTGAAACTGTAAGAAAAAACAGTCAGGATTTGACTAACCATCGGATAACACCACCGATGTATGAGAGATGACCGAATGTCATATGCGCTCCCCCCCCCCCTCCTTCCTGGGAGGAAGAGTCGACTGACCTCAATGTCCTATACGCTCTCTACGTACAAGTGCCATGTACTACAGGACAGAGACGAAAAAGCTCCATTTTCGTAACTCTCAACAATGAACCACACAAATACACAAACCATCACCATATTAATAACGGGTAATCGTGACAATACAATCAACAACGGACAACACATGAACAAGACTGACCTTGTTGAAAATGGCTGCTGACATCATCTTCCCATCGGTAAAGACTGATGCAGGCCCAAAAAAGTGGGTGTTTCCATAAATTAATTGTGATATATATAAGTAATGAGGAAATCACCTCAAAAAATATAAACCGATTTATTTTTTCAAAACCGACAAGGCGAGAGGATTAGAGGTGTCACGGAGATAATGGTCTGTAAAACTTGACTCACAGTGCCACTGAGCCACCGACATAATATCATCCACAGGGACCCCATTAAATAGGGCCGTGGATGTCACTACGCCGCGGACACTGTGAGCCTTGGCCACGTCAACCTGCTTCCCGGTGGCGGATTTATGGCAAAACTGAATGCATTCCACAATCCACCTGGAAATGGTGTCCTTAGAAGCCCTCCCATGGGGTTCAATATATGACAACCATAACGCTGACTGGTCGGTGCGCCATGCCGCCGTACGTTGTTTGTACCGGCGCAGCGCCCGGACGGGACACCATGCTTTAGAATTAGGATCATATCTAGTTAAAGCAGGCAAAATAATAGGTTGACCTGGATATTTCAACGACTGATTTTTAGCCAAGAAATTAATCCTAGGTAGCAGCTTAAGGCCTTCCCCTGAAACCACAAAACGGTCATCCTCGGCTGATAAGGCATGAATCTCACTCCTACGCCTAGCCGAGGCCGCAGCAATTAAAAACACAGTCTTCAGTGTTAACAGTTTCATAGAAATAGAACTAAGTGGTTCAAAAGGCTTATCACCTAGTACTTGAAGCACTAGCGATATAAACTCCAAGACGGAATCACAGGAGGATTCCTTGGTCTTAGATTGCCCATGCCTTTAATTAATACATTCAATGTATTTACTTCATCACTTCCCCTCTTAGCCAAGCAAGGAATAACAGACATTAATGCTGACTTATAACCAGCAATAGAGTTAGGCTTGAGGCTATAGGCATCATAGAGGTGACAGAGGAAATCAGCTACTACTTGAATAGATGAATCCATTGGATCAATACATCTTTTTGAGCACCATTCTGCAAATCTGTTGATTTTATAATTATATGCTCTGGAGGTTGACCCCCTCCTGGCTTTGGCCATAAACATGGCTGCTTGCTCAGAAAAGCCCTCCTTAATTCTAGATTCCTTGACAACATCCACGCAGTCAATCTGAACATTGACGGATTGTTGTGAAGGGCCTTGCCCTGGAAGATAATATCGTCCATCAGAGGCAGAGGAACCGGATTGCAGACCAGAAGGTCCAGCAGATCCGTATACCATGATCGGCTTGGCCAATCCGGGGCGATCAGAAGCACTTGGCATTCCTCTTGTCTGATTTTCTGAAGAATTTTTGGAATCAGGATTGCTGGAGGGAATGCGTATGCATACATTCTCCCCCAGCTGATAGCTAACGCATCTGTTGCGAAAGCGCTTGGATCCGGAATCGGAGAGACGTACGTCGTCATCTTCGCATTCTTCTTCGTTGCGAACAAATCGATGTTGGGTTTCCCCCAATGGTCGAACAGACGATCCGCCACACATTGATTTAGTTGCCATTCCGTGGGTAAAACACTCATCCTTCGGCTCAATGAGTCTGCTAGCAGGTTTAACCTTCCCGGAATATGAACTGCTTTCAAGGTAATCTGGTGATCCAGACACCAACAAAGCAGTTTCCATGTCATCATACAGAGACTGGGCGACTTCGTTCCGCCCTGGCGGTTTATGTAAGTCACAACTGTTGAGTTGTCTGAACGAATAAGAACAATCTTGCCCTGAACTTTCTGTAAGAAATGTTCCAGGCCCAGGACTACTGCTCTTAGCTCCAGTAGATTTATATGTTCCTGTGACTGTTCCAGATTCCAAAGCCCTGATATCGTGGATTCTTCCAGGCAAGCTCCCCAGCCCTCCATCGATGCATCTGTATACACAGTCACCTGAGGGTGGGGAGGGGTTAGCAAAACCCCCGGCAAGAGATTCTCTGTATTCAACCACCATTGCAGGTGGTGAATCAGAGGCGCCAACACTGACACATTCGAGTCCAGCGAACCTGTACTCTGGGTCCATTGTGTCATGAGAAACAACTGGATCGGCCGCCTGCGTAAGGCGGCCTGAGGAATGACTGGTTCCAACGAAACCATCAACCCCAGCATTCTCAAGTAAACCCGTGCCAGGACATGACGACTGTCGCACACTGACTGAATCAACGAGATGAGTATTTGAACCCTCTCCCGAGTAGGATAAACATATCCTGTCTCCAGATCGAAGAACATCCCCAGGTAAACAAACTTCTGGGATGGAGTCAGCTCTGATTTTGGGAAATTGATCATCCAGCCCAAGTCTGTGAGAATTTTCAAAACAATCTCCAGATTGGCGGACAAACTTTCCCGGGTGTGCGCTTTCAACAGCCAGTCGTCTATGTACGTGTGGACTGCTATGCTTCTCCTGCGGAGGTATGCTGTGATCGCAAGAACCACACGGGTGAAAACCCGAGGAGCCGTGGAAATTCCGAAGGGCAACACCCTGAATTCCCACTGTCTGCCCTGGAATGCAAATCTCAGGAAGCGACAGAAACTCCTGTGGATGGGGATGTGGAAATAAGCGTCCTTCAAATCTATCGACGCCGTCCACATCCCCCTCTCCAACCCCGCCAACACCGAGCGCACCGTTTCCATCTTGAAACTGGGCGTCTCGATGAACTTGTTCAATGGCTTGAGGTTGAGAATCGGTCTCCACCCACCGGTGCGTTTTGTTACCAAGAACAGGGTTGAATAGAAGCCCGGACACCTTTGTGCCGGCTGAATAGCTCCTTTTTGTACGAGGGAATTTATCTCCTCCTCGATACACAACCTTTGATCTGGATCTCTCGGAATGGGAGTCCAGATTGGCACCAGAGACAGTCGCGACGGCGGGCCTGTCATCCACTCTGGATGATACCCCACGGAAAGCCATCGCAAGACTAAACGGTCCTGAGTTAACCGTTCCCACTCTTGCATGTGGTCGGCTAGCCGGCCTCCCACCGGTCCACCTAGGGACCGCGGTGGACACAAGGCATGCAAGAGCGGCACTGTCTCCGTCGCCATACACACCGGCGGGGTCCTTACCGCGGTAAGCGCCCTGTCAGGAACGATAACCACGCCCAGATCCTCGCGCGACCCGCCCCGCCCCGCGCGCACCTCGGTGCACGGGCGGCTGCCTGGCTGACGGCGGCTGAGGAGCCTGCGCCCCCCTCACTGCTGGCCGAATCGCACGCGGCCGAGGCCGGCGCTGCGACGGCGGCTGGCCTCTGACTTGGCCAGCACCACCTCGAGCCTGCAGGGGACGATACGCAGGGGCCGCGGCGCGAACGTTAGCACGACGCAGCACCTCAAACTGTTCGCGCAGCGCCCTCTGGTTATTCACCAGGGTGACCGTCTCCTGGAGGTGGCGACATCCCTCACCTCCAAAAAGACCAGGACCCGTCATAGGCGTACGGAGTAGCCTATTATACAGGTCCTGAGACGGGCACAGATTGTCCAGGGCAAATGTGCGTCTTGCCCGGACACTCCTGGTCACCGCCCGCATCATACAGTCCAGCGCCAGGTTAATACCATCCTGGATGGTTCGCTGGACCGCGAGCGGGCCTGGCTGGCGCGATGCGGATGCCGTTACTACCCCCTGTAACAGCTGGGAGACGTGGGACAGAGCGGCAATCGAAGCCCTCCCACTCTCCTCCGCATCACGCAACGCGGTATTCGCCGAACGCAACGCGTTCGCGCACAAGACCCCCGCGTCAGAACGGGAGCCTGGCCGCGTATCCTCACCCAAAGCCGCGCGGTCATCCACGCTGGGCTTGGGTACCACACCGTACCGCTGGTAGTCCAGGGGCACGATGCGGCAACGCCTGGCCACCTCGCGAGGGGCCTTCGCGAGACGTCCACTCGTGTTAATGGACGACTCCGCCGCCTTGAACATGTCAACGACATGCTCCGCCAGCGGCAGAGAAGGCATAGCGTTAGCAGTTGGTTTCCCAGCTAACCACGGCGTGTGAACACGGTGGCTAGCCGACTGCTCCACGGGCAGATCAGGCCTAACGCTCACCAACCACTGGCAAGCGTCATACCAATCCTCCTCCGTGGCTAACTGCGAGCGCTCTACAAGACGGGGTCCTTCGTCTTCCTCCTGAGCGCAAGCAGTAGAGCTTGACGGCGGGTACGCTGATACACCTGGCAAGCCAGGGAAAACATGCGGACCTGACAGCACCGGCATGAGAATATCACTGGTTTGACCAGGAGCAGGCACCGCGGTAGAGCGCGGGGTATATATAGCCCCACCACGGGCCCGGCCAGCACCAGCTACACTCTCGGCAAGCCGAGGTATGCGGTACCGCTGGCCATCAGCAGCGCCCTGGGCCACCACCTGAACCGCGGACCTTACTCCAGGGTGAGCAATACCGTGGAAAAAAGCGCCTGTATTCCCCGCGAGGGGTGCACAAACGTCTTCATCCATGTCCACGTCGTCAGACGGCGACCCTAGCAGGTAATCCTCATCACCCTGGTCAGAAAGATTAGACCCCGGGTCAGCAAAGAGAGCTAACCCGGGCTGACCAGGAACGGTGCCATAGGAGGTACTGGCCACCGCGGCGTGCGGATACCCCTGGACTGATAAGCAGCCCGCGGGTTCCAGCGACAACCGTCCACGGTCCCCTATCGGCGCGGCAATAAGCCTGCTGCCAGGGTCGTGGAACGCCCCCTCTAATGGGGCCACCTCTGAATCGTCGGACAACGGAAGCGGACTAAGGAAAATCGATCCAGAGGCGGGGATTACCTGCTCCGAAGCCGATGATGAGGACAATAAAGGATCTGGTCCAGGAAGCATGCCACGAAGCAACCCTGGAACCAAATCTTTTGTTGTCCTCTTCATCTCTCCCAACATCTCGGTCCGGAAGGTCTCCATATCCACCGCGGACGAGACCTTCCCCTTACCCTTCCTACTTACAACCTCTCGTTTCCGCTTCTTCCTCTTCTCCTCCTCTACCACCTTGTCCGTCGCCTGTAAGCAGCACAAGAATTCGGACATTAACTCGCCCCCCCAGTGCTTACATATGTCACAATTAATCAATGGACCACAAGGGCTACATCGACAACACAGATGCGGCCAGAACTTTACATGCATAAAACGTCCACAGGACGCGCAACCCGGTCCCTGAAACAGGGCAAAGGACAAGGAGTATGAGCAACTAGTTAAGCTTAGAAACTCAATCCAACTCAAAGAGAAGGAAAACGATCCTAAAGATCAATATACATCAAAAACCAGCATAGCGCTTGAATTGCTAATAAATACATAGCCAGGCCGATTATGACGTCATTAATCCCGTGACAGGAAAAATTCGATCCCAACAAAACATCCAAGTGCAAGGACGAATTGTATGCTGAATGGATAAGTTGACTACACAACCATCAGATACATATAGATAACTCTTTTCTGGCAAAAATGTTAATTATCTCCCTTTGTTTGTTTACAATAATTAACATCACCACATTATCAATAACTAGATACCTGACACTTTGTATAGACAAACCATCCAACGTGACGAACCGGAAACTCCACCATCTGCACGCCTCTTAACTCTCTCCACCTCATGGGGAAGGAATTGGATCAAGAGGGCAAAGTGAGAAGACCTTTATACCAGGCCTCCAACTCACTGGACATAATTTTTCATTTGGTTAGATAACCTAACAGTGTTAGTAGGAAATGGAACCATGGTGGAGAGAAAACTAACTCTCTGCAACTGTGACGTCACAACCTAGCGTCATACAGACCTGTGGACAGAAACAGAAAGAGAAATTAGTCCTAGGTAGCACCGAGTTGACCTAAACCAACTAACTAAGGCGCTTATCACGGTAAACGCGAGTCCCGGAAACACAATACACCGGGAAGAAAACTCGCTAATTTTACTAGAAGTCACCTGATTTATAAGTGTATCCTCCCGCCATCCAAATCAGGTCTTATCACTTCCAAAATAACACCAATAAAAACGTTAAAGAGCAAGAAAAGCTTATGACTCAAAAAACATGTGTGTTCTCTTTGCCAATAATCTAGCAAAGAGAAAGTGCTAGTCTGCGCATGCGCGGAGGT
Organism: Chaetoderma sp. LZ-2023a; assembly: GCA_034401795.1. Classification (NCBI taxonomy): domain Eukaryota; kingdom Metazoa; phylum Mollusca; class Caudofoveata; order Chaetodermatida; family Chaetodermatidae; genus Chaetoderma; species Chaetoderma sp. LZ-2023a. The sequence continues at coordinate 56,099,890 of CM067372.1, forward strand.
GGGGCTGGCATCCGCCAGACTACGCTCTGACTCCCTGCCCAGTAGGGGCACCTAACTGTTTTAAATCTGAGTGTTTATTGAGTGAAAGCCAATATTTAGCAATATCAAAAGTATTAGGGAGGTAAGTATACTCTTGAAGTGAAATAGATTCTTCTCTAGCTCCCATACAGGGCTCACCTGCAGGTCCAAAATCATCGGCAACTGCCAGACAAGAAATATAGTCTACTTATTGACATGCTCAGTCTGTAAAAAACAGTATGTAGGAGAGACGCTACACACCTTCAAAATCCGCATTCAAGAGCACCTACGCTCGATCACCAACCTCTACAAACACGAGAGGTATGACACTCCAGTTTCACGGCATTTCAACAGACCCAGACATTCCAGAATGAACATGCAATTCAGAATAATCCAGGTCCTTTCCTCGGACCCCGAGGATGAAGTATCCACCAAATGGAGAAGACAGAAAGAATGCCACTGGATCCACCAGCTCCATACAATGGAGCCGACAGGCATCAACCAAGCAGGGTAGGGGTCACCGTCTTCCCTGGGCCGACATGCACACCATAAGCAAACAGACCCAGTACATTGTTATCACTCTCCCCTCGCCATTGCTAATTTGTCGAATCTTAATTAATCCACATCCGACCACTCTTAACATATACATCGCAAGGGCTTCAACAAGACACTGGTGTAGGTGATGTATATGGCAAGTGAACAACCGTGAATGGGCGAGCTCCTGGGAAGAATACAGAGGACAAGCACTGAGAATGGTGAGTGTTTCATAGTTTAAATGACTAATGTTATGCTTCTTTCGCTTGTAGTCGAATTACCAGACTTCGAAGTGAGAGGTCTGATTCTTGAGTATACTTATTCATTATGAACAGACAATAGACGCATTCCAAGTTGAAAAGCTAATCGGATTATTGATAGCATTTTCATAATGTAGAAGTTGTAGTAGCCTCTGTACTCTCATGGACTGCCCTAGCTAAGACATAGGGCTGACACGGGTCTGGTGGGTGTTGCGTCCCTTTGACAGCCCTCAGGAATTTGTGCGGACAAATGAGGGGGAGGACCGCAGTCTAGACCATGGAAGTTTTACACTCTATGAGTCGGATGGCAGACCCCAAGTGTATGCTCGTGTTCTCAGTCTCTTCACAAGCCTTCTCTTTGCCTGGTAGATCAGAGCTGTTTCGAGCCTCACCTCTGCCCACCGGAATTCCTGGTTGTCGAAATCCGGAGTTTATCATAATAGTACAGCTGGTAAGTATTATTCGATGTACATGTAGAATCAAAAAAGCATCCGCTTGTTTCTACGAGAATTATTAATACTTACCAGATGTACTATGGCTGCCTCAATCACCCTGCTGAGGTGAGGCTGAGCTGCTTTCGCTGTATTATCAAGGCAAAGATAAGACGAATCTGACTGTACTCAGGAATTGAATTGGTACCTGGGGCTTATTGTAATTTCCAGACACAGGACCACGGAGAGTGCAGAGTTTTAATTGTTTATTTTGAGCTAGACAGCGCCCAGTCAAATTAGTTTCGAAATATTCAACAGCATGTTTATTAAATAGCAAAGACATACAATTCTTGTAACGTGTCGGACTATTAAGCATTAAAGACAGACTATATTGAATCATTCATGATTATGACATCGGCCTACACGTCAGTTAGATGATTATGACGTCATATGATTGATGGATAAACTTAGAATGTCCATTAGACTGTCTGACATAGCATTTAGCATCACTGCTCATTCACTACCGGCGATGTTTCCAATCATAATGGCTGGGATTGTAAAAGGTGTACTGACATGTTCAGTACCTTTGCTGAGGAGACACTTCCCTCGCAGCTCCAGGTTGCATGGTTTCAGTATCAATGGGGAATGTAAAAGATCTATGAAATACTGTTAACCCTTTCACTGACAAATCCTGAAAGTATTCTTTGCGATATAAAACTGATTCTGTTGAATATTTTGAAATTTTGAAAGCACTTCCAGTCAAATTAATTTTTAAATATTAAACAGTTTTCTGGTATATTTGCTTTGAAAATGAGATATGGGGAATTCATCAATGAAAGGGTTAATGAGTGACATAATCGTGTATAAACTGTCATTGTGATGCTAATCTTGCCTGAATGACAGCTAAATTATGGGGTTCAGTATACATCATTCAAACCAAACACTTCTCTGCATGAGCAAAGGAAACAAGATAGTACATGTTGATAATGCAATGGGAGACCGACATCTATCTCTAGGTGCTTAGTTCACTAGCAGATGTGTTATTCTGCTAATAAGATTACAAGTTTGATTATGATTCTTGGCAGAAATCAATTTGCTTTGTTTTAAAAGGTATCACCTTTGAATTCTGTCAAATTATAATTGTGTAAGTGAGAGATAGAAATTTGAGCATAAAACAAATAAGACATAGTGAACTGTTTGTATGTGTTCGATTTCCAATATCATTGACACATACCCAGACTATGAAATGTCTGGATATGCTCTAATGCTTTTATGTAGAATTGCTGTTTTCAATCATAGTACCTAGATATAGATACCTATATTAGTTGTAGGAACTTAGTGATAGATGTCAGTTTCCTACTGCATTATCAACATGTATTATCTTGTTTCCTTTGCTCTTCCAAACACTACTATGTCTTATTTGTTGTCTCGTCTGCGCAGCAGAAGCGAGGCATAGTGATTACTATTTCCGGCAGCGGCAGCGGCCATGTTTGTACCTATGCGTAAGGTTTTTAAATCAACTTATTTTTCATCAATGGCTCATCCGATGTCAATGAAACTTACAGAAGTTTTCTATACTATATTTTGGACTTTGAATGTTTTCCATGTTTGTTGGTTAAAGTTTTCAGTTTGCCTTGTAACTCGTCAATGGCCATTCCAATTTCAATGACACTTTAAAAAACTGTTTTATGCTATGTAGGGATACAATCTGTATCATTACTTATTCAATTTAGTGGAATTTTGCCTCCCATTTCACAGTTTGTGACCATGACTAATTTCTATCAAAATGACAATTCACATTAGCCATGACGACTGGTGAGACATATCATGCTTCAGTGTTCTTGTTTTACATTCAAATTTGGATCTCTCTCCTGCCCAATTATAATATAACAGTATTCAAAGGGGATATCTTTTAAAACAAAAAGTAATTTGTGTATTTTGCAGGTTCTGGTGTATGTTCGAGATGAGAGAATTAGTGTTTTTTCTGTGATGTTTGGTGAGAATCGGGATCCTGACTCGCTGGTGATCGACCTTAATGCCGCTGATGAACTATTGAGAGATGTCCGCTATTCATTCACAAACCACACCCAAACAGAGCATGGAGGTATGGATGTAGGCACTATAGAGGGGTCCATTTCTAGCTATGGCATGCCCATTACTAAATAAGCTTCTTCCACTTTTTATACCCCGCGCAGTATTATGTAATGACGCCATCCGTCCGGGCGGGCTGGGTGGACAGGCGGGCAGGCGTGGTTCAGGAGAACCCGGGAGTGGTTTCCGGATGATAACTCCGTTACCATTTGACGGATCACAATGAAACTTCCTAGGGTGGTTGGACTAGGTCTTGGGAAGAAATCTCTCGAAATCGCTGATGATCCGAAACCAAAGATGGCCACCGGCGGCCATCTTGAAAATTGGTTTCCGGATGATCCATTACCGTTTATCGGATCGCTTTGAAACGTCATGGAGTGGTTGCACTAGGTCCGGGGAAGAAACCGATCGAAATTAACAAGGATCCGAAATCCAAGATGGCCGCTAGCCACAGGCGGCCATCTTGAAAATTGCTTTCCGGATGATAACTCCGTTACCGTTTATCGGATCGCTTTGAAACTTCATAGAGTGGTCGGACTAGGTCTGAGTAAGAAAGCTATCGAAATCGACAATGATCCAAAATCCAAGATGGCCACTAGCCACTGGCTGCCATCTTGAAAGTTGGTTTCCGAATCATATCTCTGTTACCATTTATCGGATCACTTCCTAGGGTCGTTGGAATATGTCTGGTGAAGAAACTTATCAAAATTTACGATAATCCAAAATCCAATATGCCCGCCAGTCAGCGGCAGCCATCTTGAAAACTGATTTCTGGACGATACCTCCTTGACCGTTTAACGGATCGGTTTGACACTTCATAAGGGTGACTGGTCTGATGGGTCTGAGGAAGAAATAAATATTTTCTGATAGCTCTCATTCATTGGTCATTGGTTTGTTATCATGGTGGGGGGGGTGGGGTGGTATTATGCGCCATTTGCGGAGCTCTTGTTATGTGTGGTGGAATTGATTTGAGACTTTGAAACATGAATTCCCACTTTGTGATGGACTTTACAATTTTTGTGATGGAGCTATGCATCTTTTTTATTGTGATATCAGATAACCTGTGACCTATTTAATTATGACATCAGATACTTGAGTGACAGATCAGATCCCTCTATTGTATGGATGATGTAACATGTATATAACAACATTATGTTCTTTACGAATGCATGGGTCGTATAAAACATATATGGAATTTATTGCCTCAGCCACGCGACTGAAAAAAGTCAAACTAGATCCGAAAACAATATAAAGAACCCAGACCCCTTAAATGCAGCAATGCATAAATTTTATTGGTATGGTGAGGAAATCAACATACCGTGTTTGATAACAAATAGCAAATGTTGTCTGATGTGAAAACTGGACCAAAAATTGTACTAGTAAAAGTGCATGATGTTTGCATGACAAACAGCAAGATGGGTAGAATAATTACTTATATCTGTGGCATTTTGATAAAATCTTCAACTGTGGTTTACATGCGGTGTATCTATATAAACATACATGTTTTAATGATGTTTCCAAAACAATGAGTGCCAGAGAATGCAAAAAGGACCACTTGTTAGAAAATAGAACCCTCTTATAAACAAGTACCATAACCATACACTATGTAGTGTAATAGCTCTTCCATCACTGAAATTTTTATTTTAAATTTTCAAGTCAACTGCTGCCAGTCAAATTAAATTCCTGGCATTCAACCGTATGCCAGGATTTAGATGATAGCAGCTCTGAGCAACAAAATTGACACCTAGCTCCTGTATGTATGATTAGTGTATTCTGGGGCTGTAGTAGTAAAAACACCCTTTCACATCAAGAGTATACTTACCTCCCTAATACTTTTGATATTGCTAAATATTGGCTTTCACTCAATAAACACTCAGATTAAAACAGTTAGGTGCCCCTACTGGGCAGGGAGTCAGAGCGTAGTCTGGCGGATGCCAGCCCCACCACCGCGCATGCGCAGACTAGCACTTCCTCTTTGCTAATTTATTGGCAGAGAGTCTACACATGCTTTTGTGCTAGTGCTTTTCGTGGCTCAATTCTAAGTGTTTTTGTGAAAGTTCAGAAGTGTTTATCCCTGATAAAGATGGCAGGAAGAGTGACTTCGCCAGAGGAGGGCCCAGGACCTTTAAATCAGGTGACTTCTTGTAAAATTAGCGAGTTTTGTCCCGTGGTAATGTGTTTCCGGGACTCGCGCTAAACGTGATAAGCGCCTTGTTTAGTTGGTTTATTTCAACTAGGTGCTATATAAGACTAATCTCTCTTTGTGTTTATGTCCACAGGTCTGTGTGAAGAAATATAATGGACATGACATCAGCAGAGGGTTTGTGTCTCTCCACCATGGTTCCATTTCCTACTAATACTGTTAGGTTATCTAACCAAAAATTCTATGTCCAGTGAGTTGGAGGCCTATTATAAAGGTCTTCTCACTTTGCCCTCTTGATCCAATTCCTTCCCCTAGAGGTGGAGAGAGTTAAGAGGCGTTCAGTTGGTGGAGTGCTCCAGTTCATCAGGTTGGATGGTTTGTCTAGACAAGGTGTCAGGTATCTAATTATTGATATGAGGTGATGTTAATTATTTAGAGGAAAGGGAGATAATTAACAGTATTTGCCATTGTTATCAGTATATATCTGATGGTTGTGTAGTCGAAATGTCCATTCTGCACATGTTCTGGTTAGAGATACAATTTGTCCTTGCACTGGGATGTTTGTTGGGGATCGATTTTTTCCTGTCATAGGATTAATGACGTCATAATCAGCCTTGCTCTTTATTAACAATTAAAGTTGTCCGAAGCTGGTTTTCTGATAAATTATGATCTTTATGATCATTTTTCCTTCTCTTGAGTTGGTGAGTTTCTAAGCTTAACTAGATTGCTCATACTCCTCGTCCTTTGGCCTTTTTCAGAGACCTGGTTGTGCGTCCTGTGGACGATTTTTGAGGGACAAGTTTGGCCCTCATCTCTGTTTTCAGTGTAGCCCCTGTGGTCCCTTGCTTAATTGCGAGATATGTAAGCACTGGGGGGGCGAGCTAATGTCCGAATTCTTGTGCTTGCAGGCGAAGGACAAGGTGGTGGAGGAGGAGAAGAAGAAGCTGAAAAAGGAGGTTGTAAGTAAGAAGGGTAAGAGGAAGGCCTCGTCCGCGGTGGACATGGAGGCCTTCCGGACCGGGATGTTGGGAGAGATGAGGAGGACAATAAAGGATTTGGTTCCAGAGTTGCTTCGTGGCATGCTTCCTGGACCAAATCCTTTGTTGGCCTCATCATCTGCTTCGGAGCAGGTAATCCCCGCCTCTGAATCACCGTTCCTTAGTACGCTTCCGTTGTTTGAAGATTCAGAGGTGGCCCCATTAGAGGGGGCGTTCCACGACCCTGGCAGCAGGCTTATTGCCGCGCCCAATAGGGACCGTGGACGGTTGTCCCTGGAACCCGCGGGCTGCTTATCAGTCCAGGGCTATCCGCACACCGCGGGTGCCAGTACCTCGTATGGCACCTTCCCTGGCCAGTCCGGGTTAGCTCTCTTTGCTGACCCGGAGTCTAATCTGTCTGGCCATGAGGATGAGGATTACCTGTTGGGGTCGCCGTCTGAGGACGTGGCCATGGATTATGACGTCTGTGCACCCCTCGCGGGGAATACAGGCGCCTTATTCCACGGTTCTACTCTCCCAGGGGTAGAATCCACGGTTCAGACTGTGGCCCTGGGTGCTGAAGGCCAGCGTTACCGCATACCTCGGCTTGCCGAGAGTGTCGCTGGTGCTGGCCGGGGCCGTGGTGGGGCGGTATATGCCCCGCGCTCTACCACGGCGCCTGCTCCTGGTCAAGCCAGTGAGATTAGCATGCCGGTATTGTCAGGCCCGCATGCTCTCCCTGGCTTGCCAGGGATATCAGCGTATCCGCCGTCAAGCTCTGTTGCTTGCGCTCAGGAGGAAGACGAAGGCCCCCGTCTTGTAGAGCGCTCGCAGCTAGCCACGGAGGAGGATTGGTCTGACGCTTGCCAGTGGTTGGTGAGTGTTAGACCAGATCTGCCTGTGGAGCAGTCGGCTAGCCAGCGTGATCACAGGCCGTGGTTAGCTGGTAAGCCTACTGCTAACGCTATACCTTCTCTGCCGCTGGCAGAGCATGTCGTTGACATGTTCGAGGCGGCGGAGACGTCCATTAAGTCGAGTGGACGTCTCGCTAAGGCCCCGCGCGAGGTGGCCAGGCGTTGCCGCATCGTGCCCCTGGACTACCAGCGGTACGGTGTGGTACCTAAGCCGAGCGTGGATGACCGCGCGGCTTTGGGTGAGGATGCGCGGCCAGGCTCCCGTTCTGACACGGGAGTCTTGTGTTCGAACGCGTTGCGTTCAGCAAATACCGCGTTGCGTGATGCGGAGGAGAGTGGGACGGCTTCGATTGCCGCTCTGTCCCACGTCTCCCAGCTGTTACAAGGGGTAGTAACAGCATCCGCATCGCGCCAGCCAAGTCCGGTCACAGTCCAGCGAGCCATCCAGGATGGTATCAACCTGGCGCTGGACTGTATGACGCGGGCGGTGACCAGGAGTGTCCGGGCAAGGCGCACTTTTGCCTTGGATAATCTGTGCCCGTCCCAGGACCTATACAATAGGCTACTACGTACGCCTATGACAGGTCCTGGTCTCTTTGGAGGTGAGGGATGTAGGCACCTCCAGGAGACGGTTACTCTGGTCAATAACCAGAGGGCGCTGCGCGAGCAGTTTGAGGTGCTTCGTCGTGCCAACGTTCGCGCCGCACCCCCTGCGTATCGTCCCCTGCAGGCTCGAGGTGGTAGTGGCCAGGTCAGAGGCCAACCACCATCGCAGCGTCGGCCTCGGCCGCGTGCGATTCGGCCAGCAGCGAGGGGGGCGCAGGCTCCTCAGGCGCAGTCAGCCAGGCAGCCGCCCGCGCACCGAGGTGCGCGCGGTGCTGGTCGTGGCGCGCGAGGATCTGGGCGGGGTAATCGTTCCTGATGGGACGGCTACCGCGGTGAGAACCACGCCGGTGTTTCTGGCAAAGGAGACAGTGCCGCTCTTGCACTCCTTATGTCCACCTCTATCCCTAGGTGGACCGGTGGGAGGCCGGCTAGCCGACCACATGCAAGAGTGGGAACGGTTAACTCAGGACCGTTTAGTCTTGCGATGGCTTTCAGTCGGGTATCATCCCGATTGGATGACAGGCCCGCCATCGCGACTGTCTCTAGTGCCGATCTGGACTCCAAATCCGAGAGATCCAGATCAAAGGTTGTGTATCGAGGAGGAAATAAATTCCCTCATACAAAAAGGAGCTATTCATCCGGCACAGAGGTGTCCGGGCTTCTATTCAACCCTGTTCTTAGTAACAAAGAACACCGGAGGGTGGAGACCAATTCTCAACCTCAAGCCATTGAACAAGTTCATAGAGACGCCCAGTTTCAAGATGGAGACTGTGCGCTCGGTGTTGGCGGGGTTAGAGAGGGGAATGTGGACAGCGTCGATAGATTTGAAGGACGCTTATTTCCACATCCCCGTACACAGGAGTTTCCGTCGCTTCCTGAGATTTGCATTCCAGGGCAGACAGTGGGAATTCAGGGTGCTACCCTTCGGAATTTCCACGGCTCCTCGGGTTTTCACCCGTGTGGTTCTTGCGATCACCGCATACCTCCGCAGGAGAAGCATAGCAGTCCACACGTACATAGACGACTGGCTGTTGAAAGCACACACCCGGGAAAGTTTATCGGCCAGTCTGGAGATTGTTTTGAAAACTCTCACAGACTTAGGCTGAATGATCAATTTCCCAAAATCAGAGCTGACTCCATCCCAGAAGTTTGTTTACCTGGGGATGTTCTTCGATCTAGAGACAGGATATGTTTATCCTACTCAGGAGAGAGTTCAGAAACTCATCTCATTAATTCAGTCAGTGTGCGACAGTCGTCATGTCCTGGCACGGGTTTACTTGAGAATGCTGGGGTTGATGGTTTCATTGGAACCAGTCATTCCTCAGGCCGCCTTACGCAGGCGGCCGATCCAGTTATTTCTCATGACACAATGGACCCAGAGTACAGGTTCGCTGGACTCGAATGTGTCAGTGTTGGCGCCTCTGATTCATCACCTGCAATGGTGGTTGGACACAGAGAATCTCTTGGTGGGGGTTATGCTAACCCCTCCCCACCCTCAGGTGACTGTGTATACAGATGCATCGATGGAGGGCTGGGGAGCTTGCCTGGAAGAGTCCACGATATCAGGGCTTTGGAATCTGGAACAGTCAAAGGAACATATAAATCTACTGGAGCTAAGAGCAGTAGTCCTGGGCCTGGAACATTTCTTACAGAAAGTTCAGGGCAAGATTGTTCTTATTCGTTCAGACAACTCAACAGTTGTGACTTACATAAACCGCCAGGGCGGAACGAAGTCGCCCAGTCTCTGTATGATGACATGGAGACTACTTTGTTGGTGCCTGGATCACCAGATTACCTTGAAAGCAGTTCATATTCCGGGAAGGTTAAATCTGCTAGCAGACTCATTGAGCCGAAGGATGAGTGTTTTACCCACGGAATGGCAACTAAATCAATGTGTGGCGGATCGTCTGTTCGACCATTGGGGGAAACCCAACATCGATTTGTTCGCAACGAAGAAGAATGCGAAGATGACGACGTACGTCTCTCCGATTCCGGATCCAAGCGCTTTCGCAACTTATGCGTTAGCTATCAGCTGGGGGAGAATGTATGCATACGCATTCCCTCCAGCAATCCTGATTCCAAAAATTCTTCAGAAAATCAGACAAGAGGAATGCCAAGTGCTTCTGATCGCCCCGGATTGGCCAAGCCGATCATGGTATACGGATCTGCTGGACCTTCTGGTCTGCAATCCGGTTCCTCTGCCTCTGATGGACGATATTATCTTCCAGGGCAAGGCCCTTCACAACAATCCGTCAATGTTCAGATTGACTGCGTGGATGTTGTCAAGGAATCTAGAATTAAGGAGGGCTTTTCTGCGCAAGCAGCCATGTTTATGGCCAAAGCCAGGAGGGGGTCAACCTCCAGAGCATATAATTATAAAATCAACAGATTTGCAGAATGGTGCTCAAAAAGATGTATTGATCCAATGGATTCATCTATTCAGGTAGTAGCTGATTTCCTCTGTCACCTCTATGATGCCTATAGCCTCAAGCCTAACTCTATTGCTGGTTATAAGTCAGCTTTAATGTCTGTTATTCCTTGCTTGGCTAAGAGGGGAAGTGATGAAGTAAATACATTAAATGTATTAATTAAAGGCATGGGCAATCTAAGACCAAGGAATCCACCTGTGATTCCGTCTTGGAGTTTATCGCTAGTGCTTCAAGTACTAGGTGATAAGCCATTTGAACCACTTAGTTCCATTTCTATGAAACTATTAACACTGAAGACTGTGTTTTTAATTGCTGCGGCCTCGGCTAGGCGTAGGAGTGAAATTCATGCCTTATCAGCCGAGGATGACCGTTTTGTGGTTTCAGGGGAAGGCCTTAAGCTGCTACCTAGGATTAATTTCTTGGCTAAAAATCAGTCGTTGAAATATCCAGGTCAACCTATTGTTTTGCCTGCTTTAACTAGATATGATCCTAATTCTAAAGCATGGTGTCCCGTCCGGGCGCTTCGCCGGTACAAACAACGTACGGCGGAGTGGCGCACCGACCAGTCGGCGTTATGGTTGTCTTATATTGAACCCCATGGCAGGGCTTCTAAGGACACCATTTCCAGGTGGATTGTAGAATGCATTCAGTTTTGCCATAAATCCGCCACCGGGAAGCAAGTTGACGTGGCCAAGGCTCACAGTGTCCGCGGCGTAGTGACATCCACTGCCCTATTTAATGGGGTCCCTGTGGATGATATTATATCGGTGGCTCAGTGGCACTGTGAGTCAAGTTTTACAGACCATTATCTCCGTGACACCTCTAATCCTCTCGCCTTGTCGATTTTGAAAAAATAACTAGGCATATATTTTTGATGGGGTTTCCTCATTGCTTATATATTTCACAATTAATTTATGGAAACAACGACTAATTTGGGACTGCATCGTTCTTCACCAATGGGAAGAGGATGTCAGCAGCCATTTCAACAAGGTCAGTCTTGTGTATGTGTTGTCCATTGTTGATTGTCTTGTCACGTTACCCGTTATTAATATGATGATGGTTTTGTGTATTTATGTGGTTCATTGTTGAGAGTATACGAAAATGGAGTTTTTTCGTCTCTGTCCTGTAGTACATGGCACTTGTTCGTAGAGAGCGTATAGGACATTGAGGTCATTCGACTCTTCCTCCCAGGAAGGAGGGGGGGAGCGCATATGACATTCGGTCATCTCTCATACATCGGGGGTGTTATCCGATGGTTAGTCAAATCCTGACTGTTTTTTCATACAGTTTCAGAAGTTTAAGTGCCTTAAACGCAGAAAAGCGTATAGGGATGAGCTGGTCTTTTGACCTCGCCTCCCTCCCGCCGAATTCACTGTCGAATTCTGGCAATATCAAAAGTATTGGGGAGGTAAGTATACTCTTGATGTGAAATAAACGAAATCAAGGATTTCTTTTTTCACGAGAGAGTTGATACTTACCTCCCTAGATACGGACCCGGCCTCTCCACCCCACAGAGGCTCGGTCTTCAGGCTCTTTATAGTTGCATGTGTATCAGCCAATAAATTAGTCAGAGGAAGTGCTAGTCTGCGCATGCGCGGTGGTGGGGCTGGCATCCGCCAGACTACGCTCTGACTCCCTGCCCAGTAGGGGCACCTAACTGTTTTAATCTGAGTGTTTATTGAGTGAAAGCCAATATTTAGCAATATCAAAAGTATTAGGGAGGTAAGTATCAACTCTCTCGTGAAAAAAGAAATCCTTGATTTCGTTTATACAGCTGCAATCAGTCCTTCTTTGCTTTTTCCCACTGTGTCTTGTCCTCAGCCGAAATCCTTAGCTTCCTCAGGTCCATTCTTGACTTCGTAGCACACTTAGCAGATTTATGCAATGATGTCCTCTCCTGGCTCTGTATTTGCTCGCGCCAAGTATGGCGAATTCCAAGGCTCTGTGCTGGTGTGTCTTCTGGCATCCTTAGCACATGGCCAAACATGGACCATCTTTGCTGGGCGACTTTTACAGACAGCGGCGATGGATTACACATCTTGTACAGTGCATCGTTGGAAATTATGCTGTCTGGTCATCGGTGTCCAGTGATGGTGTGTAGATGTTGGCGGTGGCAAGCATCGAGGTTATCTAGAGCTGCCTTTGGTGCCCAGCTGTTACAGTTATACAGCATCGAGGATACGCAGGTTGCATTGTATAAACGTAGCCTTTTTATCAAGGGTATCTCTTATCTACGAATTCATAGCTTCCAGAAGGACTGGAAAGCTATGTTTCCCATGACGCAGCGTGCAGCAAAGTCAGCAGTACTGCAAAGCAGTGAGCCCAGGATTTTACTTTTCCTCCATTGTTCGCTACCATGAAGCGGATCGTCATTTTCTTTAGTGTCATGCTTTGTAGATAGGTATATGTGGGTGAACTCTGTTTTGGATTCATTCATAAAGAGATTCTCAATTTTTAGTTTGCTTGCAGCTATTGGGAGAAGTTCGTCATGGGGTTTCTTTTCCTTGTCTATGAAGCACAATGGGCCGCAGATTGGCTTGGGGGCCCCAGGTGGCTTCTTCAGCTTGGGTAGTGTGATAAAGGTGCCTTGACCTACATCATCAATGTGAGGGTTGTGCATAAAAGCTAAATAGATTAGGTGCATGATTGGTTTTGAGATAATGTCGCTTGCATGTTTGAATAGTTCATTGCTCTTGCCATTAGGTCCAGATGACTCATGCCTCTATTTCAATTTCGCAACTTAAAAAATTATATTAATTTATATGGAATGAAATCATCATATGTTAAGATTTATTTCGTTTCATTACATATGGGCTCACAGTTTAAGCCTCTAAAAGTATATAATTTAAACAATTTTATTTTCAGTAATTTTGCTGTGAATATGCACCTTTAACCAACCAACAGATGGGTTTTAATTATTTCACGTCAACCACACTCCATAATTATTATGCTCCATGTCCTCAGTGGAGTATGTACATTACTGTTTTCTATTTTCCTCCTATAGACAAGTTCCGTTTGACGAGGAACACGGGTGAGTTGTATTGTCTTGTTTCCTTGGATCGTGAGTCAACCAGTGAGTATGAGTTGCAGGTTGTCTACAGTGTCACATCTACACAGCGACGGAAGCGTGCATTTGGAGGTGAGTGGATATGATCTCAATACATTACTCTAGTCATAGTGCACCTTTGAAGATGTAAATCCAAAATTGCACAAAAAACCCCGTCATTTGACTCACAGTTATATGGCACCCATGCTTTTCAATTGATGTATTAACAACACTTTGTTTTATTAGTAGTAAGGATGAGAACATACTTACCTTCCTAACACTCAATATACTAGTATATCAGCTCTAAATTCAATAATATTCAGAATTATAAAAAGTTAGGTGCCCCTACTGGGCAGGTAGAATGTACACAGTCATGCACACGTCAGACCCCACCTCTGCGCATGCGCATACTGGTACTTCCGTTTTCTAATATATTGACTTCAATGCAACATGGAAAACAATTTTCAAGCTCTTGTTTTGTGAATTTTCAATTCAATTTCCATCCATCTATCATTATGGCTGATGTTAATGCACCCGAGGAGTCTGCCTCATCATCTAATAAATTGATATTGTTCCATATATTTATTTAAGACCTGTGACAATGATGCGTTACCCGTTTTCGTAATGCAGCCGCCCGGCGCTAGCGGGATTTTAGGCGTTGGGAATCCTTGTTAGATTATGACACCGCCTAAATTCGACTAATCCCTTGTGTCTTTGTGTCCACAGGCTCATTTTATGATGATAGAGCTCCTGTTCTTCACACAGAGTCCGATAACCTCTCCCTTTTTGACGTTATCAAATGATTATGCCTAAGGGTCAGAGATCTAAAACGAAAAAGATCTCCCTCCTTTCATCCCATCCCATCCCATCATCAGACTCTACAGATTCGGCTGATGGTATGGACTTGATTTTCTGCTCAATAGTACGGTTTACCTTTGTTCAGGATAAGGGAGTTTATTAGTTATGGCACCTAATTATTATCTTTATTGCACTGTATTCTCTCTTGTATTTGTGCATGGGTACTCAGATATATAATTATAGTATTAAATTATTCTTGAATGATGAATGTATGTAGTATTTCTTGCATTCATAATCTGATATCTCTTCCCCTTGAAGGGGCTTTTGCATTTAGGTATGATGTCATAATCAGCCAGTAGTCCCTTTATCCTTTTTATTAGAGGGTTCTTGATGTCATTATCATCTTATGTTATGAATGTGTAGATTTAGCTTGGTGTCATAATTAGCCTCTCACAAACTTTCTAACATTCTCATTTTATCCCTGGCTATGTTTATTCCTTATGATTTTGAAGACAACTGTCCCTTCGGGGTTTTCAGTAAAAGTGGTTGTCTTCTATCTCTCTAGTTTGTTTTTTAATTTTTTAATAAAATTAACAAACTAGAAAACTCATTCTCTTCATATGTCTCCCTTTAGCAGAAGTCATCATGTTCGTTGTGCGACAGACATCTTAAGTCTAGATTCTTCCCCCACCTGTGCCTATCTTGTACCGGCTGTAGGCCTAATAACAAATGTGGTATGTGTAAAAAGTGGGGGGGATCTAACCTCTGAATTCTTCTCATTGCAGGCGAAGATGATGATGGATGACGGCAAGAGAGTGAGGAAAGAGGAGAAGGGTAAGAGGAAGTCCTCCGAGAAGGGTGAGCTGGAAATCTTCAAAGTAGAGTTAGTGAGTGAGATGCGCAGGACGTCGAAGGACCTGATGTCTGACATGATTCACAGCATGTTGCCGGGCACAGGTGTTTCAACTTCCTGCGCATCGACCTCAGAGCAGGTAGTTCCCCGTCCCTGGATCATGCACTCCTAGTTCGGACAAAGTTTTCAATAATCCAGGGGTGGCCGCCTCAGACCCAGGCTTGATTGTTCGTATCGCCTGGTGATCCAGTGGCACGAGTAACATCAGGCATAGCCCGACCAGCGGGCCTGACCTCGATCACTCGTGGAGTATCCTCGTCATCTGCATATGGGCCTTTTCCTGGTCAGTCTGGCTTAGCTTTCTTTGCTAACCCTGAGTCTAACTTTCCTGACCAGGAAGATGATGAAGACTACCTGCTCGGCCCACGTGACGACCATGAAGCCATGGATGCGAGTGTTTACACTCCCCTCATGGGGAGCTCGGCTGCTTGCACCTATGGTACCACTCCCTCGGGAGCGGGTTTCATGATTCAACCTGAGGGACACATGGGAGCAGACGGCATCCCGTATAAGATACCACGCTTAGCCGTGGAATCTTATACGGATGACCCAGGGCGCGCTAGTGTGTCTTATGCCCCTCACACGAACGCATTTCCGGTGCATGGCCTGCCCGCGGAGAATGCGATGCCAGCCCTCAAGTACATCTGTAGCCTCCGCCAAAGACCCACCTGCGAATGCCATTGAAGTTGACAAGGGCCCACTGCTCATCGGCAATTCGCAGGTGGCCATGGATGAAGACTGGTCTGACGCGTGTGCGTGGCTCCTCGCTGTCAGACCAGAGCTCTCCGTGGATGAAACGGACGCCAGTAACCCGCAGACATGGTTACATGCTAAGCCGTTGGCCACGGATGACCACACCACTCTGGGAGAAGACATGCAGCCAGGCTCTCGTGCTGACACAGGAGCGCCGTGCTCGGGCGCTATGCGCTCAGCAAACATGCTGCACTGCGTGACACCGGGGAGAGTTCGCGGGCAGAAATCAGGGTTAGTAGCAGCCTCAGTTCACCAGGAGCCTAGTCCAGTTACAGTCCAACGAGCCATCCAGGATGGTATCAACCTGGCGTTGGACTGCTTGACTAGATCTGTGACCAAGTCACTGAGGACCAGACACACGTTTGCTCTAGACAATCTGTGCCCGTCCCAGGAGCTCAAGTCGTGCTTAATGCAAGCGCCGATGGCGGGCCCTGGTCTGTTTGGAGGTGAAGGTTGTCGGCATCCCCAAGTGACAGTGAACCTGGTTAACAACCAGAGGGCGCTGCATGCACAATTTTAAGTGCTGCGCAGAAAACATGTGCGTGTTCAGCCCTCGGCTGCTCATCAGCAGTATGCTCGTGGCGGCGCTGGCATTGTCAGAGGCCAGCAGGCCGGCCGGGTTTAGAAATCTCGCAGACCGTGCCAGCAGCAGCGTGTTATATTATCTTGCCTAGAAGAAGCCACAATATCAGGGCTTTGGAATCTGGATCAGTCAAAGGAGCATATTAACATGCTAGAATTACGAGCTGTAATTCTAGGCCTGGAACACTTCTTAAATGAAGTGGAGGGAAAGTTTGTGTTGATACGTTCAGACAACTCAAGAGTAGTGATTTACATAAACCGCCAGGGCGAAACTAAGTCGCCCAGTCTCTGTATGATGACACAGAAACTGCTTTGCGGGTGCATGGATGATATGATCACCTTGAAAGCAGTTCATATTCTGCGAAGGCTGAATCTGTTAGCAGACTCATTGAGCCGAGGGATGAGCATTCTACCTACAGAATGACAACTAAATCAATGCGTGGCGGATCATCTGTTCAATCACTGGGGAAATCCCAACATAGATTTATTTGCAATGAAGAAGAATGCTAAGTTGACGACGTACGTTTCTCCGATTCCAGATCCAAGCGCTATCCCAATAGATGCGCTAGCTATCAGTTGGAAGGGAATGTATGCATACGCATACCCTCCAACAATCCTGATTCCAAGGATTTTCCAGAAAATCAAGCAGGAGGAATGCCAAGTGCTTCCTAATCGCCCTGAATTGGCTACGCCGAGCATGGTTTACGGATTCAGTTCCTCTGCCTCTGATGGACAATATTATCTTCCAGGGCAAGACCCTTCACAACAATCCGTCAATGTTTCAATTGACTGCATGGATGTTGTCAAAAAATCTGCAATTAAGGAGGGCTTTTCTGAGCAAGCAGCCAATTTCATGGCCAGAGCCAGAAGGGGGTCAACCTCATATAATTATAAAATCAACAGATCAACTGTATTTTTAACTGCGGCCGCCTCAGCCAGGCACAGGAGTGAAATTCATGCCTTGTCTGCTGAGCCTGCCCGTTATATAGTTACAGGTGAAGGCCTTAAGCTTCTACCGAGATTGAATTTCTTGGCTACGAATCAATCTTTAAAATATCCAGGTTGACCTATAATTTTACCTGCCTTAACCAGCTATGATCCTGGTGCTAAAGCATGCTGTCCTGTCAGTGCCTTAAATAAGTACAAAGAAAGGACTCGGGTTTGGCGGACAGACCCATGCTCCCTATGGTTGCCATATATTGAACCCCATGGTAGGGCGTTAAGAGACACTATTTCCAGATGGATAGTAGAATGCATTCAATTCTGTCATAAGACAACCACTGGAAAACAAGTAGATAGAGCCAAGGCTCGTAGTGTCCGAGGTGTGGTAACTTCCACGGCATTATTTAATGGTGTTTCTGTTGAAGACATTATGTTAGTAGTCTAAGAATGGATTTTTGCCGACCATTATCTCTGTGCCACTTCCAAACCTGCTCGCCGTCTCAGTCCTCAGAAAATACATAAATGTAGAGGTATATATTTGTAATTAGTTTTCCTCCTCTGCGATTTACAAATATCACATTTGTTGGTAGGGTATCCCTACTATTATCTGGTACCATTCTCTTCATCCGGTGGGGGAAGAGATGAGTTCCACGCCCAAGACATCAAAGGTCAGTATATGTAACCATTTTGTTTTTTGTCTTGGTGATGCTGTCATGTTATTATTTAATATGGTGATGGTTAATGTCTCTTAATTGTGGTTCTTTCAGAGTTTTTTTGAAAATGAAGCAATTCTTCTTTTTCCAATGTCTGTTAATACTTATTTCAAGTATTAGTGAACGTGCTAGGCATTTAGAGCAGCGGTTTTTTCCCCAACCTTCCTAGGAAAGAGGGGGGAAGCGCATTTGCCTTTCGATCAATCTCTCTTCATCGGTCAATTATCCGATGCAAAATTCTATTCCTGGTTTTGTTTTCAGAGCGACACAATTTCAGAAGTTTTAAATCTCTTGAAAATTCAAAGAGCTAGTCTCCTCGAGGGTGAACTGGTTTTAGGACCTTGCCTCCCTCCCACCAAATTTACTTTCATATTCTGGCTTTTATCAAGAGTGTTGGGGAGGTAAGTATGTTCTCATGATGTGAAATAAGAAAATTTATCAAATTTCTTTTTCACGAGTGAAATGACATACTTACCTCCATAACAGGATCCCGACTTCTCCACCCCACGGAGGCCTGGTCCTTTGGTTATTTGAATAGTTGCTTCTATGTCAGCCAACATTTAGTAACGGAAGTACCAGTAAGCGCATGCGCAAAGGTGGGGTCTGACGTGTGCACGACTGTGTACATTCCACCTGTCCAGTATGGGCACCTAACTTTTTATAATTCTGATTATTATTGAATTTAGAGCTGATATACTAGTATATCGAGAGTGTTAGGAAGGTATAAATATGTCATCTCACTCGTGGAAAAGGAATTTGATTTTCTTAATTCATGGAACAATTGGAACCTAAAGTTTGGAGAAGAAATTTGATAGAGTGGGTATCAAACT
Source organism: Chaetoderma sp. LZ-2023a (assembly GCA_034401795.1). NCBI lineage: Eukaryota > Metazoa > Mollusca > Caudofoveata > Chaetodermatida > Chaetodermatidae > Chaetoderma > Chaetoderma sp. LZ-2023a. The sequence continues at coordinate 56,118,870 of CM067372.1, forward strand.
AAGCAATACAATTATTCATCACCTCACACATTCCACGGACTGTGGATACATTCGTTCATTTGCTCCTTTTAGTATTCAATTGGTCATTCATTTATTTATTTGTTGATTCAGTCAGTCAGTCAGTAATTGTGAATCCTTAAGGCTGATATTTATTAATCGTCAGTCCAATCCTGAATATCCAAATAACATTAAGTATGCCAAAATATGTAGCCTTGCATATAGTTAAACACTCTGGTTTCAGTCTGGTGAATGATGGGATTGGTAAAGGATTTAGCTAATATAATATAAAGCTGATCATAATATACTGTTGCATCCTAACATGCTAAGCTGATCTCAATATAACTTGAGAGTAGATACGGCTGTAGTTTGTGAGGTACTTATTCTATTCCTATTTTCTTAAACCTTTAATCCTCAAATTTGTTCAGCAAAATTTCAATTTTTCATAAAATGTCTATTTACAGGCCAAAAGATTATTTTTTTAAGATTTATCAGTAATTCTAATGGTACATTCGCAAAAATAGTTTTCTGTTGGTTTGCAAATGAACATTTCTCAAGACCAATGCAGAAGCCATTTTTTGCCCAGCTTGAGTCTTAAAGGGTTAAATGCTTGTAGAGTTGGGGGGACCTTATTTCAAATTCTACATCCAAAGTCATATATCCAACTGTATATTTTAAGTAGCATATGACAGTCAATTCCTAGGAACATTAATCTAATAAATTTTTAGATACCGTTAAATCCTGTGTATATTGCGCTATCGTGCATAGTGCGCACCCCTAAATTTAACCAAAATCGGCCTGAAAAAAACGTTGTTTTCGTGTATAGTGCGCAGTAAGATTGAGAGACGTGTGAACGAAAACTGGTAACAAAAAAATCAGTGACTTACTGCGTGTCGAATAGGCTTTCCTTATAAAATCTTGTTTGTGGCGTGCATTACTCTGTTGTTTAACCATGGGAATATCATTCGCCTACCCTTTTAGCGAATATTTTGTATTAAACTTTATTGAATGATATAAAAATACAAATATAGTTTCCATCAGAACAGGTTAGAATCCGAATTTGATTTGAGCAGAGGTCATTGACATAAATGGTCGTTAGAGGTTTTGTGCGCTGATACTTGAGAATAAAATCGATTTTAATTTTAAAAAACTCAAATCCATTTTGGCTCACTCTAATAGTGCTGGTAATTACTTTGATAACTATATCAAATGCGAGCCCATGAGATTTTGTTCAATCATATATGCAGTAGATGAGTGGTTTCAAGACTCGGTTCACAGACAGTGTAGTTAGGTGGTGGGGTGGGGTGGGTGGATTAACGCGGTCAGAAGTACAATAAACAAAGGTGATAGAGCTGACCGCCTGCCGTTTACAAAATCGACAGTGATCAATTGTGGGTATTGTTTGAGTGGGGGGTGGGGTTTATATAATATATTATAGTATATCATCATAATATATTATAATATAGTGCTATAATCTAGTTTATTCCATGCATTGTTTATTAAATAAATTGAATTATCTTCAATTTGAAATGATTTTCTATTCTCATCCTTTCGTTTCTACAGTTACTTCGTCATACGTTGACGGCTGTGACCGTTAACCTTAACCTGTCAATCATAATCATCCTGCCCACCGATTGGTCAAAACATTGTGCCGTTTAGTACATATAAAACATTCCTTTCTATATCTATGTAAATGCTAGATCACCTTGAAAAACATCGGCTCTATCATTCTTTTTTAAACACATTTATGTCCGTATCTGTGTAGTAATCTATGGATTCTAAACATCTCTATGTTCAACTTGGGAAGACAAGAGTAACCTCCCTTTATAGAAATAAATTAGAACAAATTACAGGAAATAATGGCTTTGTAAAAAAGTTAAATGATGGTTTATTTGATAATTTTACAACACTATATGGTATTTAATAAATGTATAACACAATATTTAGACAGTAGTAAGACATTTTAACGATCTAGTTGAGATAGTACCATTATAGACATGTTAGAATGCGATCGTTATTCCCGACTGATTCCCGATCCATAAAATCATATTTCAGCCCTGAATTTTGCGATTCTGATGAAAAATTCTCAGGAAAGAAATGTGACAAATATTTATCCTTGTATATAGTGCGCAGTAGCTTTTTAGAACATGTAATTTGAGCAAAAAAGTGTGCAATATACACGGAATTTAATGGTATGTGGGGTGGGTGTGTTTTTGCCTGCTCATGCCACTTCCCATGGATCAAATCTGTTGATTTGCAAATTCTGGTCTCGTATACTATTCAGTTGAAATAGATAGTTGACATAGAAAACAAAAAGTCCTGTCTTGTGAGGCTTGTAAGAGCTACGACCTCTTAAAAAGGAGTAGAAGCAACCACTATCCATCCTTTTGAACAAAAGGGATTGTAGATTTAGTAATGGATTTTTGAGGGGTGTTAAGATCTAGGTTTTGTGGATAACCTAAACAGTAATAAATGTTTGTCATATAATAGCCACATCTATGTTAGTTAGTCTGGGAGAAATAAACGTTATGTTCTTTTTTTAAATATTAACTAACTGTCATATATAACTGTGCCATAGCAACTATGTTTCAGTGTAATTCAGATAGAAATAGATAAACTGAGTACTGTGTTTGTTAATACTGTACAGTGTATTTGCTTTTTCAGCTGAACCAGGACAGATCCTCATTCGTATTACCATCGAAGATGAGAATGACAACCCACCAATATTCAATGTCCGCAATGACCATTTGATTATCGGTATCCCTGGTGATGAGGGATATGGTTACTTGGTTACTACCCTTAAGGTTTGTATAGATGGAAACTCACTGCGCCATATAGTAACATATTGATGTCACATTTAGAAAATACTGGTTCTGAAATATTTCAACATACTTCGATGTAAAAAGTGGAATTTATCATAAAAGACAGACACCTGAATAATACAAGCTATCTGTTGAGCCGAAATGGCATAAATTTTATGTTTTTTCCTAATAATTAACGTAAGTAAATTTTGTTCTCATTTCTTAATAAATCGTTTTGACTGAATGTGATCTATGTTTTATATAAAACATGATTATGTTAATGGTTTACTTTAAGAACTATGTTCTGAAATACACTGCATATTTCATATGTTTGTCTTAAAGGTTTCTAATCATAATCTTAGAGATAAATTTTCGAGTCAAAATCTTATGCTTTCAGGCATATGATGCAGATTCAGGTAATAACAGTGCTATTGTCTACAGTATAACATCTGGTGATAGTGCCTCATTACACATTGACAGCATCACTGGGGACCTATTCACGAGTATAACTGTAGCAGATTCTGGTCTCACCAGATATGAAGTGCAAGTCACAGCCACTGACAATGGTGGTGTAGGCCTTACTGACACAGTCACTGTAACGGTAAGATTAGCGTTATTACAATCTCATTTAATCGACAGTTTCAGATTTAGCTATGCCCTAGGTAAGCTCCGCCCACGCATCCTCCTTGTTGGAATCGATCGATCCTTGAACGCCCGGACTATCAATTTCCAGAAAACTACAGGTAAGCTGGTAATATTTTGAAACTATGGCAGCAACAGCACCCAGTCAAATTAGTTTCGAAATATTCTGCAGCATGTCTATTAAATAGTAAAACAATACATTTCATACAACCAGACTATTAAGCATTTAAGACAGACTAAATTGAGTCATTCATGCGTGTTTGCGTGCGTGTCTGCCTATTCATCTGTCTGTGATGGTTTTTATACGCCGCCATAAAATTTGGCGGGGTATTATGTAATGGCGCCATCCGTCCGGGCGGGTGGACTGGCATGCGGGCGGCAGAGTGGTTTCCGGATGATAACTCCGTTACCGTTTGTCGGATCGCATTGAAACTTTATAGAGTGGTTGGACTAGGTCTTGGGAAGAAACCTATGGAAATCGACGATGATCCGAAATCCCAGATGGCCGCCAGCCACCATCGGCCATATTGAAAATTGGTTTCCAGATGATAACTCTGTTACCGTTTATCGGATCGTTTTGAAACTTCATGGAGTGTTTGGACGAGGACTGGGGAAGGAACCTATCGAAATCAATGATGATCCGAAATCCAAGATGGCCGCCAGCCACAGGCGGCCATCTTGAAAATTGGTTTCTGGATGATAACTCAGTTACCGTTTATGGGATCGCTTTGGAACTTAATAGAGTGGTTGGACTAGGTCTGGGGAAGAAACCTATCGAAAATGCCAATGATCCAAAATCCAAGATGGCCACCAGCCACCGGTAGCCATCTTGAAAAGTGGTTTCTGGATGATAACTCTGTTACCGTTTATCGGATCGCTTTGAAGCTTCATAGAGAGGTTGGACTAGGTCTGCGGAAGAAACCTATCGAAATCAACAATGATCCGAAATCAAGATGGCCACCAACCACCGGTGCCCATCTTGAAAATTGGTTTCCAGATGATAACTCCGTTATCGTTTATCGGATCACTATGAAACTTCATAGGGTGGTTGGACTACCTCTGGGGAAGAAACCTATCGAGATTGACAATGATCCAAAGTCCAAAATGGCCGCCAGCCACCAGTCGCCATCTTGAAAATTGGTTTCCAGATGATAACTCCGTTATCGTTTATCGGATTGCTATGAAATTTCTTATGGTGGTCCGACTACCTCTGGGGATGAAACCTTTCGTGATTGACAATGATATGAACTCCAAGATGGCTGCCAGCCACCGGTGGCCATCTTGAAAATTGGTTTCCAAATGATAATTCTCTGTTACTGTTTATCGGATCCCGTTGAAACTTCATAGGGTGGTTGGACTATAGGTGTGGAGAAGAAACCTCTTGAAATTGACGATGATTCGAACTCCAAGATGGCCGCCAGCCATGGGCTGCCATCTTGAAAGTTGATTTATGGATTTTATTTATTGGATCACTTCCTACGTTCGTTGGAATATGTCTGGTGAAGAAACCATATCGAAATTTACGATAATCCAAAATCTAATATGGCCGCCAGTCAGCGGCAGCCATCTTAAAAATTGGTTTCCAGACGATACCTCCATGACCGTTTAACGGATCGCTTTGACACTTCATAAGGATGACTGGTCTGGTGGGGCTGAGGAAGAAATAAATATTTTCTGATAGCTCTCATTCATTGGTTTGTCATCATGGCGGGGTATTATGCGACGTTTGCGGAGCTCTTGTTGTTTATGTGTAATAAAAAGTTTGAATGCTCAAAAGAATCATCAGTAGATTTGCCCTCTATGTTAGCCTATTAGATGTTTGATCAACGTCATTGTAACTCGCTGAATAAAATTACATTTTCAGGTGTTTATTTGACTTGTGGAAGGATTTTCACCAATAATAGTGGAGTGGCTTAAGTCCAAATTTAAGTGATAGCATGACCTGCTGGAGCAAAGCACCAAATTTGGCACAGATGTAGTTTAGGCTAATACGGTACTTTTTAGAGGGGACTGCCAAATTTTAAAGGTCAAGGTCACACTGAGGTCAAAGGTCAAATTATGGGGTTTTCATATTTTCCCAGGGAATGACTGATATTATTTAACAAAGCACCAATCATGGCACAGAAGTACTTTAGGATAATAAGAAACACTCTTAGAGAGATGCCAATCTTTAAAGGTCAAAGCCATGCTGGGGGTCAAGGTCAACATAAAATTATGTGGAATTTTTTAATCTTACCAGGGAATGAATGGCTGTGAGATGACGTAATAAAGCATCAATTTGGCATAGTATAGTATTTTAGTACAATATAAAAAAAATTAGAGGTAGTTGTCAAATATTGAAAGTCACGGTTACAATACAGTCAAGGTCAAAGGTCAAACTGTGTGGAGGTTACAGATTTTTTTGTGGAATGGTCGCATTATGCTGTAACATACCATTAAAACTCGGTACAGATGTACATTGGGACAATATAAAATTTTAAAATGTGTTTATATGCATAGCTATCTATAGTTTGAAAAGAACAGGTGTCTGAAAATAAACCACAGTGTAGCGCACAGCATAACACAATTAAATTCATAACGGCTGTGAAATTCTAATAGAGTGAAAACTTTTAAACAAGCAATTAAAATAAATAGCAAAACATTAATGCAGTCATTCCACATAAGAACGATCTACAGACACGTTTAAGATTGCCATGGAATCAGATTAAAACACAAAATTTACAATTTAATTGAAACATCAATTGCAAGATGTATAAGCATACAATAGTATCGGTATTCATTTGAGTTTTATAATAATGCACGGCCCGGGGGTAATTTTATAAACTGTTATTCAATTTAAAATGAAAACGCATTATCGCTTAGATTACAATTCTCTCATTGTCATCTGCTATTATGTCTTATACAGTTGTATAAATTGATGGGAATTTTCGCCTGTTAGTTGCTGATGACTAAATTCTGCTCTAGCAATACAGTAGACTGTTTGAACCTTATATATTAGACCTTCCTGACAGAATGGACTGGACAAATTGCATAATATGTGGAACGGACAATGACATATTAAAATGTCCCGCATCCAGACAAGACGGTAACGGTCTGCAATCATATGAGGACTTTATGAAAAATGTAGGTTTCAGAAAGTTACATTTAATACCTGTTGATGTATGTTTTCCTGAAAGCGTTAATGCAAATGACCTCCATGCCAACAAGGCAAAGTGGCACCTTAATTGTCAGCTTAAATTTGCTGGTTCAAAACTGCAGCGAGCTGAAGAAAAACATGACAAAAAGAGAAATATTTAACAGTGTGGGGATGATATCATACAAACAAAATCAAAACACACCACCCCCTCTGATGAGTCTAAACACTCAGATAGGTGTGTCTTCTGTAAGCAAACAGATGGGGTACTTCATATGTGTAGTAGATTAGAACTGGACACCTCGCTTAGAGAACAGGCAACCGAAATGCAAGACACAGATCTGTTAGGCATACTTGCAGGTGGTGATTTGGTTGCCATTGATGCAAAATATCACAAGCATTGTATGAATATGTTAGAAATCGCTACAGAACTATACAAAGAGTCCAATCAGTCCCATTAACGCTTACTGAGCAGAAAATGACCGAGTCGAGGGTATTGCTGAACTTGTATCATCCATTGAAACCAGTTTGGAAGACTAAAATGTATGAAAATCGGCTTACATCATTAGGGCTTCAAAAATCAATAAACAAAACCCAGTTAAAGAAAGGCTTATTTTGCACTATCCCAATGACTGCCAGGAACAAACAGATGGCAAGAACACACTTCTAGTCATTAACGAAGGTCTCCAAGTGCTGCTGAAAGAAACACTTGAAATGCGTAATTTCGATAACGATGCCCTGTCAGTGGCACATGTAGCTAAAATCATATGGAAGGAAATGTTTGAGACAGAATTTCCCAAATTCTCAGGTAGTTTTACTACAGATTGTCAAGACAGTTCATTGCCGAATTCCCTCAAAGTCCTGGTTTCGATGCTGCTGTATGGGTCAAATATCACAGAGCAGAATGCTGGCAACTCGCATGCATGCCTGACTATAAGCCAACTAATCAGGTTCAACTCTAAACAAAAGGCTAAGTGAGCAGAAAGGCCATGTCATCGCAAAGATAAAGAGCCCCCATTGCCATTATATATAGGTCTGAATGTATACACGCAAATCCGAAGTAAAACAATTGTGAATCAACTTCATGAACTTGGTGTTAGTGTGAGTTATGAGCGTGTATTAGAACTGGAAGACTGGCTCACAAATGCAGTTTGTCAACGGTTTAATGAGGAAGACTTATAATGTCCTGCACAAATCTGCGAGGGTGTGTATATAACAGGAGCCCTTGATAATTTATACCACAATCCCACATAAACAGCTGAAGGGTCTTTTCATGGAACTAGTATTAGCTTGTTCCAGCTCCCTACAGTCTAATCCTGGAATATCTAGACCACCCATCACAGTTCCACCTCCAGTGTGCACCAAAAACCCTTCCCTCCCGGACAGCTACCGCATAGTTCCAGCAGTAGCATGCAACACCAATCTTTTAACTGTTCCAGAGGCGCATGTTGTAGATGACACCCCTAACATGTTAAACACAGCAGTTGAACAAGAGAACCACTAGTTAGGACAGAGAATGCCACTGCTAGATAAAGACAAACTTGAGAAAGATGACTTCATTGCATGGGCTGCTCATCATGCTGATCGTCAGCCAGATAACCCAGATCCACCTGGGGTAAGTGTTCTGTTGCCTCTGTTCTACGAGAAAGCAGCTACGATGGCCATGGTTAAACATGGGATGGAAATGGTTAAACTTGTCATCCAAATAAGAAACCCTGGGCAAATACCAGTACTGGTTGGTGATCAACCAATTTACGCTCTGGCAAAGTATGCGCAGTGGAATTGGCCACAAACCATAGGTGAATTTAGATATATAGTCATAATGGGTGGTCTACACACAGAGATGGCATTGTGGAGGGTAGTAGCAGACCTCTTGGAGGGATCAGGGTGGTGTGTAGCAGTGAGTGAAGCTTGTGTTGCCACTGCCGGTACTGCAGACTCCTTCCTCAAGGTGGCGCACCTCACTAGGACACGGCATGCGCATCAAGTAACTGTCATGGCTCTTGCAAAATTACAACATGATGCTTTCTACACAATGTGCAATCCAGGAGATGTGCCTTTTGAGGACTGGAAAGTTGAAATGATACATAACAGCCCAACCGTTGAGTTCTGGGATAAAGTCTTGCATCTTGAACTGTTGGTGCTAGTTTTTGTTCGATCGCACAGAGAAAGAAACTGCCCTATATATATATACAAGTGCTTGAAGCACTAGCACCATGGTTTTTTGTGCTTGACCACACAAATTATGCCAGATGGCTACCAGTTCACATCAGAGATATGAAGGCTCTCCCACAAGAAATACGAAATGAGTTTGAGGCTAATTGGGTGTTCACGAAGGGTAAGCGAAAGTTCTCGAGCATGCCTCTCGACCAAGCACATGAACAAAATAATGAAAGAGTGAAAGGATCCGGTGGTGCCATTTGCCTGACTGAAAATCCTGCTGCTCTAAAACGATGGATGATAGCAGGACCTGAACAGGCCATGATCCTCACAGAGTTTGATGAACTGTATCACGTGACTGATCAACCATCCGCCAGCCATGAACAGGGGCATTCAACACAAGAAACAATTCAGAATCAGGTTGACAATATGTGCAACACCATATTGGCAATGGGTAACCCATTTATGGATAGTTCAGATGAACTCATGACTCTGCACACACACGCTTGTATGGATGGCACAGTTGTACAGGCATTGCACACGATGGAGACATTGGGTAATGAGCAATATTCAAACTATGTCAAGGATGTGCTTGTTGAAAGGAAAGAATCAATCCATAGGGCCATAAAAAAGAATCATCTTCCATTCTTTAAGCGTCCTCACGACACTAGCGGAAACTCAAAGGCAAAACAACAATTCCAAGAAATAAAAAATGACTACAATCTATTCAGTCAACTATTCATCGCTGCACAAGTCCGCAGCACAAAGCTGGATGAATTCTTCACACATGAAAATCATCCATGGCCACCAGCATTGTCTCTACATGCAAGCAACAAAGCAGAGCTACAGCATTTCATTGATCCAGCTGTCCAAGCAGAAACACCATCTCACTTTGATGCCAAAGTATTTGATGGTGCTGCCATAGTACATGCCTTGCCACAGGAAAGCGCATCTACTTTCGGTGAATATAGTGACACAGTTTTCATCCCATGGACAGAGAGACAACTTACAAGCTGTTCCAGAATTGACATAGTTTGGGACACTTATAACTGTGACAGCCTGACAACAACAACTAGAGAAAAACGAGGTAAAGGGGTTCGGAGAAAGGTGTCCCGCAATGGTAAGTTACCACCTTGCTTTGCTGGTTTCCTTCAGGATCCTAGAAACAAGGAAGAGCTATTTGCTCTGCTGACAGAAGATGTAGTGAATGATGAATATCCACATAACAAACTGGTATTCATTACCTCTGGCCCCACAGTGCAGTCAAATCACGCCAATATCACAATGGGAGGGAGTGATCACGAAGAGGCAGATAGTAGAATATGCCTCCATTTGAATGATACTCTTAAAGAGGGTGCAACTTCTATCCTCATTAGAACCGTGGATACTGATGTGATTGTGATTCTGGTGGGAGTTTTCCATGGTCTTATACAGTGTCATCGAGATATACAGCTATGGGTTGGCTTTGGTACTGGAAAACAGTACCGATATTATGATGTTAATTCAATCTGCCATGAACTTGGTGAGGACAAAGCTCGTGCTCTACCATTTTTCCATGCCTTCTCTGGTTCTGATACAACATCACAGTTTAGCGGTAAAGCCAGGAAATCTGTTTGGAAGACATGGAAAGCATATCCCACTGCCACAGAAACATTCATCATCACACGACTGTCTGCATTTGTTCCACGAGACATTACATCTCCAGTATTCAGAATAATAGAAAGATTTACCTGTATCATGTATGACAACACTACTCCACATGTTGATGTGAATGAGCTTCGACGGGATCTATTTACAAGGAGAGTGAAGATGATGGAGAAGCTTCCTCCCACTCAAAATGCACTGCTCCAACATGTTAATCGATGTCTATACCAAGCCAGTATTTGGAGAGGAAGTTTGAATCCAAAGATATCTGCACCTACTCCTAAAGGCTTTGGGTGGACCAAAGGAGACACTGGGTGGTGCCCATTGTGGACAACTCTACCAGCTGCTGCTGTTAGCTGCAGAGAATTAATCAAGTGTGGATGCAGGTCTCGCATGCACAGCATTGTGCCTTTGTCATGGCAGTTGTGAGACAATCTGACATTGATCGATTGACTTTGAAACCACGCATGTAGTCTCAGTGTAATTGCCATGATTGGAATTACACAATTGAACATAAAACTGTTGGTTTAGACAGCACATTTATGTTTCTATTTTGGAAATAAGACCCCACCACTATTTTACATTTTGACATTGACCTTAGTTTGGCAACCCCTCTAGAGAGATTTGCCTTATGCTAAAGTGTGTTGTGCAGATTTTCCAACCTCAGAATACAAATGTACCATTTAAATTAACATTTCCCGCATTTATTTATAATGGGAGGGGCCAAGACCTCAAATTATCCTTTTGAACAATGAACCCAGGAACAGCACTGTCTAAAGTACATCAGAACAAAAAACTGGCTTTGATACAGCATGTCATAGTAATTCTATGTAAAATATGAAAGCAACACACAATTTGATCTTTGACCTTGCCCCTAGACGTGACTCTGGCCATTAAAACTTAGCAAACCCCAAATAGTTTCCCCTTTGACCTTGACCTCTGCATGACCTTGACATTAGACTTTGGCAGCCCACTCTAAAAATGTTTGTATTGTCCTCTAATACATCTGTGCCAAATTTGGTGCTTTGTTATAGTGTGTCACGGTCATTCCATTGAGAAAATATGGAAAAAACTCCTTTGACCTTGACCTCTGCATGACCGTGACCGTTAAAATTTGGCAGCCCCGACCAAAAGGTTTCGTATTTCCCTCAAGTACATCTGTGCCAAATTTGGTGCTTTGTTCCAGCAGGTCACGATCATTCCCCTAAGCCACTCCACTATAATGCGGGCAGGTTTCCCTTCATGAGCATATAAATATTGGATTCTATGATCAATGTTGTGGCTATCCAATTTCTGAAATAGTTTCTTTGATAATAACTCAAGTTTGGGTAAATTAATATTCACCAAGCTTGGTCTCTGTATTGTAACAGAGGGATCCAGTGCTAGCTATGCCCCACCCAGAGGGATCCAGTGCTAGCTATGCCCCCACCCAATTCTAGCTATGCCCCACCCAATCTAGCTATGGATCACCAAATTCCAGCTATGCCCCACCGGATTCGAGCTATGTCCCACCCAATTCTATGTATTCCCCACCCAATTCTAGCTATGTCCTACCCAATTCTAGCTATGGCCCACCAAATTTTAGCTATGCTCCACCCAATTCTAGCTATACCCCACCCGATTCTAGCTATGTTCCACGCAATTGTAGTGATTCTTAACCCAATTCTAGATATGCCCCACCCAATGGACCTTTCCACTTTATCCATCCGTCATATGATGTCATAATGAACTATGTGATGTGTAGAATGACATCATAATAAATGACATCATGAATGACGTAAATAAGTATGTCACGAACGCATATTTGAAGCCGGACTATGCGTTGTTGTACAAATTGTTTGCTTTTACTATTTAATAAATATTCTGTTGAATATTTTGAAACTAATTTGACTGTGCGCTGTTGCTGCCATGAAACTGGAAAGGTCCATTATAGCTAGCTGCAATGCCCCTCCCAATTCTAGCTTGCTCCGCTCACATTGTATGAGTATTTGAATCGGAAGTCCCAGAATCCCAATTTCAAGGTAACTACGCACTAGGTAGCCTACCTACAGAATGTTTTGAAACTAATTTGAGGGGTGTTTGTTGCTGCCAAGTTTCAAAATATTCAACAAAATGTTTATTAAATTGTAAATAATTTGTGCTTTCTGACAATTTATAGGCTTTGGTCGTTCCTGACAATGACCGTGCCGTACTGGTAACAGACATCCCTCCATCTGTTGTCAATGAAATCATTCCTGCTTTAACAAGGTAAGCTCTACCATGCTCAATCATTTAATATTGTGTTTATATATTTATTGCATTTATTAGGCTTAAGTCCACTTTTAGCTATGCACCGCCCATCTATAGCTAAGCTCCGCCCACGCTTTGTGCATATTGGGATCGATTTATATGCGCAGAATTCCCAGAATCCCAATTTTATGGTAACTATACAGCTAATGTATTGAATATTTTGAAACTAATTTAACTGGGGGATGTTGCTGCGGCAGCAACATCGACCAAATTAGTTTGAAAATATTCAGCAATGTATTAAATATTAAAGATGTACAATTGGTACAACTGACGGGCTATTCCAGGATCATGACAGAGTATTGTCTGTCAATTTATGATTATGACATAATTGATTATGACACAAATACTTGAGTGACCGATTGAATTTATCCATTAGCCAGCTTTGGATATCACGTAACCTGTTCATACATGAATTCCCTGTATCTCAACTTTAACTGAACTACGTTTACAAAAGATCTGAAAATTTAGAGACAAATTTTCTTTCAAGCTATTGCTGCCTTCGATATCGCCGTAACCCGTTAACACTCATATCAGCCAAAAAGCCTTCTGCAATGGTCTTGAGAAATGTGCATTTGCAGACCAAGAGAAGACTATTTTTTTTAATTTACCACCAGTCATAAATTTTCAACAAAAAAATTCAAAAACAGTTCTCCGGGTATGCAAATCGACATTTTCTATGAGAACATTGAAATTTCTGGAACAAATTCAAGCGTTAAAGGGTAAGTTACCACCTTGCTTTGCTGGTTTCCTTCAGGATCCTAGAAACAAGGAAGAGCTATTTGCTCTGCTGACAGAAGATGTAGTGAATCATGAATATCCACATAACAAACTGGTATTCATTACCTCTGGCCCCACAGAGCAGTCAAATCACTCCAATATCACAATGGGAGAGAGTGATCACGAAGAGGCAGATAGTAGAATATGCCTCCATTTGAATGATACTCTAAAGAGGGTGCAACTTCTATCCTCATTAGAACCGTGGATACTGATGTGATTGTGATTCTGGTGGGAGTTTTCCATGATCTTATACAGTGTCATCGAGATATGCAGCTATGGGTTGGCTTTGGTACTGGAAAACAGTACCGATATTGTGATGTTAATTCAATCGGCCATGAACTTCGTGAGGACAAAGCTCGTGCTCTACCATTTTTCCATGCCTTCTCTGGTTCTGATACAACATCACAGTTTAGCAGTAACAGTTTCAAGATTTAAATTCTCTGGTTGTTTTAAAGTTTTAAACGACGTATGGTGTACTTTATAAATGTGTTGTCATCAGTAGTTAAATTTTTGTACTCTAACTTTGTATTATCTCTATATATTTATTGATTATTCATTGTAAAGCAACATTTTATTGTTGATTTTCAGGCATTCAAGTAAGATCCCTAGTGTTTATATGAACACCTGTCATGGACAAAACAATGTTGTCCACTATCTACTGGCATAGTTAGAACATAATTTATTCATCATTAAGTTTGACTATTGTATAGAGATTCTCGAAAGAGTTCACATTAAATAGCAAACCTATCAACGAGGGTTTAGGATTATATTTGTCAGGGAATTCATAGGTACGCTTTATAGCTTTATCATATAGACAGCGGATGTTTTATTAAATTCTCTGTGGTACATTACAAATGTCCAATGAATGTGGTGTGAATGTCATAATATGAAGGCAATCATATAATTTTTATTGGGGTCATTTTTGATGCATCACACATTCTGTCACTCAGCCAATGGAATTTGTCATTTTACATTATGTTACAGATTATTAATATTAAACATGCATGAAGCCTTGCTTATATAATAAGTTTGAATACTTAAATTTCTAGTAATCTGAGTGCTATACTGGGCTTTGATGTCGGCATTGTCAAGGTGAAACCACATAGAACAGACTCCGGCGCTGTGGATTTTGACAAGTAAATTTGTGTGCTGTTATGTTGCAGTAAAATAAATTAACACGCCAGATAATTATGAACATCTACAGCTCAAATGATAGGTTCAATAACCGAGCCAGGCATTCCAGTTGTAATCCTTCAAAAACTCTTCTTTTGTATACAAACGGACATTTTCTATGAGAAAATTCAGAATATCTGCAACAAATTTTAGCCTTAAAAGGTTAACCACATAATATCCTGCTTTGTCTCTGAGAAAGCTGTGATAAATGAGATCTGGATTGTGACATCAATTAACATGATGCCAGTTTAAGTGATGTAAGTTAATAAGATGTCAGTTTATATGATGTCAGTGTAGGTGATATCAGTTATGTTGATGTCAGTTATGATGATTTTAGATAATGTGATTTCACTTCAAGAGTATACTTACCTCCCTAATACTCTAAGATATTGCTAAATATCGGCTTTCACTCAATAAACACTCAGAATAAAAACAGTTAGGTGCCCCTACTGGGCAGGGAGTCAGAGTGCAGTCCGGCGGATGCCAGCCCCACCACCGCGCATGCGCAGACTAGCACTTCCTCTTTGCTAATTTATTGGCAGAGGGGCTACACATGTTTTTTGTGCTAGAGCTTTTCTCAAGTGTTTACAAGTCTTTTTGAGTATTAATAGAAGTTTAGATCCCTTGATTAAGATGGCAGACAGGATTACTTCGCCAGAGGAGGGCCCAGGATCTATCCATCAGGTGACTTCTATTATAGTTTAGCGAGTTTTTCCCGGTGTAATGTGTTTCCGGGTCGCGTTTATCGTGATAAGCGCCTAGTATAGTTGTTTTATGTCAACATGGCGCTGTATAATGCTAATCTCTCTTTGTGTTTATGTCCACAGGTATCTGTCTGGATATGTATGGGACATCACATCCATTTCCTACTAATACTGTTAGGTTATCTAACCAAAAAGTCTATGTCCAGTGACTCGGAGGCCTCGTAAGAAGGTCTTCTCACTTTGCCCTCTTGATCCAATTCCTTTCCCCTAAGGTGGAGAGAGTTAAGAGGTCATAGTCTTGTTGGAGTGTTCCAGTTCATCAGATTGGATGGTTTGTCTATACAAAGAGTCAGGTATTCTAGTTAATGATATGAGGTGATAATAATTATGTAGACTAAAATTTGCCACTATTATCATTGTGTATCTGATGTTTGTGTAGCCCGAATATCTATCCTTCATAGTTAGATGTTCTAGATATGAATACAATTCGTCCTTACACCTGGATGTTTGTTTCGGATCGATTTAATTTCTGTCTTGAAATTATGACGTCATAATCAGCCTTGCTCTTTGTTAACAATTAAAGTTTTGCCCAACGCTGGTTTCTCATATGGATAGTGATCTTTATGATCATTTTTTCCTCTTATTTTTGGTTTTGAGTTTCTAACCTTAACTAAAATACTCATTGTCCTCGTCTTCTGTCCTGTTTCAGAGACCTGGTTGCCCGTCCTGTGGTCGCTTCTTGAAGGAGAAGTTTATTCCCCACCTGTGTTTAATGTAGCCCCTGTGGGCCATTACTTAATTGTGATGTGTGTAAGCAGTGGGGGGGGCGAGCTAATGAAAGTTTTTGTGCTTACAGGCGAAGGACAAGGTTGCGGAGGAGGAGAGGAAGATGAAACGAGAGGTTGTAGGTAAAAAGGGTAAGAGGAAGGCCTCGTCGTCAGTGGACATGGAGGCCTTCCATAGTGAGATGTTGGGAGAGATGAAGAGGACAATAAAGGATTTGGTACCAGAGTTGCTCCGTGGCATGCTTCCTGGATCAAATCCTTTGTTGTCCTCTTCATCTGCTTCGGAGCAGATAATCCCCGCCTCTGAATCAAGTTTCCTTAGGCCGTTACCAGTTTTCGACGATTCAGAGGTGGCCCCATTAGAGGGGGCGTTCCACGACATTGGCAGCAGGCTTGCCGCGCCGGTGGTCCATGAACGGTTGTCGCTGGAACCCGCTGGCTGCTTATCAGCCCAGGGGTATCCACACACCGCAGGTACCAGTACCTCCTATGGCACCTTTCCTGGCCAGTCCGGGTTAGCTCTCTTTGCTGACCCGGAGTCTAATCTTTCTGGCCAGGAAGAAGAGGATTATCTGCTGGGTTCCCCTTCTGATGCCGTGGCCATGGATTTTGACGTCTGCGCACCCCTCGCGGGGAATATAGGCGACATGATCCACGGTTCTACTAACGCAGGAGTAGAATTCACGGCTCAGAAGGTGGCCCTGGTTGAATCTGACGGCGAGTTGTTCCGCATACCTCGGCTTGCCGAGAGTATTGCTGCCGAGAGTATTGCTGGTGCTGGCCGGGGCCGTGGTGTGGCGGTAACTGCCCCATGCTCTACCACGGCGCCTGCTCCTGGACAAGCCAGTCAGATTAACATGCCTGCTCTTTCGGGCCCGAATACTTTCTCTGGCTTGCCAGGAGTGTCAGCATATCCAACTTCAAGCTCGACTGCGTTAGCTCAGGAGGAAGACGAAGGCCCTCGTCTAGTAGAGCTTTCGCAGTTAGCCACGGAGGAGGATTGGTCAGACGCTTGTCAATGGCTGATAAGCGTCAGGCCAGACCTGCCCGTGGAACAGTCGGCTAGCCAGAGAGACCACCGGCCGTGGTTAGCTGGAAAGTCGACTGTTAGCGCCATGCCATCTCTGCCGCTAGCAGAGCATGTTGTTGATATGTTCTCGGCGGCGGAGACGTCCATCAAGGCGAATGGACGGCTCGCGAAGGCCCCTCGCGAGCTTGCAAGGCGCTGCCGCATCATACCCGTGGACTACCAGAGGTACGGTGTGGTACCAAAGCCTAGCGTGGATGACCGCGCGGCTTTAGGTGAGGATATGCGGCCAGGCTCCCATTCTGACACGGGAGCCTTGTGTTCGAATGCGCTGCATTCACCCAATATACAATTATATAACTGGTCACACTAAAAGAAACTGTGTTATGGGCCTTCTTTAAAGGTAAGTTATCTTCATGCTCATGGTTCAAATTGATATTGTGTGAAGGAATATATCTGCCAAATCTGCTTTTCATCCATCAACAATGAATCCAATCAATGGTAAGGGAGATAGATACATGTATCATCCGGATTCCAGAAACCAATTTTCAAGATGGGAGCTTATGGCTGGAGGCCATCTTTGATTTCAGATCATTGCCCAATTTGATAGGCTTCATCCCCAGACCTAGTCCAACCACCCTATGAAGTTTCAGTGATCCGAAAAATGGTAATGGTGTTATCATGCGGAAAACAATTTTCAAAATGGCCAGCAGTCTTTAATTTCGGATGATTGTCGATTTTGATAGGTTTCTTCCCCAGACCTAGTCCAACCACCTTATGAAGTTTCAAAGTGATCATATATATACGGTAACGCAGGGTTATCATCTGGAAACTACTTTGCCACCCACCAACCCAGACCGCGTCATCACATAATACCCCGCTAATTTCTTTGGCGGGGTATAAAAACAAGGGGAAGAGTGAATATTTTGACCCGTGATTATAGCAAAATGGATTTGGACAGAAAAAGCAAATCATTTATCTCCTATATATTCCTTCTTCACATCGAGCATAATTAATGAATGGCCCCAGGGCCTTAGTGCTCACCTAGCTGATGAGGAACTGTACTAATTTTTACATTAATTAATGCACAAAATGCGCCATTTGTCCATCAGGCAAGCATAACTGTTGCCATAGACCAATGGTCCATATCATTATTGACCAATGTGGCGATCATCCTTACCACTAATACAAAAACCTTGGTGTCAATGCCACTATTGACTAAAGGGAAAGGTACCATTGACCAATGGGGCAGCCAACCCTGACATTATTGATAGGCAGATGATACTTACCAGCGGGACATTGGTCACAGTAAAATATTTGGATATGGAAATGCAAGAATATTGATGTCATTGACATTAATGACCAATGGGAAAAGTACCATTGATCACTGGGGTAGCCATTGACACTATTGACCAATGGTTCAAGTGTCACAACACTGGTACTTAACCAGAAATGATGGTGAAGTCAAAGTACAACATTTGGATGAGGAAATGCGAGAACAATGGCCATCCCTGCCACCAATTGTCAAATGATTAAAATGTATCATAGGAATATTTCTGCCAAATCTTGTATCAAATGCTGGTCCAACTCCAATAACAATTTACAAAACGTGACACAGATTATTTTCCCAATAGGATCCAATACTTTAAAACAACTTAACGTACCTGATTTATGGCACTTAATGCAAGTCGTGACCTCTTAATATTCATAGGTCAAATAGATATTATAGATATTGGCTAAAGGAACATACCTGCTAAATTGAGTAACACTGAGACTTGACCTCAACATTCGTGTTAGTGTTAACACCAAATATTGTGTTAGTGTTAATACCAACCCCTGCTTTTGCCTTCATTTTCACATAAGTCATTAGCGAATAAAATGGAAATAGATATTCAAATCAGCATAAAATAAGCTTAATTTACTTGACGTGAATGAGTTATTGGCTTACCTTTTCACTGGCAGATGAAAATTTAGTCACTTATAGCTATATGTAGTTTGGTGTTAACACTAACCTCTAGAGGTTAAAACCGTGTTGAGGTCAAGTCTTGGTATTAGTGTTAGTGCTTGCTGCTAATAAACAACAAGTCAAAGCATAATGTAATCTAGCCATAATCACTGGTGGGCAGTGTGATAAAAATAATATTGTAACCAAGCTTTACCTTATATAGCCATATGCCAACTCCGTACTTTATTGTGGGACACCAGCTTATTTTTTTGTCTATATAGAAAATAGTTATTTACCTCAAATATGTAGAGAGAAGCCAGAGGTGCCATGTTTATCACGCAGAGGGGGCTCCGCTCCTATTAAACATGTAATGTGCCGGATATTAAATATTAGAACTATAAACAATTTAAGTTGAAAATAAAATGGCATGCGATTTTTAGTTGAATTACCTCCCTTGCAAAATAATCAGACAAATATGAGATGGTATAGTCTGATTCACATATCTGTGGTAAATTTTGAAGACACTGTTTGCTGGTAACATTTAATTTTGGTTAATGACAAGTCTATGAAAACATAGTTATAATAAAAAATACAAATTCCTGAAGACTAGTTCACCTATTTATCAATTTTAGCACCGCATTCCAAGTCTGTATTTTCAGGCATAGGGGAGACCGGGGCACTATATGTATGTGATACACAAATACATGTGTCTCAAATAAGTTTAATAGGCTATGTACTTTATAAAATTACACCGAAAATATAGTCATTTTCCGTTACACTAAAATCTCATAGCTGGGTTCGTGTTTGATTTAACACTCGATCATAGGCGTATGAAAAGGTGGGGTAGGGGCGAGGACCCCCATCCCGGCCCAGGTTTTTCCTCTACCCTCGTGTATCCCGGCCATAGTGTCCATAGTTTTTGCCCCACCCATACATTAGCCACCCCACCACCACCCCAGAGTACATACATAAACCCCTGGCACTACCAGTGTTAGTGTTAACACGGCCGGTGTTAGTGTTAACACTACTGGTGTTAACACCTGGCCTGGTGTTAGGGATCAGTGTTAACACTAACACCAACACTAACACCCAGACGTGACCTCACCCAATGTACTTTAACCATATGGTTGAATAGTCTGTCTTAATAAACCATAAATATGGCCCTTGTTTAATGTTGCAGACCCTTTATATTCATAGTTCAAATAGATATTTGACTGCAGGGACATGTCGGTCAATAGGCTTCAATACATAAAATCCTGTTAATGAACCAGTGTTATGGCCCTTGTTTAAGGGTGTAGATACTTTATTTTCATAACTGTTGCATAAAGAAACCTATCTGCCAAATTTAGTTTCACTCCATTGATAAATGACGAAATGTGCCACAAACGTATTTCCCCCATACGGTTTGATACTTTGAAAATATATCAAGGGCCATAACTATGCTATTTGTGTGTATGGCCACTTCATCTTCATATGCCAAATAGATAGTCCAGAAAGGAAAATATCTGCAAAATTTGGTTTTAATCCGTCGATAAATGACGAAACATGCCACAAATTATGTATTTCCCCAATTTGCTTCAATACTTAAAATCGCCTTAATGAACCAGAGTTATGGCCCTTGTTTAAGGCAGCATGGTAGCAGCATAATGGCATTGTAGAAGAAAATGACTAACTTAATACAGCATGGTAGCAGCATACCTAGTAGGATGGTAACATCATATGCTGCAGAGCTGAGAGAAAAGGCCAATGTTAAAGCAGCATGGTAGCAGCATATGCTGCTGATCAAGCAGGAAAAGCCTTGATCAGCCTGGAGTGTTGCTATTGCGTGCAATCCTGGCTTCTGGTTTTTACTGCCTTTCGGATCCTAGGATATGCCAGGAAATGCCAGGATTCCACAGGCTAAAAAATTCCTAGCTTGCAGAGCTTGGAGTAATCTCGGAAATCCCGGGAAATCCAAGCTTTTGGCAAATGCCTGGATTTTTTCCCCCAGGATTGACAAATTTGTGATTCTTTAAAAGTGTGTTGTTATGTCCACCCATCTTGCACAAAGCAGTAGTTATGGTATGCGCAAAGCAGACAAATATACAGTAAAGATTTTGAATATTCAGCCTCAACTATCTAATATATATCATATATAGACAGATGATCTAGATAGATAATTATAGATAGAGAGATAGACAGATTTAGATAGATAGATAGACTGACCGACCAACTAACTGACCCACCAAAAGACAGACAGATGGATGGGTGGAGTATTCACTTTTGGGTTTATGGTCATTAAACTAAGATGAAGATTTCTTCTAGAACCGATGATTAATTAATGGCCATTAAAAGGGTTTTTAATGTTCAGCTTATGAGAAAGATATTTTAATGGCCATTAAATCAGCCGTCAGTATCTTTAATGGCTTTCTAATGTGATTAATGGCCATCAAATCTGTGATCGATTTGATGTTTGTTGTTGATTTGGATATAATGGCCGTTAATATTGATACACAAAGTGCGTAACAGAATATCTTATTTAATGACCATCAAATCGCCAATTAAATTTCCCTCATACATGAAATAATGGCCATTACAAAATTTCTTTTTAATTAATGGCATATATTAATGGCATTTTAATGGCAGCAGGAGTAAGATTTGCATTGTAATGGTGCTTTTAATGGAATAATCAACAGCTGTTGAAATTTATTGAAACACGATTTCATGGGATGATTTAATGGGTTCATGGTCTTTTAATAGTAATTTAATGTAATTTTAATGGGTTTGACATCCAGTAGTGTAATAGGGGAAGTGATGAAGTAAGTACATTAAATACTTTAATTAAAGGCATGGGCAATCTAAGACCAAAGAATCCCCCAGTGATTCCGTCTTGGAGTTTATCTCTAGTGCTTCAGGTACTAGGTGATAAGCCTTTTGAACCACTTAGTTCCATTTCTATGAAAATGTTGACACTTAAAACTGTATTTTTAATTGCTGCGGCTTCGGCTAGGCGTAGAAGCAAAATTAATGTCTTATCAGGCGAGGCAGACCGTTTTGTGGTTACAGGGGAAGGCCTTAAGCTTCTACCTAGGATAAATTTCATGGCTAAAAATCAGTCTTTGAAATACCCAGGTCAACCCATATTTTTGCCATCTTTGACTAGATATGATCCTAATTCAAAAGCATGGTATTCAGTCCGAGCATTAGACTGGTACAAACAATGTACTCAGGAATGGCGGACGGACCCAACAGCGTTATGGTTGTCATATATTGAACCCCACGGCAGGGCGTCTAAGGACACCATTTCCAGGTGGATTGTAGAGTGTATTCAATTTTGTCATAAATCCGCCACAGGTAAACAAGGTAACATGGCCAAGGCTCACAGTGTCCATGGCGTAGTGGCTTCCACTGCCCTATTTAATGGGGTCCCTATGGATGACATTATGTCAGTAGCTCAGTGGCACTGTGAGACAAGTTTTACCGACCATTATCTCCGTGACACCTCGAATCATCTCGCCTTATCGATTTCGAAAATCTAATCTAGGTGTACATATTTTGATGAGGTATCCTCATTTTTTATATATTTTCACAATTAATCAATGGAAACAACCACTTATTTGGACTGCATCAGTCTTCACCTATTGGGAGATGATGACAGCAGCCAACCTCCACAAGGTCAGTCTTGTTTATGTGTTGTTCATTGTTAATTGTATTGTCACGTGACCATTCATTATTAATATGGTGATGGTACGTGTTTTATGTGGTTCATCATTGAGAGTATACGAAAAAAAAAAGATTTCGTCTGTCCTATAGTACATGGCACTTGTACGTAGAGAGCGTATGGGACATTGAGGTCATTCAGTCTTCCTCCCAAGATGGGAGGGGGAGCGCATATGACATATGGTCATCTCTCAGCCATCGGTTGTGTTAGCCGATGTTCAAATCTATCCCTGGTTGTGTTTTCACACAATTTCAGAAGTTTAAGTGCCTTAAACACAGTAAAGCGCATAGGGAAGAGCTGGTCTTTTGACCTCGCCTCCCTCCCACCGAATACTCTGACGAATTCTGGCAATATCAACAAGTATTAGGGAGGTAAGTATACTCTTGAAGTGAAATAAACGAAATCACCGATTTCTTTTTTCACAAGAGAGTTGATACTTACCGCCCTAATACGGACCCGGCCTCTCCGCCCCACAGAGGCTCGGTCTTCAGGCTTTCTTAAAGTTGCATAGTGTCAGCCAATAAATTTAGTCAGAGGAATTACTAGTCTGCACATGCACGAGATTGGGGCTGACATCTGACTACCTGCCCAGTAGGGGCACCGTACTTTTTTAATCTGTGTGTTTATTGAGTGTAAGTCGATAATTGGCAATATTAAAGAGTATTAGGGAGGTAAGTATCAACTCTCTCGTGAAAAAAGAAATCCGTGATTTCGTTTATTATGTGCCCAAAATTAGTTTTAACATGAAACCAACAGTGTTTTGGGGTAATTTAAAATGTTGAACAGCTTGCATGTTTGATTATTAGCTCACCTGGCCTGAAAGGCCAAGTGATCCTATGCCATGATGACCGTCCATCCATCCATCATCCGTCAACTTTTCCTGTAAACGACTTCTCAAGAACCACTGGGTCGATTTCAAATATATTTGACAGGAAGCCTCCTTAGGCCATATGGATCCAAGTGTGTTCAAACGAAGCCGATTGGCTGATTTGACCAGTGGCCGTCTTGGAAATATCATCTAGGGTAAGAGCTGAGCCAAGTTTGTTTAAGGGAACTTGATTAGCCAAATAATTCGGTGGCCATCTTGGATGACCTTTTTTTCCCGAAAATGGCTTCTCTAGAACCGCAGAAGGGATCGGGCCCAAATTTGATCAATATAATTAGGGAGTAAGGGCCATTAAAGTTTGTTCAAGAGAAGTTGATACATAAAAAAACATGGCCACGCTGGACCAATCAAAATGTAGCGAATTTGGCAGCCATTTCGAATTTTTGTATTTGATGGATTTTGAAGCCAAAATTGGTTTTATATATGTTGTGTATGCTGATTTCAGGTTTGCGACTTTTGAAACTGTTGGATAACCAGTTTGGTGGCCATCTTGGATCGTTTTCCTGCCGAAACTCCCATACTAAAGCAATGGGAAAATTAAAATGTCTTCTCGAAAACCACTGGGTCAATTTCAAGTATATTTGGCAGGAATCATCTGTAGGGCATACGGATCCAAGTTTGTTCAAACGAAGCTGATCGGCCAATTTGGCCAGTGGCCATCTTTATTTTGTCCTATTTTAAGAAATGTCTTTAAAAATCTCCGAAAACACTTCGGGCATCGATTAAAAACTCATGAAATATGATATAGGCAAATAACTGAACCAAGTCTGTTCAATGGAATTTGATTGGCCAAATAGCTTGCCGGACATTTTGGATGGTTCTAGTTATCGCGAAAATGACTTCTCCAAAACCGCTGACCGGATCGAGCCGAAATTGGGCAGATATGATTAGGGACTAAGGGCCATTAGAATTTGTTCAAGGGAAGTTGATACATAAAAAACATGTCCGCGATCGATCAATCAAAATGTACTGTTTGGCGGACATATTCAATATTTTTTTTTGAAGTATTTTGAAGCGAAATTAGTTTTTTATAGATTTTTAGCTATTCTGATTTCAAATTTGCAATTTTCAAAACTGTCGGATAAGCAGTTTGTCAGCCATCTTGGATCCTTTTCCTACCAAAAGCTCCCATACTAAGGCAATGCAAAATTTAAAATGTCTTCTTCTTGAAAACCACTGGGCCGATTTCAAGCATATTTGACAGGAGACATCCTTAGGGAATACGGAGACAAATATGTTCAAAGAAAGATGATTAGCCAATTTGCCCCGCGGCCATCGAACCAAGTTTGTTCGAGGGAACTTAATTTGCCAAATGGTTCGGCGGCCATCATGACCTAGTTTTCGTGAAGACAACTTCTCCAGAATCGCTGAATGGATCGGGCCGAAATTTGGCTGATGTGACCTCAGTGTTGAAAAGCTTAAGACTACTGACATTGACGAGTCAATTAATGTGTCCTGCATTTTAATTGTGTTTTGTATCGTTGTATGCAGATCAGACCTCTACATGCATGCCATTGACCTGGAGACTGGCACCCTGGTCAACAAACAAACACTGCTCAGGTACATGCTTATTCACATACACATACACCTCTCGATAGATAGAGCATATGTAGCATTTGCATATTGTGTCCATCATCTATTCACTCATTCATTGTCCATCCATTCAAACAATGATTTTTGTATACTAACTAACGTTCCACTAAAAAGGAACTCGACCAAAATGTGATTACATTTTTCAGTCATTAGGTGTCCACAGAATCATTTTCATGGTAAATCATTAAATACGCGTGTCCGGGAGGTGAGGTCTCCCTAACGTCATGTCTATTTTTTGGATACGTAGGGACCTTAATGTTAAGTAAACATTGTCCAGTTTGATGTATTTTGTTTTAGAATAAAGTAATCTTTATACATTCAACTCGTGGATGACAACTGTTCCCCCTCCCGCGCCCCATCCAGTAGACTGTAGATGCCAATGGATTTGCGTTTAGGGACCCAAAGAATTTTTTAACTTGGTTAAATGGCTAACAGGCAAGGTCCAGATGACTCAATGATGGAAATTCATGTATCTAATGATGACAAAA
Organism: Chaetoderma sp. LZ-2023a; assembly: GCA_034401795.1. Lineage (NCBI taxonomy): Eukaryota > Metazoa > Mollusca > Caudofoveata > Chaetodermatida > Chaetodermatidae > Chaetoderma > Chaetoderma sp. LZ-2023a. The sequence goes on from CM067372.1 coordinate 56,144,614, forward strand.
CGATATTTATGCATTAATTTATTAAGCATTACACATCATAATGTATCCACACTGACAATGCTCACAATTTATTCTGTTTGAATGATATTGTTTCCTAGAAATTATTACCATGGATTTCAGAAAGCCTTCAAATCTAATCAGCAGTATCTTCTTTTTGGAAATACATTTTATTGACCTATAAGTGTTTTGCGAACTAACTTTTGAGTCAAACAGATTTAAATATATTGCTTTTTTTGATTATAGGTTCAGCTTCTTTGCATTCTGGATTTTAGCTTTTCTTTAGTTTGAAAATAGTGTTGCTGAAGGACTTTCAGCAACACTGCTTCCTGAATGAATACCACCTTTTCTTTTGCTTATTTATATAAAATCTTGTCATTCACCCATTGTAATAAAAGTGTTTACCTATCCTTTGCCATAATTTTAGTATTAAAATCATTTACATGACATTCTGTTATCCCTAGACGATTAGCTGAGAAAGATAAGGACATAAGAGAGTTATTCCGTCTGTTTGGCATCGAGGAACTGAAGGATGTCTATTTACCTCTGGAGCCGTATGTGATAAGTGAAGCAGAGATCGCTCTCATTGTTCTAGCCACCATTATTTTTGTAGGATCTTTGGTCTGCATTGGTGCTCACTTCTACATCTGGAAACAGTATGTTTTAATTCTTTAATTACCATGATTCGGCAGGAAAATCAAATGTCTTTCTTAAACAAATTTACCACTGCAGTGACTGGCTATGTTATTCCTCCAGTCATGTGTGTATTCATATGTACTTAATACTATTGCGGGTCTGTACATGTGTACTTAATACTATTGCGGGTGTGTACATGTGTACTTGATACTATTGCGGGTGTGTACGTGTGTACTTAATACTATTGCGGGTGTGTACATGTCTACTTAATACTATTGCGGGTGTGTACATGTGTACTTAACCCTAAGGAACCTACGAGCCATCTAGACGGCGCGCAAAAAGCGTACAAATAAACCTACGAGCCGTCTGGATGGTTTTCAATGATTGGACGTGGTGGCCTACGCGCCGTCTGGACGACTTTAAGAGCACCAGTTTTCGATCGCTAAATACGCAAGCATTACGGGCGTTTTATCCAATCAAACTTAGTGTTACATTACGTCAGATGATTGAATTTTATAAATCCACTGTTGATTGGTCAATTCAGTTTGTTTACAAATTTCTACGGGAAAATATAAATAGTTTTCTGTGAATGAAATTCCTAGCGTAAAATCGTCAATGATAGCGTGTCGATTCCTTTATTTAACCGAGTACTCGATTCCCTGGTGGCCGGAATCGCTTAGTGAGAATGTCTAACCTAATTTATAATTGCGTTCGGTAAAATATTACATACAGCTGAATAGCTACACTGATGCCTACAAGATTTAAAGTGCATCCTTACATAATTTGCCCATTAATACCATTATATCACACCCGTCATTTAGCTTCTAGGGAGATATTGGCGTGCATCTACGGTCTAATTTCTGTTCCTCAATCATCTATCATGATACTGCATGTTACGGGGCCGCTACTGGGTCAATACGGGCCAGTAACATGCATTATGAAAGTAATGCCAGTCATGAGACATATTAGCTTACTATTGCCCTTTGAAATCACCTTTGTTGACTGTTCCAGTTTTATTTCTGTTCTTTCATCTTGTAAATGTTTCTCCTCTTTTTCTTCAGGATCATATGGCGAATAGGACAGTTATCTGGTTGAGATTTCATGAAAATGATGATTCTGTAATTCTATCTTCTGCACTATTTTATTAACCCCTACCTTTCTGTCAAAATTTTAAATTTTCAAATTAAATTAAAAGAACTGGTATTCTTGTCTCAACAGATTTGGTGGAAGATGTTGCTGTCGTAGATAGCAACATCATCTACCAAACCAAAGTTGTTAAAAAATGTACACCAGTTTCTATTAGTAGAAGTAGAACAGTACCAGTTTTCCACGCTATTGGCACATTAAAAGATAGAATATCGACATAAGAGTGGTAAGGGTTAAATCTGATGCGCTTGATGTAAATCTACTGTACCATTTTATTTCGAATCACTTATTGTATAAGCTGCCATTGTAAACTACATGTATGTCAAATACAGTTTCTTCTATGTAAGAGTGTCATATTACTTAGTAGGACTGGTGATTAAATTGTTGAATATTTTGAGATCGATTGGACTGGAAGATGTTGCTGCATTAGGTGACAACATGTTCCAGTGGTAAAGCTTGCGTATTAAAGGGTTGAATACTGTATTATTTGTAAGCTATCAGTGTAAATATCAAATAAAGTTTACTCGAAGTGAGAGGGAGAGAGAGAATCTCATCTTAGGTAATCAGACTGGACTATGTATAGTAGATTTGTTGAATATATCGAGTCCAATTTGATTGGAAACTGGTGTTGTTTTGGACAACAATAGATTCCAATTAAATTTGTCAAAATATACTCAACAGATTGTTTCTTTAGATTGCAGGTACTTTTGATCTTTATTGCTATTCATTCCTGGATTATTACCCTTGCCCTAAGGGGAAAGAGGGTATTATGTGTGTGCATGCGTCCAGTATTGCATCTAAAAAACTACTGATCCGATTCATTTAAAATTTTAACACAACAAACCAACATAACCTAAACAAGGGTTTCCAGACTTTGGCTGTGATCTGTGTGATCATACATAAAGATTTAACAAATTTGGATATGACAAAAATGGTAGGGTGGTCTCGGCGGTGGTTTACAATCTCTGATTACTCCTGTTCATAATGTTATTTATCAAGCATCAAGTCTTCGACAATGATGGTAAGTGAGTGATAACTAGATTGCTTGGTCGATGACGCATTATAGCAAATCCCCATGCTCACCACTTTGACCTCTACCCATCCCATCCCTGGGGGCGTATCCTCTGCACTCCATAATCACATACCAAATTTGTTTGAATTAGTTTCATTACACAGAGACTGGAGTGGATTGTTGTGAAAAATCTCTGGATGTCATCAGAGGAAGTGATCTGCGAGAGCAGGAGTTAAAATTAACATGAGCCAGAGGCTAGTAGAAATTGACCATGGTTAATACAATGACCAGCCCAATGGTAACAATTTCATTTGCCAACCCTTTAATGGTCATGGTGGCCAATGAATGCCTCTGCTGTGATCTTAAGAAATGTTGATTAGCAGAGCAAGACTTTGAAAATTTACCACTAGAATGCTCGGTAATTGAGCCAGTCATTCCAGTTGTAAAATTTCAAAAATAGTCTTCCCTTGGTCTGTATAGAAAATTTGAAGGGCTAAAGTAGAATCTAGTAATCACTAGTCCTATCTAAACGTAGTGGCTCATTTGGCTTAATTTCAATTCATGGAGAGGGTGTCAACTGGTGTGCGAGAGTAGTCTATGAAAAATCCAGAAATCTAGATAAATCTGGAAGACTCCAATCTCTGCTTACAATAAATTTCTTGACCTTTTAACCCCTTCTCCAACCCAAAGAAATAAATGTCAGGCAATCCCCAATTATATGGGCAAATTTAGTTTTACATTACGTCATTACACCAAATTTCTTTGAATTCCACACAACAGTTTGGGAGTAAAGTATGACAGACATTTTTTTTTGGCGAGGCCAAATCTAATTTTTTCTTGCAAAGCGCAATCATATGCGTAACCGCCATACCAAATTTGGTTGAAATCGACCCAACTGTTTGGGAGGAGATAGCATGATGGACATACAGATAAGTGGATGGAGGCAATTATATCCCCATTTTTTCAAAACATGGAGATAATGAATGGACTCAAGGAGACAAGGTAGGTATGGGGATAATGAATGGACTCAAAGAGACAAGGTTGGTAGGTATAATTAATTCAGTCATCATACTAAAATGCAATTTTCTTTCGGATTGAGAAATTAGGCTACAACCATCATTTGCCATGCCACATTGTTTTCAGGACTTGTCACGATTGGGTTAAACATAGTAAAAACTGGAATTGACAAAAGGAAGGACATCGCAGAAATTTAGATTTTCTAATGGATAATTTTTTAGCTATGCCCCGCCCATCTCTACATAAGCTCCATCGATGATTTGCGCGTGTTGGGATCAGTTTATATACTTTGAATCCTGAATTCCAAATTTCATGGTAACCATAGATACCGCTAACGTGGTGAATATTTTGAAACCAATTTCAAGTACTTTGATTTGACTGAAAGCTGTTGCTGCCCAACTCACCAGGTCAGCAAAGGCAAACTAATTCTAAAATATTCACCAGCTTTCCTTTATAAATTTTAATTTGTTCCCATTAAAATGAGATATGGGCAATTCATCTCTTACCTTGATCTTGTGCACGTTACATTGTGTAGATTTCACTCTGCTGTCGCATCTACTCACATAACAAATTCAGTTGACGTTTTGCCCCTCCCCCATCAGCCTCTTCCGACCCGAGCAGTGTCACAGCCTAATGTATTAGGTTGTCTCACATTCTACACCCATAGGGCCATGATATGGTAAATCACCAGATTTGGTTATATTCCTTTAACTTTGACAGTCTTCCATCAACCCTACCTCCCCCCCCCCCCCCCCCCCCCCCTCCCCACCCCTCTGGGAATGGAGCCTAGTGTAAATGATGTCTCCCAATCCACAAGCATAACGGTAATTTACACAATAATTTTGATTGAATTCTACCAAAAGCTTTCTGAGGAGATTGATGGACAGACAGACAGATGGAGGCGATTGTAATATCCCTGCAGTTTTTTCAAAACGTGTTGGTATAATTAAGAGATTAAATTTAATTTATTGATATTTGATTCTAATCCCACCCAATCTCAAATGATACATAGATCTTATGTGAGATGCACATTAGCTGAGCCCTCAGGAATACGGTTGATAACAGTCGGCAGTCGATCCAGAACAGCCGCTGGCATAGCTGTCAGCCATTGATGTGTGTAGTAGCTGATCATGTTTCGAACGTACATCATCATGTTTTAGTTCAAATATACTGTTTCCATACAAAATTTAGATTATAGAGTAACACAGGTCATCAAATTTTTATTTTTATAAAATCCATGTTAGTAAATCCATTAGGCGTAGCAGGAAAAACTGAGTCTGTTTAGAGTTTAGAAGCCATCGCCCATCAGTCACCTGCAAAAAATAGGAAGGATAAGTTAGAAATATCGAAATTCTAGAAGTGTTATATTAAGACTAACAATCAAATTTTTCATGAAAATTTAAATTTTCTCAGACAATGCCCATATGCAGACCAAGAGCAAGTCATTCCAGTGATACATTTTCAAAAATAATCTCACTGGTCAGAAATTTACATTTTCCTCGACAACTGCAGCAGTTTTGGTCTGACTCAAATGTTAAATGGTTAACAATATACATGTACGGCGCAAGGTCATAGGGATATATAGTCCGAGTCTGCTCTGACTCAACCCGTCCCGTTGACAGATATTTGGACAGACTGTCACAGTCTGTCCAAACATCTGTCACAGGGGCAGGTTGAGTCAGAGCAGACTCAGACTAAGGGATATACTGGTAAACATTATGACCCGACAACGGGTGTTATGGTCATACACCACCCTCAGATTTTAGCGCATAAATGAAATGAATAATATAATAAATGGTGGGAATATATCGTCCAAGGAGGGAGTATGACTACTAGTTACTGGATTAACCTTTTCAATCGACAAGAGCAAATAATAAATTTGCTACAAATGTTTCAAAATTCTGTTGAATATTTTTAAACTAATTAAACTGGCTAAGGCAGCACCAGCTTCACATTGGATTCAAAATATTCAACATCTTACATTTATAATGATTGTAAATGTGGAGTTCTGGAATTTCAGGTTCAAATGTGACAATTGTTTTTGGGCACACAAGTTTATTTCAGGGCCCCGGTTCTCTATATCTTTGATCAGAGAATACTGGCCACACAGTAAATGGCGATAGAATGTTTGTAACCAGGGCAATAGTGAAATATTTGTTTTCAAAGGATTTCACATCAAGAGTATACTTACCTCCCTAATACTTTTGATATTGCTAAATATCGGCTTTCACTCAATAAAACACTCAGATTAAAAACAGTTAGGTGCCCCTACTGGGCAGGGAGTCAGAGGTAGTCCGGCGGATGCTCGCCCCACCACCGCGCATGCGCCGACTACTACTTCCTCTTTGCTCATTTATTGGCAAAGGGTTACATGCGGTTTTGTGTTACCTATACTTTTCTGCGCGTTACCTTGTGTTTTACTCAAATTTGACGATTCTTGTACGTTGGAAGCATGTCGGAAAGGGAGGATTCACCTTTAGAAGGAGCGGGATCTCTTTATCAGGTGATTTCTTTGATATGCTAGCGTGTTTTGTCCCGGTTTAATGTGTTTCCGGGACTCGCGCTTACCGTGATTAGCGCCTGTTTGTGTTGGTTTTTTACAACATGGTGCTTCATAAGTCTCATTTCTCTTTGTGTTTTGTCCACAGGTATCACGTAGAAGCTTTGATGGACTTCTCAGCACAAGAGGATATGTTTTCTCTCCACCACGGTTCCATTTCCTACTAATACTGTTAGGTTATCTAACCAAAAGAATATGTTCAGTGAGTTGGAGGCCTGTTATAAAGGTCTTCTCACTTTGCCCTCTTGATCCAATTCCTTTCCCTTCGGTGGAGAGAATGTAGAGGCGTACTATGGTGGAGTTCTCCGGTACATCGCGTTGGATGGTTTGTCTGTACAAGTGTCAGGTATCTAATTATTGATAAACAAAAGGGGAGATAATTTCCCTTTTTGCCAATGCTAGAATTGGAAGGAGTTATCTCTGTATATCTGATTGTTGTGTACTCGATATGCCTATTCAACGGGAATGTTCCGGTTACTTATACAATTCGTTCTTGCACTTGGTGCTTGTTGCGGATCGATTAGTTTGGTCACGGGAGTGATGACGTCATAATCGGCCTTGGCCTTTATTAACATTTAACGTTTTGTCCAAGGCTGGTTCTTCTTGATTTGCGATCTTGAGGATCCTGTCCCTCTCTTTTTTAGTTGGTTTTGAGTTCGCTAACCTTAACTATCTTGCTCATTGTCCCTGTCCTTTGTCCTGTTTCAGAGACCTGGTTGCCCGTCCTGCGGGAGGTTTTTGAAAAACCGTTTCGTTCCGCACTTGTGCTTCAGCTGCAGTCCCTGTGGACCGTTGCTGAAGTGCGACGTATGTAAGCAGTGGGGGGGAGACCTAATGTCTGAGTTTTTATCTTTGCAGGCAAGGGAGAAGGTGATGGAGGAAGAGAGGAAGAAGAAGAAGGAGGGTTGTAAGAAGGGTAAGAGGAAGGCCTCATCCGCGGTGGATATGGAGGCCTTCAGGTCCGAAATGTTACAAGAGATGCAGAGGACAATAAAGGATTTGGTCCCAGAGTTGCTTCGCGGCATGCTCGCTGGGCCAGCTCCTTTGTTGTCCTCGGCATCTGCTTGCGAGCAGGTGATCCCCGCCTCTGAATCCGGTCTCTTTAGGTCCGGTCCGTTTGTGGATTCAGAGGTGGCCCCTTTGTTGGGGGCAGTCCACGACCCTGGCAGCAGGCATGGCGCCGCGCCGAGGGGCCGTGGACAACGGTTGTTGCTGGGACCCGCGGTCTGCTCATCAGACCCCGGGTATCCGCGCGCCGAAGGTGTCAAAGCCTCCTATGGCACCTTCCCTGGCCAGTCCGGGTTAGCTCTCTTTGCTGACCCGGAGTCTAATCTTTCTGGCCAGGAGGAAGAGGATCTCCTGCTAGGGTCGCCTTCTGAGGACGTGGCCATGGAATACGACGTCTGTGCACCCCTCGCGGGGAATACAGGCGACGTGTTCCGTGGTTCTACTCTCGCAGGAGTAGATTTCACGGTCCAGAAGGTGTCCCCGGGCGGTGCTGTTGACCACGGATACCGCATACCTCGGCTTGCCGATGGTATCGCTGGTGCTGGTCAGGCCCGCGGTAGGGCGGTGTTTACCCCACGCTCTGCCACGGCGCCTGCTCCTGGTCAAGCCGCGGAGTTTAGCATGCCTGCTCTCTCGGGCCCGCATGCTTTTCCAGGCTTGCCAGGGTATCAGCTTACCCGCCGTCGACGTCAACTGCGAGTGCTCTGGAGGAAGACGAAGGCCCTCGTCTAGTAGAGCGCTCGCAGTTAGCCACGGAGGAGGATTGGTCGGACGCTTGCCAGTGGCTGGTAAGTGTTCGGCCCGATCTACCCGTGGAGCTGCCGGCTAGCCAGCGTGACCATAGGCCGTGGTTAGCTGGTAGGCCGGCGGCTACCGCTATGCCATCTCTGCCGCTGGCTGAACATGTCGTGGACATGTTCGAAGCGGCGGAGGCGTCCATTAAGGTTAATGGACGTCTCGCGAAGGCCCCTCACGAGGTGGCGAAGCGTTGCCGCATCGTGCCCCTGGATTACCAGCGGTACGGTGTGGTGCCGAAGCCAAGCGTTGATGATCGCGCGGCTTTAGGCGAAGATGCGCGGCTGGGCTCCCGTTCTGACACAGGAGTCTTGTGCTCGAACGCGTTGCGTTCGGCGAATGCCGCGCTGCGTGATGCGGAGGAGAGTGGGAGAGCGTCGATTGCCGCTCTGTCCCACGTCTCCCAGCTGCTACAGGGGGTGGTAGCGGCCTCCGCATCACGCCAGCCAAGCCCGGTAACAGTTCAGAGAGCCATTCAGGATGGTATCAACCTGGCTTTGGACTGTTTGACGCGGGCGGTGACCAGAAGTGTCCGGGCGAGGCGCACGTTTGCACTTGACAATCTGTGCCCGTCCCAGGACCTGTATAATAGGCTGCTGCGGACGCCTATGACAGGTCCTGGTCTCTTTGGAGGTGAGGGATGCAGGCACCTCCAGGAGACGGTCACTCTGGTTAACAACCAGAGGGCGCTGCGTGAACAATTTGAGGTGCTCCGGCGGGAGCGTGTTCGCGCGGCACCCCCTGCGTTTCGTCCTCTGCAGGCTCGAGGTGGTGCTGGCCAGGTCGGAGGCCAGCCACCGTCGCAACGTAGGCCTAGGCCACGGGCGATTCGGCCAGCAGTGAGGGGGGCGCAGGCTCCCCAGCCGCACCCAGCCAGACAGCCGCCCGCGCACCGTGGTGCGCGCGGCGCTGGGCGGGGCGCGCGGGGATCTGGTCGCGGTAATCGGGCCTGATGGCCCGGTTACCGCGGTGGGAACCACTCCGGTGTTTCACGCCGAGAGAACAGTGCCACTCTGGCACTCCTTATCTCCACCTCTATCCCTAGGTGGACCGGTGGGCGGCCGTTTGGCCGGCCACTTGCCAGAGTGGAAGCGGTTGACTCAGGACCGTTTAGTCTTGCGATGGCTTTCAGTCGGGTATCGTCCCGACTGGCTGACAGGCCCGCCATCGCGACTGTCTCTCGCGCCGATCTGGACTCCTATTCCACGGGATCCGGATCAGAGGTTGTGTATAGAGGAGGAAATAAATTCCCTCATACAAAAAGGAGCCATTCAGCCGGCACTAAGGTGCCCCGGCTTTTATTCAACCCTGTTCTTAGTACCAAAAAACACCGGAGGGTGGAGGCCGATTCTCAACCTCAAGCCATTGAACAAGTTCATAGAGACGCCCAGTTTCAAGATGGAGACTGTGCACTCGGTGTTGGCGGGGTTAGAGCGAGGAATGTGGACAGCGTCAATAGATTTGAAGGATGCTTATTTCCACATTCCCATAGAGAGGAGTTTCCGTCGCTTCCTGAGATTTGCATTTCAGGGCCGGCGGTGGGAATTCAGGGTGTTACCCTTCGGGATTTCCACGGCTCCTCGGGTCTTCACCCGTGTGGTTCTCGCGATCACTGCATACCTCCGCAGGAGAAGCATAGCAGTCCACACGTACATAGACGACTGGCTGTTGAAAGCACACACCCGGGAATCATTGTCAGCCAATCTGGAGATTGTTTTGAAAACTCTCTCGGACTTGGGCTGGATGATCAATTTCCCGAAATCAGAGCTAACTCCATCCCAGAAGTTTGTTTACCTGGGCATGTTCTTCGATCTGGAGACGGGGTATGTGTACCCCACTCAGGAGAGGGTTCAAATACTCATCTCGGTAATACAGTCGGTGTGCGACAGTCGTCATGTCCTGGCACGGGTTTACTTGAGAATGCTGGGCTTGATGGTTTCTTTGGAACCAGTCATTCCGCAGGCCGCCTTGCGCAGGCGCCCGATCCAGTTGTTTCTCATGACACAGTGGACCCAGAGTTCAGGTTCGCTGGACTCGAACGTGTCAGTATTGGCGCCTCTGATTCACCACCTGCAATGGTGGTTGAATACAGAGAATCTCTTGCCGGGGGTTTTGCTAACCCCTCCCCACCCTCAGGTGACTGTGTATACAGATGCATCGATGGAGGGGTGGGGAGCTTGTCTGGAAGAGTCCACAGTATCAGGGCTTTGGGATCTGGATCAGTCCAAGGAACATATCAATCTACTAGAGCTAAGAGCAGTAGTCCTGGGCCTGGAACATTTCTTACAGAAAGTTCAGGGCAAGATTGTTCTAATTCGTTCAGACAACTCAACAGTAGTGACTTACATAAACCGCCAGGGCGGAACGAAGTCGCCCAGTCTCTGTATGATGACATGGAAACTGCTTTGTTGGTGCCTGGATCATGGGATCACCTTGAAAGCAGTTCATATTCCGGGGAGGTTAAATCTGCTAGCAGACTCATTGAGCCGAAGGATGAGTGTTTTACCCACGGAATGGCAACTAAATCAATGTGTGGCGGATCGTCTGTTCGACCATTGGGGGAAACCCAACATAGATTTGTTCGCGATGAAGAAGAATGCGAAGATGACGACGTACGTCTCTCCGATTCCAGACCCAAGCGCTTTCGCAACAGATGCGTTAGCTATCAGCTGGGAGGGAATGTATGCATACGCATTCCCCCCAGCAATCCTGATTCCAAAGGTGCTTCAGAAAATCAGGCAGCAGGAGTGCCAAGTGCTTCTGATCGCCCCGGATTGGCCAAGCCGATCGTGGTATACGGATCTGCTGGACCTTCTGGTCTGCAATCCGGTTCCGCTGCCTCTGATGGACAACCTTATCTTCCAGGGCAAGGCCCTTCACGACAATCCGTCAAGGTTCCGATTGACTGCGTGGATGTTGTCAAGGAATCTAGAATTAAGGAGGGCTTTTCTGAGCAAGCGGCCATGTTTATGGCCAAAGCCAGGAGGGGGTCAACCTCCAGAGCATATAATTATAAAATCAACAGATTTGCAGAATGGTGCTCAAAAAGATGTATTGATCCAATGGAATCATCTATTCAGGTAGTGGCTGATTTCCTCTGTCACCTATATGATGCCTATAGCCTCAAGCCTAACTCTATTGCTGGTTATAAGTCAGCTTTAATGACTGTTATTCCTTGCTTGGCTAATAGGGGGAGTGATGAAGTAAGTACATTAAATGTATTAATTAGAGGCATGGGCAATCTAAGACCAAGGAATCCTCCACTGATTCCGTCTTGGAGTTTATCACTGGTGCTCCAGGTACTAGGTGATAAGCCTTTTGAACCACTTAGTTCCATTTCTATGAAAATGTTAACTCTTAAAACTGTATTTTTAATTGCTGCGGCCTCGGCAAGGCGTAGGAGTGAAATTCACGCCTTATCAGCCGAGGTTGACCGGTTTGTGGTTACAGGGGAAGGCCTTAAGCTTCTACCTAGGATTAATTTCTTGTCTAAAAATCAGTCATTGAAATATCCAGGTCAGCCTATTTTTTTGCCATCTTTAACTAGATATGATCCTAATTCTAAAGTATGGTGCCCCGTACGGGCGCTGCTCCGGTACAAACAGCGTACTTCGGAGTGGCGTACCGACCAGTCAGCGTTATGGTTGTCATATATTGAACCCCATGGTAGGGCGTCTAAGGACACCATTTCTAGGTGGATTGTGGAATGTATTCAATTTTGTCACAAATCCGCCACCGGGCGACAGGTTGACGTGGCCAAGGCTCACAGTGTCCGCGGTGTCGTGGCATCCACTGCCCTGTTTAGTGGGGTCCCTGTGGATGATATTATGTCAGTGGCTCAGTGGCACTGTGAGTCAAGTTTTACAGACCATTACCTCCATGACACCTCTAACCCTCTCGCCTTGTCGATTTTGAAACAATAACCGCTTTATGTTTGTGAAGAGTGCTTCCGCATTGCTTATATACTTCGCCATTCAGCGACGGTGACAACCACTTGTCGGGACTGTATCATCCTTCTCTACTGGATTCATGATGACAGCTTCCTAGTACAACAAGGTCAGTCTTGTTCATGTGTTGTTCATTGTTTTGTATTGTCACGTTACCCAGTGTTATTAATATGGTGATGGTTTATGTGGGTTGTGGTTCTTTAGAGAGAGTATACGAAAATGGAGCCTTTTCGTCTCTGTCCTATAGTACTTGGCACTAGTACGAAGAGAGCGTGTAGGACATTGAGGTCATTTAATCTTCCTCCCAAGGGGGGGGGGGAGCGCATATGACAAATCGGTCATCTCTCAAACATCGGTTGTGTTATCCGATGGTTTATCAAATCCTGACTGTGTTTTCACACAGTTTCAGACGTCATAAGTGCCTTAAACGCTTGAAAGCGTATAGGGAAGAGCTGGTCTTTTGACCTCGCCTCCCTCCCGCCAGATTCACTTTCGAATTCTGGCAATATCAAAAGTATTAGGGAGGTAAGTATACTCTTGATGTGAAATAAACGAAATCTAGGATTTCTTTTTTCACGAGAGAGTTGATACTTACCTCCCTAGATACTGACCCGGCCTCTCCGCCCCACAGAGGCTCGGTCTTCATGCTCTTGGTAGTTGCATGTGTTAGCCAATAAATGAGCCAGAGGAAGTAGTAGTCGGCGCATGCGCGGTGGTGGGGCGAGCATCCGCCGGACTACCTCTGACTCCCTGCCCAGTAGGGGCACCTAACTGTTTTTAATCTGAGTGTTTTATTGAGTGAAAGCCGATATTTAGCAATATCAAAAGTATTAGGGAGGTAAGTATCAACTCTCTCGTGAAAAAAGAAATCCTAGATTTCGTTTAATTATTAGTAAGTTCCAGTCATCAATGATTATTAGTAAATGTGCTGTTACTTGTAAGTTTTCAGTTACTCAATGACTAATTTAACCGAGAAAGTTATAGATTGTGTTAAGAGAGCAGCTGAACCAATAATATATAAATCAATTTCGTTTACCTCTGGTCGTGAAATCACAATAAGGTTATAGATAAACAATCCGATAATCTCACTCATCGATGCGTGTCTTTGTTTACAATTTCCGAGATAACTTACTCTTCAAATTACTAGCATTAATTAGGCCGAGAAGAGATGCGAAAGTTGTCAAATATATCGGCATCCCACTTCCCGATTGGCAATATCGTTAATCTAGTCATCTGTCTACTTTTTAGTTTGCGGCGTACAAGAAATATGCATAGATTGACATATTTGAGCACACAACTATTTTGCAAAACAGCTGATCGTGTCGCCATCTTGCCGGAAAAATTAATATTCATGTATTGCCAACCAATCAGATGCATCAATCTTATAGCATGTGATACAGTGTTGCTTATAACGGGTAATGAGCTTGGTACTCGTATATTAGATACGGGTACAATTCTACAAATTCCTGTCGTTCTCTCGCGATCTTTCATGATAAACGATTCCTATTTGGGACGCCGCTACAAAAAATATCCGATGTTATAGAATCTTAGTGTAAAACATTCGCGTTCGCTTTTTAAACGGCTGAGTGCACCCAGCAATGCTACATGGCATAAAATTTTCCATTTATTCGGTGTCAATGCTGAGAAACCCTGGTATGTGTTCGATTATGTATAAAGGAATTATTCAACATTGAATGAGGCCTCCCCCCAAAATCATGACCGGAATTTCTCGAAATTTTACGGTACCATGACATAATATAATTGTCATTTTCACATCTTATCGGATGAAAACCTTCACGAAACTTTGGTATCTGTTGGTTTTAATACCATTGGGATTAAATTTATCAATGGCATTTGTAAAATTTTAAAAAACTTCGATAAACTTTGAAAAAATAGACCAATGTATTTATCCTATAAGGTGTGGCCATTTTGAGAGGCACGTTGACTAACTAAAATATATTTTATTCATACAAATTTTATATGTACTTAAAGGTATTTTATTGTCCTTTCTAATGATATATAGTTTTATATATAGTGGTCTGTTACTTTGCCAAAAATAGTTAATATAGTTGGCATGGTAGCACTACGCCACTATCACTCCGCTACCGCTAACAGGCTAGGTTTCTAAGCAAGTTTCTAGCTTTTGGCTGTAGGGTTTCTAGCACTTTTTTGTAAATTCTTGGTAAGGCCCAGATGGTTAATACTATTGCGGGTGTGTACATGTGTACTTATTATTATTGCGGGTGTATACATGTGTACTTAATACTATTGTGGGTGTATACATGTGTGCTTAATACTATTGCGGGTGTGTACTTGTGTGATCTGTTGCGTCTGTGCGCCTGGATTTTGATCGTGATCTGTTGCATCTGTGCACCTGGAATTTGAGCGTGACCTGTATTCTAAAACCATAATCCGTTCAGATCAAATTGGAAACTCCTGATCAGATTAGGCTCAAATTTTCACACAAGAAAATCCATTAGTATAAACTAAGAATCCCCAACTTTGTCGGTTGAGTAAAAAAAAATACAAAATTTAAAAATTCTGACAAAAATGGGAGGACAGTTTACAAAAGCTAGTATTAATCAATGTGCCATTATGATTAACTTTCAGACACAAAGCAGAGCTATTGCGTGTTGAGCTTGCTCAGAAAGTACGTGCTAATCTTGAAGGTGCTATTAATCCTGCATACGTGGATACAAGTATCGATGCTGATGGAGAGGAACTCGTGCAATTGTAAGTAAATCATATCATCCTGTTGGACAACTCATTGTGATGATCGCGAAAGCTGTATCATGATTCATATGCATATTAGGTACTCTCTACATAGCTATTTACAGTCAAACACTGAAATACTGGTTCACGGTTTCTTAACTGTATGACTGCTACAGGCTACCAGACAATAATTTCAATGGACAGTATCTCTGAACCTGCTGCATATTTTGAAAACAACGTGACGGAAAGCTGCTGGTGGCTAAGCCAACAACAACTTTCAGTGAAATTGTTTTCAAAATATTCTGCATATCCAGAGGTAAACCACGTGGAAAATATAGTCTGTAGAAATGGTGCTTATTTGAAACATACCGCTTCATTACCCTTAAATAGTCAAGTTGACCAGAAATTCTTTGGTCGTGAAAAACATCCATTTAAAAAAACTCTAGGAGAATGTTTTATGAAACTTCTCAGTGCAATTACTCTGTATCTAACTGAGCTAGTCATTCCTGTGATAAATATATTCTCTTGAACCATGGTTTTGTGACCCCCCAAAACGATTAGTATTAATTGGCAGCACTTGTTTTTAGTGACCACTCTCCGTGGCTCGTTTGACTGGTCCAGACAGGCTTGAATTTATGTTGATGGACGGATCTGATCTGTCACTGGAGTATTTGACGGCATAATAAAAACATGTCACTTGTTAGCTGATGTCACATTCAAATGACTTAAGTCTGACACACAAGGATTAAATGTCTGACAGTAACCATCTGAATTGCATATCTTTGGTGAATTTACAATCTAATAAAGATTGCGTTGAATATTTTCAAACTAATTTAACTGGTAACTGTGATGCCACACAAATGAGTTTGAAGATATTCAACAGCTTACCTAGTATTTAGTTAAGTTTAGATAGAGATTCTGTGAATTCATGTTTCAATGTATTACAATCGACTCAAAGGTGCATACAAAGTGACGGAGATTAGGTAGAAATGTGTGAGTCATAGCTAGAAATAGATCCTTCTATTGCTTCATACAATCTGTGTTTTGGTATGTACATTGAACAAAACATGAATAGATGAATCCAATCTGTCAATCAAGTATATGATGTCACAATCAATTACATCACATATAGGCTGACATATAAACATTCTGTTGAATATTTTAAAACTAGTTTGACTGGGCGCTGTTCTTGCCATTGGCACCCAGTCAAATTGGTTTCAAAATATGTATAGTTTTCTGGAAATAGAAATTTGAGATAGGTGGTGAAAAGCACAAAGTGGATAGATTATATTGTTTTTCTGAACATAAATAATATGTGATTAATTTTCTTTTAATAACATTTCCACCTGTAAATATATCCAATTAGTTACAGTTGAACCTGAACATTAAAATAACATCTTAAGCTTTAGATAAAATAAATATTAGTAATTTAAATTAGATCATTAGATGCTTTAGATATGTAATTATTTGTTCTAATAAGACATACATAAAGTATATTTTTATGTCTATATTTTGTATATGTAGATTCTTTTATTTAGTCTTGTGTGTTAAGTTTTATTTATGTCTTTATACTGCTTGCTTACAGTTATCTAATTGTAATTACTTTAATTTTCTTAAAGAATTTCTTTATTTTCAACTGCATCATGTGATATTCATCATGTTTTGCATGCAATGTGTAACTTTATTGTACGATCCTTTATGAATATAGAAACAGTTTGATGGTTTAAAAACAATAACATATCCACGATTATTAACAATGATATCTGCATATTATGAAAGTCATGGTAATGTGGAATGTGGATAGATCCAGCATGATACCTACATATATTTGTGCCTTAGATATTACTTACACCTTTAATGGTCAAGATTTGTCACGAAAATCTAAATTTCTGCACATTGAATATCCATTTGCAGACCAAGAGGTGACTAATTTTGAAAATGTATCAATAAAATAACTGGGTCGACTATCTATCGAGCCAGTCATTCCAATGGTAAATTTTCAAACACTTTTCAGCCTGCAAATGAACATTTCTCAAGACTATTGCGGAAGGAGGTTTTGGTTGACTTGACCATTAAAGAGTTAAATAATTATTTTTGTTCACTGTGCTACTTGCTAAGCGATATTTGACTTACAATTAACTACGTCTCTAAAGACGATTAGCTGAGAAATATGTGGCGACTTAGAGTCCTATTCTATCTGATAGACATTGAGGAGTATGTTCAATTGACTATGGAGCCTAAATGCCCGAGGAAATGCAAAAAAAATGTATTTTAAGACACGCTTTCTTTCGACCAATGCGTCTTAAAGAAGCAACATCTTTAGCCCATTAAAGCGATGCTAATCTCATCTCAAATGCTGTATTGCACCGATAAAATATGGTTTATAGATTCCATATCATTCATATCCTGTCAGATTCCCTGATCTGTATCGCAATTATCTGTTTTGTAATATCGACTAAATGTGGAACAGTGATTGACACCATTTTGTCTCCTCAAGCTATTGTGTGTGATGTCATGTAAGCTCCAATGCATTACATTCTTTATTATGTAATGCTCATCCCATTGAATATTTTGAAACTAATTTGATTGGAAATTGTTGATGCCTATGGCAGCAACAACTTCCAATCGAATTGGTTTCAAAATATTCAATAGCTTACCTGTAGGATTACTTTTATACCACATTGCCAAACTATAGCTGGAGCCTCTATGACTGAGCGTATATACCGAGGCAGACACACTAGAGTTTTTCTGATTGGTTGAAAAGTAAATCATGACAGCCATCATAGTGTGTAGAAATGTACCAACATTTAACTACTAAATCCTGAACGTCTTTCCTTAGCGGCGTGATACAAAGCTTAAAATTGCCTGGATAGTTTGTGACCGGCGTGTTAGATCACCTGAACAGCTATCAAGAGATGGGATTAGTTATCCTTTAAGTCAAAAGTTAGGCTGCCGCATGCCATAATGGACCTTTCCATTTTTATCCATGCCCCGCCCCTCACTAGCTAAGCTCCACCCACACCTCGCCATGTTGGGATTGATCAATCCCTGAATGGCCTAACTAACAATTTCCTGAAAACTATACAGGGAAGCTGTTGAATATTTTGTAACTAATTTGACTGGGTGCTGATGCTGCCTATGGCAGCAACAGCGCCCAGTTAAATTAGTTTCAAAATATTCAACAGAATATTTATTAAATAGTAAAAGCAAACAATTTGTACAACAACGCATAGACCATCTTCAAATATGCGTTCGTGACGTACTTATCGACGTCATTTATTATGATGTCATTGTACACATCACGCAGTTCATTATGACGTCATATGATGGGTGGGTACTCTGGTAAGGTGAATTATTGGTTTCCTACGTTTAACTGTGGCCTTCATTAGATATCAACAAAAACACTAATCCAGTATTAAACTTCTTTTTCAGAATTTCTTTTCATTCTTATCTTGAAAACTCAAATCAAATTCTTGGTGTTTTTAATTATATGTATTCCTACACCATTTTTTGTGGGATATTCCGACATTATATCAACTGATCAGATTTAACACGGCTCTATTTAAAATACTGTTTGTTTGTCAATATGTAACACTGTACATGCTTTCAGTGATTGCTATGCAGTAGAGATGTTTGAATTATTTGGTCTACCGCATGCGGCCCGATTTGGAGATAGAATCTACCCATCTGAGTACCAGAGAGATTTCATCCTCCGTAATAAACGGTTGTAAGTCTATCTCTCTTCCGTTCACTAGCATGCATTTGTGTTCTGGTTTCCTGCATGTTTCTTTATTTTACTGATGTGTTTATGTTCACTGCACTTAATATACATTTCTCTTGTTTATATTTTATCAATGCATGTGCTGAATTGTTCAAGACAATAGACATTTTTCTAGTTGAGGAATACTGTAGAAGCTGGTTTGTGAGTCGGAGATTTTATGTGTATCACAGTCAATGAATTTTCATTTATAATTTATCAGTGTTTAGCTCACCGGGGAGATCCCTTGCAATGGCAATTTGTCTGTCAAAAATTTGTGGTATGCTTTTTCATTTTTGATGCATTTATCCCTAAACTCTCAAGCTGGGCAAAAATGACTTCTTACAGTGATCTTGAGAAATGTCCACGCGAAGACAAAGAGAAGACTATTTTTCACAACTTGGCAGGGGATGACTAGCTGAAATAAAATCAAAATCTTTCTCACACATATAACTAGATTGCTCGCTCCACAAATCACCACGATCACCACTAATCTTTCACCCTCACCCACCCAACCCCCATGTGGCGGAGCCAAATGTAAATGTGCTCATGCACGCCACATTGCTAACCTAATTTGTTTGAATTCTGTCAAACTGTTTCGAATGAGTTGCGTTACAATCGATTTGACCTTTTGACCTCTGTCCCGACCCTCTTGGGGATGTGTGTGTGTGTGTGTGTGTGTGCGCGTGCGTGTGTGTGTGTGCGCACACGCGCATGCGTGCGTGTGTGTGCCAAATTTGGTTTCAGAGGAGGTGTTACAATCAATTTCCCGCACAGACACATGGACACACAGACACACACAGGTAGCACAACATAATCCTAACAATTCTTTTTTTTTAAACATGTGGATAAATAATGCAAGCATACGCTAATATATAAGCAAGAAATATAAATTTGAAAATGCGCAAAGTTAGAATTGTAATTTCACCTTCTTCAAGTCTGGCAATCATTGAGCCACCTGTATGGATGTCACTAGTGTCACTTCTAACATGGCCTTGCATAGGAATCGATAGTAAGCAAGGCAGCTACTGGAAGCAGAGTCACTGGCATTAGCTTTAGTATCAGCAGTATTACCAAATTCTGGAATATTTTTTCCTGCTGACTATTTTTCTTAAACCAAGCCCATATTCCCGATATTGGTTTTCAAAAATTCCGCACATTTTGCTAATTACCATTGTAATTGGGGTGGAAGGGAGATAAATGACACTGATTGAACATACAAATTAGCGTGATTACATCCAATACAGATTATATATCTTTTGCTCGAAATCGATCGTCATGTTGGTGGAAGCCTGTCAGATACGGAAAAAAAGCTATGCAAATAGTCGTGGCATTACGTTATATTGGCATTCATATGGAATCGAACCCACAACCTGTGCCAAGTCTCATAGCCCACAAATGCTTCCACCACACCAACACCGCAAGACATACGTCTTAATTTGCCGGTAAGGATTATTATTGAGACATTGGTGTGGTGAAAGCATTTGTGGACTATGGTGCTTGGCGCTTTCGCTGGCTGTGGGTTCAATTCCCTGTCAATGGCAATATAACATAATACCATGACTGCTTGTATAACTAAGTATAATGGCTGTAAAATGTGTGGACTCTGTGATGTGTGTACATGTGAGGTACTGTGCGACCATTTGTGCACATAAATCACTAACTGGCTAGCCAGTTACGGTAATCAATACTAATAACGGTCAAAATCAGCTACATTGTACCCCAGAATTCTACAGCCTATCAGAAATGCATATCGTGAAAGCCTTGCCGACAAAGTAAGACTTATGTCTTGCGGCATTGGTGTGGTAGAAGCATTTGTGGGCTATGATGCTTG
Source organism: Chaetoderma sp. LZ-2023a (assembly GCA_034401795.1). Classification (NCBI taxonomy): domain Eukaryota; kingdom Metazoa; phylum Mollusca; class Caudofoveata; order Chaetodermatida; family Chaetodermatidae; genus Chaetoderma; species Chaetoderma sp. LZ-2023a. Next base: position 56,165,035 of record CM067372.1, read on the forward strand.
GCATTTTCGCCAGTTGTGGGTTTAATTCCATGTGAATGCCAATATACTGTAATGCCGCGAGTTTTTTCCTTGGGTTTTACAATATATAAAAAGTTCGCTGTGCTATAAATGCATTCTATATATATTAGAAGATCTGCAATATTGCATTTCATCGGCGACCAAGTGAGTATTATGGCCTTTTATGTGTCATTTATTGGAGTGGGGTATCCCTTGTTTTATTTATAACTTTTGGAGTTGGGAATCCCTTCTTGTTTTGTAATTTATAGCTCGACTTTATGAAGTTAAACACGCTATTGTCATTGTGATACCCGGCACGTCTGGTGGGGCAGCGGTGATGCCGGCAGCTATTTTTATCTCATATTTGGTTAATCATACTGGCCAATTACTTGGACACATGCTTTCTTTTAATGACACACAATGGCCTTGAGGTCAAAGGTTAAGGTCACTTTAACCTTGGTAAAACCCTTGTTTTTTCAACATTAACATTTCACATTTAGCTCAACCTTTCTGTTTATATCATATTTGGTTAATCATACTGGACCTAAACTTGGATACGTGTCTCCTTATAATGACACGACATCACACAATACCCTTGCAGTCAAAGGTCACGGTCACTGTGACCTTTGTGATAACCACATTTTTTATCAACATTAACATTATCCATTTAGCTCAACTTAACAGTTTATATCTCTAGGCTAAAACGTCAAAGGACAATCTTATTTTGATATTGGTAAATGACTGGGTTTTTTTAAGCATTAACATTTTATGTATAGCTCAACCAGTTGAATTAGTTCATATCTCATGCTTGGTTAATCATACTGGACCCAAACTTAAGCACATGCTTCCGGGAATGAGAGAACATGAAACAATGTCCTTCCTGGGTAAAAAAGTCGAAGGTCATTGTGGTCTTGGGAAAAACCTTTTTTTTCAACAGTAATGTATTGTGTTTAGCATATTACTTAGCAGTTTATATCTCATGTTTGGTTAAGAATACCAGGCCCACATTCAAATACATCTTTCCTTATAATGGGATGGCATGACACAATCAACTTGGCAAAACTCAAGGCTTTTCTCAAGAATAACATTTTGATTGTACCACAACTTAGCAGTTCATATCTCATGTTGTGTTAATCATACTGCACCCAAACTTGGACACTTGCTAATGAGAGGGTTAGAGATAATTACTTTGGTGTCAAAAGATCAAAGGTCATGGTCATTGATTTGTGTAGTCATAAGCATTCTATATTTATTTTATGTTTGAAGTCAAGCTTCATAGGTCATTGCAAAGTCATAAAGTCGATTCTCATGGTTGCACTGCACCCCCATTTCTGGTTTTATTCTTAAATTATAGATGATTATTAATAACTAATCACCAGTGCGTTACATTTGTGCATGTTTTATGTATCATGTGTTTGAAGCAAGTTAATTTAAATTGTATTCTAGTTTATGTATTGGTTTTAACTAAAGGTTTGTTTGAATGAGTAACACTGCATAAAAAGATATAGCTTGTGCTCATTTGACTGATGATTTTTATTCAACAAAAACACCTTGCTTTTAACCCTTGAAATCCGAGCATCTCAATTTCAAGACGACAATATAGGAAGGCTATTGAATATTTTAAAACTAATTTGACTGAAACATGTTGCTTCTATAGGCAGCACCAGCTTCAGTCAGATTAGTTTTAAAATATTCAACAGAATATTCCTTGCATCATACAGAATGTTCTTTTTGTTTCTGTTTATTGACCTTGAGAAGCTTTCACAGACTTCATCATGTCAAACTCCCGAAGCACATTCCTCTTAACTATTTAATGGTCAAATTAGAAAATGTCAGCTTATAGACCAAAACCTTTTTTTGAAACTTGTCCATGTGACTTACTGACTCAGTTATAGAGCCAATCAGGCCAGTGGTAAATTTTGAGACCTACTCTTGATCTGCAAATGGATATTTTTTATGATCAGTAGAAGGCATTTTTGACTGTCTGGACCATTAAGGGGTTAAACCTTGACATTTGTTAATACTATTATCATCCCTATAATGACATGAACACAGCTACTATAACCTTTAGTGTCGACGGAATGCCATTATCTTATTCACAAATAAGGACCATGACTTGTTCTCGTTGTCACCAGTAATAATCTGTTTTGTTTAACAAGCCAAAACCTGTCTGCAGTAGTCTTGAGGAATGTCTATTTGCAGGCCAAGAGAATACTTTGAAAATTTATCACAGATAGGCCTGCTTCGAAAACCAAACCATCCATTCCTGTAGTCAATTTTCAAGAATAATCTCTTGGCCTGCAGATGTCAAAATGTCAATTTTCTTGACCAATCTTGATCCGGAACAGGTTAATATTTACCTTGATGTTGTAAACTTTGCTTAGGTTTGCATGTCTTGTGACACAGTTTTATCTCAAGTTATTTTTGCTTTCCTTTATTTGATCTGTCTTTCGTCCAGAAATCAATTTCAAAATGGCCATACTGGGGGATCATTTGCAGGCTGTTGCGGTTGCTACCTCAACAGCAAGGGACAGATTTCTAAACAAATGAGTTTCAAATTATCCAAAAAATTATTCCTACATAAAGAATTAGGTATATCTGATTCCTCATGCTGAAAGAATTAATTTAATCTGAAGTGAAGATGTATAAAGTTATAAAATTTAACCCATTAACCATTAACACTTATATCAGCGAAAAATGGCTTCTGCAGTGGTCTTGAGAAATTTCCACTTGGAGACCAAAAGGAGACTATTTTTGAAAATTTACCACTGGAATGACTGGCTCGATAACCGAGCCAGTTATTCCAATGCTAATTTTTTTTCAATAGTCTTCTTTTGGTCTGCAAATGGAAATTTTTTATGAGAAAATTGAAATTTTCTTGAACAAATTCGATGGTTAGTATTAATGTAGCTATTGTTACAAAATCCTTGGAAGCTATAATCCATTGGTGATTGATATTAACTGTGTGTACTCTGTGCTGTATGACTAGCAGTTCAGCAGATGCGGAAGATGGCCTTGTTATCATGAATGGTTCCGCAGATACTAAGGAACGACGAGACAAGCGGTACCACCATGCAACGACTAATGGCACCTCTGTGTAAGACCTTTACCTCTTCATTTCACGTTGTTCATTATCTAACCATTCATAACTTTATATTGTGGAGTAATTAACTAATCACTGTGTGATATATGAAATGCACAATTTTAATTTTATTTACTAATTTTGTTTAATTTTAATATTGATTTTGTTATTTATAGGAAATGTATGATGTGATCTTTATATGATGTAAGAAATTTGCTGTTAAATACTTTGAAAGTAATTTGACTTTAAGCTGCTACATTAGCTACAGCTTCCAGTCAAATGATTTATTTTAAAATTTTAACAATTTATCTATATGATTCCTTTGAGTGTCTGTACCCATAATTTCAGTGTTGCAATAGTTAATTGTGACTGATAATCTATGTTGTAAACCTTAGAAATCAGGGCTGCAGAACAGTGTTAAGATCTTATTGAAGTAGTTTGATTACAGTAAAATTCTGTATATACTGCGCTATTGTGCAAAGTGTGCACCCCTAAATTTGACCAAAATCGGCCTGAAAAAACCTTGTTTTCATGTATAGTGCTCAGTAAGATCGAGAGACATGTGAACAAAAATCTCTTAAATTGCTTTTATGTGTTATTTGAAGATGAATGTTGTAATTGCATCTGGAGCTCTGACATATAAGGCAATGGATGGATCCAATCTGTCACTCAAGTATATGACATATTCATTTACATCACATGTAGGCTGATGTCAATCATGATTACATAATATAATTCAGTCCAGAAGCTAAGTCAGTCAAATGTACGAAGTGTATGTCTGTGATGTATTGGCAATTTAATAAAGATTCTGGTGAGTATTTTGAAACTAATTTGTCTAGTTGTTGCTTTCGTAGGAAGTAACAGCCCCAAATCAAAAGAGTTTTAAAATGTTCAACCTTACCTGAATAGTTACCTTGCAAATTTGATTCTGAGAATTCAGTGTGCAAAGTATATAAATTGAGTTCAACACACGTACAAAGTTGTCAGCGCTTAACTAGAAATGGGTGAGGCATAGCTAGAAGTGGGCGGGGCATATCCTAAAATTGATCCCGCTCTGGTCATTATCTTTAACCATGTCTGTTCACTCTCACCATGCATATCATAGGACTGACTATTGAGGTAATGTTATGTACAGATTCTTTACATTCTTTATTCCTATGATAATAATAATTTACACCTTTTTGCAGGTAAATTATTAGTAAGCCGTGTTCATCCTCATACAATAAAGTGCAGAAATACGGTAACATGTTTCCAAAGCAGAAATCAGAAACATGTCAGTTAGTGAGAAATGTTCTGTTGAATATTTTGAACATAATTGGATCGGAAGACATTGCTACCTTGGGTAGCAATGTCTTCCAATCCAATTATGTTCAAAATATTCAACAGTACCTGTTAGTTTATTTCGGAACCATTTTAAGTTATTTCTGAGCCGTACTGTGCATTTACTCTACATCTACCGTAGCTATTCTTAGTCTAGCAAGCTAACATGAGTCTGAACCACTTCTGTCTATTTCAATCTATCTGTAACACTTAAATTGTCAATTTTGGTCAAGAAAATTGCCATTTTTGCCTATTTGCATGACAACAGAACATTATTTTGTAAATTAACCCATGGAATGACTAATACCAAGGCATGCATTCCATTGATTAATGTTCAGAAATAGTCTTTCTTGTTCTGCAAATGAACATTTCTCAGAATCTCTGCAGAGGCTGGTTTGTGCCGGCTTGACAATTAACTTTGGGTTAATTCTTGGACACATTTTTATGTACCAGTTCTGAAATGCTATGGGAGCCAATAATATTTGTTGTTTCAGAAAATCGCAAACCAAGAGAAGACAAACCATGGTTTGGTTAGCTTGCATCAGATTCATGTGGTTCGTGAACCATACATAGCTTAATAGACAAACAATCTCGGAATGTCTAAGTGTGATTTACGACCATGAATGCAACTTTAACTGGCTATTAATCTTTTATTATTTTCTAGCATTTGTTGTCCGAACATTTCATTAGTGTTTTTCTACTATATTTAGCAACCTGCATTTTAATGTTATTTTCTTTTAGGAGTATTAGCATTAGCATATTAATAAGGTTCGTGAACCAGTTCATCGTTCGGACATTCGTATCGTTAACTGGTTTTTCACAAAGATCCCCACGAACCTCTGCACTAGCTAGTGGACACTAATTTCTTTTTACAGCCTGTGAATTCAGTGTAGTGTTAACATTCATCAGTATCTTAGGATCTGATAGGTACTTATTCTTGTAGATTTAATATGTATTTCTTGACTTGATGTTTTTCCTAATTTAATATTAAAGGAAAGGACCAGGGAACTAACAAATGCTGCTGAGTGATAACTTTATATAATAATCAACCTATAACCACCAGTAAAAAACAGAAATAAATAGGAATGGTTTGAAAAAATCCGTAGTGAGAGGCACCAGCAAGGTCACTAATTGGGTCCAAGTTAAGCGGTACTTAAAGTTTAGTAAATGCTTTTTCTCAAATTATTCTGATTCATTTCCATTTTTTACTGGTGGAAGTATATTTAATATTGTATGAAATTACCAATAAACATCATTTAATCCCTTTTCCTATCCTTTAAGTAACCTAGCTTTCAACCCTTCAGATCTTAGTGCTTCACACCAAAATAACAATCTTTTATACGGATATTTTATACTTCATTGCATTAATCAGTTGTATGTAAGAGACCAGATATGAAAGACCACACACTTTGCTTACTGTGTCATGCGTCATACAGGTCTAGATCTGGCAGTGATTTAATGATCTCTTCTCATTCAGAATGCAGGAAATAGCTTCTCAGGGAATCTATGTGCCAGGATTTCTTGTGACTTGGACTTCCCTTCCTTCCTCCTAGATCCCCTTTTAAATAGGAAGAATTACATATCCTCCCTTCAGTGTGGGCGCCATCTCTACTCTAAGGAGTTCCTTCATCACAACCCGGCGCATGGTTTCAAATGGAATGTGGACATTTATCACGATTGCCTTGGTTAACTATCTCAACAAGGGGGGTAATTGTATTTTGCCACACAGTATATATGAGATGACATGTTCTTGTAGCTTGTTTTGTATTGTATATGTCTGTATCATTTACTTTGTCCTTAATCCTCCTCTCTAAGTACATCGCAAACGCGGGTTTTTATCTGTACTTCGTCTTCTTTCAGAGCAGCTGACAATGTAGGTATTATGGTGCTACCGTATCATATTTTGGTGAGAACTCTTAGAATGCTCAATATTTATGTTTATGAATGCCCGATATTCTGTCCACTATATTGTGGTTGTATTCACAAATCTGCTATGAGCCTTATCATTAATGTGAAAATAGCTAGCCAATATTTTGCTCCACACACTTTCCTCAACTTTGGTTTTCTGCCCCGCACCCCTACCATACCCCACCTGGGATCGGAGCCTAATGTATACATTTTTCTCGCAATCTACAATCATATCGGTAACTAACATGCCAATGCCAAATTTGATTGAATTCTGGCAACTTTGACTTTCTGTGGTGGGGGGTGGGGTGGGGTGGGTGGAAGAGCCTAATGTAGATGTCTACTCGCATAGCAAATTAGATTGAATTCCACCAAATGCTTTCGCAGAACAAAGCCGGATCGATGGCTGACTGAAGTCAATTGCAATATCCCATCTGTTTTTTAAACATAATTTCAAAATTTTTGTTGAAAGTAACTTGATTCTAGTTTTGAAAATGATGTAAAAAATTGTTGCTGTTTCAGACACCAGCAGCTCATAGCGAGACCATTTTCACATCATGAGAACATACTTACCTCCCTAACACTCTTGATATACTAGTATATCGGCTCTAAATTCAATAATATTCAGGATTTTAAAAAGTTATGTGCCCCTAATGGGCAGGTGGATGTACACAGTCATGCACATGACAGACCCCACCCACTGCGCATGCGCATACTGGTACTTCCGTTTTCTAATATATTGGCTGAAATCAACTTGTGGAAAACTTTACAGGCTCTCTATTGAGAATTTTCACTATATTTTATCATCTTGTTCCATCATGGCTGATGCAAAAGTGTTAGAGGAGTCCTCCTTTTCATCTACTAAGGTGATATTGTTCCATATATTTATCCAAGACTTGTAACTTTTATTTGTTACCGGTTTTCGTCGTGGCCGTTTCGACAGTACCGCATTTTCAGGCGCTGGGAATCCTTGTTAAATTTTTCCCAGCGCCTAGGGATATTAATCTCTTGTGCTTTGTGTTCACAGGTTCGACTTATATTACTTATCATCGCGATATGTCTAAGGGTTGGAGATATATTAAATTAATAAAAGAAATATCTCCTTCCTTTTGTCCCATCCCCCTCATCAGTTCTTCTGGAAGAGGAGTCTCGGCGGATGGATGGACGTGTTCTCCTGCACAAGAGGATGGTTTGCCTGTGCTCAGGCTAAGGGAGTTTATTAGTTAATTATTTGAAAATATTCACAAATTTCTGCTGCCATTTGTTATTGCACTGTATTCTCTCTTGTATGTGCATGGGTTCTCGAATATATATATTTAATATAAAGTATATTATTCGGGAGTAATGAATGTCTTTAGTCTCTAGATGTTTCTTGCATTCATGTCTGATGTCCCCTCTCCTTGAAGGAGCTGTTGCATTGAGGCTTGATGTCATAATCAGCCAGAGTTTTTTCTCTTTTCTTGATGTCATAATCCTAGTTTAGAGAGAGTCCTTGATGTTTTATCACCCTTTATTATGAAGGTGGAGAGATATCTAGTTAGTCATTACTCCTTTCTCTCTTTCTTAATTTGGGATCCTGGTTGTGATTGGTTATTATTAACTAGAGAAGTCATCTGTCCCGTCAGGGTTGTCTATGTAATATTTTCGAGTTTGTTCTTGTTTGTACTAATAGTCTATTAACATGGTTTTGCAAACTATAATACTCATTGTCTTCTTATCCATTCCCTTTCAGAAGTCATGCCCATCCTGCCTTAAGCCTGTGAAGGCTAGATTCTTCCCCCACCCTTGCCATCTTTGCTCAGTTTGTAGGCTGTCCAACAAATGTGTCATTTGTAAAGAGTGGGGGGTGCGGATCTAACCTCTGAATTCTTCTGTTCCCAGGCTAAGCTGATGGCTGAGGAGGGCAAGAAGACTAAGAAGGAGGCCTCTGAGAAGGGTGAGCTCGAGGCCTTGAAGGTTGAGTTGGTGAGTGAGATGCGCAGGACTTTGAAAGATCTGATGCCTGACATGCTTCGCGGCATGTTTCAGGGCACAGGTGTTTCAACTTCCTGCGCATCGACGTCAGTGCAGGTGGCCCCCATCCCTGGATCATGCCCTACTAGCTCGGACAAAGTGTTTAGTGATCCAGGGGTGGCCGTCATGGACCCAGGCTTTATGTTCGCATCGCCTGGTGTTCCAGCGGCGCGAGCAGCATCAGGCGGGACCCAACCAGCGGGCCTGACCACGATCCCTCGCGGAGTAACCTCATCATCTACTTTCGAGCATTCTCCTGGTCAGTCTGGGTTAGTTTTCCTTACTAATCCAGTCTAACTTTCCTGACCAGGAAGATGATGAAGACTACCTGCTCGGTCCACAGGATGAGCATGAAGACATGGATGCGAGCATCTACACTCCTCTCATGGGGAGCGCAGTCGCTCGCACCTATGGCACTGTTCCCTCGGGAGCAGGTTTCATGATTCAGCCTGTGGGCCGGTTTGGAGCAGACGTCCGCCCGTATAAGCATACGGATGTTCCGGGCCGCGCTAGTGTACGACTCTGCCGTATGCTGAACATATCTTAGATATGTGCTCGGCGGCAGAGGAGTCGATCAGACCGAAAGGTCGCCTCGCGAAGCCGCCCCCCCCCCCCCCCCACCCACCTGCGAGGTTGCTAGGCGATGTCGGGTTACTGCTAGTCAGTATGCTCGATATGGCCTAGCGCCCAGACCGAGCGTGGATGACTGCGCCGCACTGGGGGAAGATACGCGGCCGGGTTCCCGTGCTGACACGGGAGCGTTGTGCACGGGCGCTATGCGCTCGGCTAATGCCGCTTTGTGCAACACAGAGGAGAGCTCACGAGCGGCGATTAGTGCGCTGTCTCATGTCCCTCAGCTGCTATCTGGGTTAGTAGCCGTCTCGGTGCAGCAACAACCTAGCCCTGTGACAGTCCAGCGAGCCATCCAGGATGGCATCAACCTGGCGTTGGACTGTCTGACTAGCTCAGTCACAAAGTCACTGAGAACGAGGCGCACTTTTCCTTTGGACAATTTGTGCCCGTCTCAGGAGCTCAAGTCGTGCTTGTTGCAAGCACCGATTGCGGGCCCTGGTATTTTTGGAGGTGAAGGTTGTCGGCACTTCCAAGAGACAGTGACTTTAGTGAACAACCAGAGGGTGCTGCGCAGAGAACACGTGCGTGTTCAGCCCTCGGCTGCTGGACAGCAGTACGCTCGTGGCGGTGCTGGCATTGTCAGAGGCCAGCAGGCCGGCCGGGTTCAGAGACCGCATCAGCCGCGCCAGCAGCAGCGTGCTGTTGTACATCAGCGAGCGCCTCAAGCGCAGCCAGCCAGACAGCAGCCCGCGCACCGAAGTGCATGTGGCGCTGGGCGTGGCACGCGAGGAGCGGCGCGTGGTAACCGGGCCTGATGGGCTAAAAGTTACCACAGGTACCACTTGGTTGTTGTCACTTGTACCAGAGACACTCCCACTTGTAAACTGTATGGGCACCCCATGAACCCTAGGTGCACCAGTCGGAGGTCGTTTGACTTGCCACATTCAGGAGTGGGAGCGGTTAATTCAGGACCGCTTAGTCTTGCAATGGCTTTCGCACGGATACAGTCCAGAATGGATAAACGGTCTGCCATTGCATCTGTCTCTGGTACCGGTCTGGACCCAAATCCCAAGAGATCCAGACAAGCGGTTGTGCATAGAAGAGGATATAGAATCTCTAATTCTAAAAGAAGCACTTCAACCGGCGCAAGATTGTCCGGGCTTCTATTCAACTGTGTTTCTTTTGACAAAGAACACATGTGGGGTGGAGATCAATTCTCAACCTCAAACTTCTAAACAAGTTTATAGATACACTGAGTTTCAAAATGGAAACAATAAGATCAGTGTTGTTGGGGTTAGAGAAGGGGATGTGGACAGCATCAATAGATCTCAAGGATGCTTATTTCCACATTCCAATTGCAAGGAGTTTTCGTCGGTTCCTGAGATTTGCTTTTCAGGGATGCCAATGAGAATTCAAGGTTCTTCCATTCGGCATCTCGACGGCTCCAAGGGTCTTCACTCGAGTGGTACTTGCTATCACGGCATACCTCCTCAGAAGAAATATAGCTGTTCACACTTACATAGATGACTAGTTGCTGAAAGCACACAACCCAGAGAGTTTGACAGCAAATCTGGAGATAGTTTTGAAAACTCTCACAGATTTAGGCTGGATAATCAACTTTCAGAAATCAGAGCTGACTCCATCCCAGAAGTTTGTTTACCTGGGCATGTTCTTCGATCTGGAGATAGGATATGTTTATCCATCCCAGGAGAGAGTGGAAAATCTCCTCTCGTGCATCCAGTTGGTTTGCAACAGTCGTTATATTCTAGCACGAGTCTATCTGAGAATGTTCGGTATGATGGTTTCCATGGAACCAGTCATTCCTCAGGCGGCCTTACGCAGGCGGCTGATTCAATTGTTTCTCATGGCTCAGTGGACGCAGAGTTCAGGATCATTGGACTCACGCATTCAAGTGTTTGACCCTCTCATTCATCACCTTCATTGGTGGATGGAGAGAGGAAATCTCCTGGCGGGGGTCATGCTGACCCCTCCCCACCCTCAAGTAATGATGTTTACGGATGCATCGATGGAGGGATGGGGGAGCTTGCCTGGAAGAAGCCACTATATCAGGGCTTTGGAATCTGGAACAGTCAAAGGAACATATCAACATGCTAGAATTACGGGCTGTAATTCTAGGCCTGGAACACTTCTTAAAAGAAGTAGAGGGAAAATTTGTGATACCGCCAGGGTGGAACGAAGTCGCCCAGTCTCTGTATGATGACATGGAAGCTGCTTTGCTGGTGTATGGATCATATGATCACCTTGAAAGCAGTTCATATTCTGGGAAGGCTGAATCTGTTAGCAGACTCATTGAGCCAAAGGATGATCATTCTGCCTACGGAATGGCAACTAAACCAATGTGTGGCGGATCACCTGTTCAATCATTGGGGAAAGCCCAACATTGATTTGTTCGCAATGAAGAAGAATACGAAGATGACGACGTACGTTTCTCCGATTCCAGATCCATGCGCTATCGCAATAGATGCGCTAGCTATCAGTTCGAAGGGAATGTATGCATACGCATACCCTCCAACAATCCTGATTCCAAGGATTCTTCAGAAGATCAAACAGGAGGAATGCCAAGTGCTTCTGATCGCCCCGAATTGGCCAAGCCGATCATGGTTTACGGATCTGCTGGACCTTCTGGTTTGCAATCCGGTTCCTCTGCCTCTGATGGACAGTATTATCTTCCAGGGCAAGACCCTTCACAACAATCCGGCAATGTTTCAATTGACTGCATGGATGTTGTCAAAAAATCCGTGATTAAGGAAGGCTTTTCTGAGCAAGCAGCCAATTTCATGGCCAGAGCCAGAAGGGGATCAACCTCCAGAGCTTATAATTATAAAATCGACAGATTTGCAGAATGGTGCTCAAAGAGATGTATCAATCCGATGGAAGCATCTATTCAGGTAGTAGCTGATTTTCTCTGTCACCTGTATGATGCCTATAGTCTTAAGCCTAATTCTATTGCTGGATACAAATCAGCATTAATGACTGTTATCCCTTGCTTGGCAAAGAGGGGAAGTGATGAAATAAGTGTTTTAAATCCTCTTATTAAAGGTATGTGAAATCTTAGACTGAGAAATCCTCCAATGACACCGTCATGGAGTCTTTCTCTGGTTCTTCAAGTTTTGAGTGATAAACCTTTTGACCCACTTAGTGCTATATCTGTAAAATTATTGACACTTAAAACTATTTTTAGTTGCGGCAGCATCAGCCAGACGCAGGAGTGAAATTCCTGCCTTGTCTGCTGAACCTGACCGTTATATAGTTACAGGTGAAGGCCTTAAGCTTCTACCGAGATTGAATTTCTTGTCTATGAATCAATCTGTAAAGTATCCAGGTCAACCTATTGTTCTACCTGCCTTAACCAGATATGATCCTGGTGCTAAAGTAGGGTGTCCTGCCCGTGCTTTAAATAAGTACAAGAGACGAACTCGGGTCTGGCGGACGGACCCATGTTCCCTATGGTTGTCATATATTGAACCCCATGGAAGGGCGTCAAGAGACACTATTTCCAGATGGATAGTAGAATGTATTCAATTCTGTCATAAGACAGCCACTGGAATTCAAGTAGATAGAGCCAAGGCTCATAGTGTCCGTGATGTGGTAACTTCCACGGCATTATTTAATGGTGTTTCTATTGAAGACATTATGTCAGTAGCCCAGTGGCACTGTGAATCAAGTTTTACCGACCATTACCTTCGTGACACTTCTAACCCGCTCGCCGTCTCAGTCCTCAGAAAATAAAATAATGAAGAGGTTTATGTTTGTAATTAGTTTCCTCCTCTGCTATTTACAAATATCACATTTGTTGGTAAGGTATCCCTACTATTAGCTGGTACAATTCTCTTCATCCGTTGGGGGAAGAGATGAGTGCCGCGTTCAAGACATCAGAGGTCAGTATATATGACCATTTTTGTTTTTTGTCTTGGTGATGGTGTCATTTTTTAAATTTAATATGGTGATGGTTAATGTCTCTTAATTGTTGTTCTTTCAGAGAGTTTTGAAATTGAAGCAATTCTTCTTTTTTCCAATGTCTAGTAATACTTTCATTAAGTATTAGTGAACGTGCTAGTCATTTAGAGCAGCGTTTTTTCCTAACCTTCGTCAGAAAGAGGGGGGGCGGAGCGTGTTTGCCTTTTTATCAATCTCTCTTCATCGGTCGATTATCCGATGCAAAATTCTATTCCTGGTTGTGTTTCAGTCACAATTTCAGATGTTTTAAATCTCTTGAAAATTTAAAGAGCCCAGTCTCTTCGAGGGTGTGCTGGTTTTCAGGACCTTGCCTCCCTCCCACCAAATTTACTTTCAAATTCTGGTTTTTATCAAGAGTGTTAGGGAGGTAAATATGTTCTCATGATGTGAAATAAGAAAATTTATCAAATTTCTTTTTCACGAGTGAGATGACATACTTACATCCCTAATAGGATCCCGGCCTCCACCCCACGGAGGCCTGGTCCTTTGGTTATTTGAATAGTTGCTTCTATGTCAGCCAATATTTAGTAACGGAAGTACCAGTATGCGCATGCGCAGTGGGTGGGGTCTGTCATGTGCATGACTGTGTACATCCACCTGCCCATTAGGGTCACCTAACTTTTTATAATTCTGAATATTATTGAATTTAGAGCCGATATACTAGGATATCAAGAGTGTTAAGGAGGTAAATTAATTGTTATTCAGTTTGTATGCATCTTGATTCAGCATGTGTCCAATGTGAAATAATGCATCTGCAGGAGTGCAATGCATAAGAGAGGCATTCAGCTTGCATGAAGGTGACCAAGTATCCTCGATTTTGCATGAACTTACCATCAACCAACATATTGTGTGGCTGTGGCATTCTATGTTTCCTGTGCATGTCTCCATATACATAATGTTCAGCAATATTTAGTCTATTTGGCAGTATTTAGATTTTAAACTTATGCATGTGTTCTTTCCTAGTTGAAATTGTAAGGCAGTGATAATATCTTATAACAATGTATGGATGAATCAACCATTAAATTCATAATTTCTGAACATATTGTCCAGCTTTTGGTCAAGGGAGAGTGACCCTACATCTATCCGAAAGCTGCTCATCGATGGTATGCCAGGTGTGTATTGGATGTTTATCTACAAGGAAACATAATCCTGTATTAAATGCCTGCTGCATGACTGAATAGATATGGGATTGTCATTCGTATAATACAATATGCTACAAGAAATTAGAATAGTCTAACTTGCATCCATCAATTTCCTTCTTAGCATGTGTTCAGTATGAAGAGAGTGTTACTGTAAGCTGTTGCTCTAACAACAGGGTATAGAAACACGTTTTCAAAATAGGAAAGAAACAATCTTTTGTCCCACGACTTCCTGCTATGTATTAACAGTTTGTGGTGATTGCATAGGAATTAAATTTCAGCATATATAGGAGTATAGTCGTTAGACTGGTTTCTTTTAGGTGTCTGTCTGCTGAATTTCTGCAGACTACATTTCTAGGTCATGTAACTGGATATGCTGACTATTTTGAAAATGATTTGACTGAAAGTTGTTGGTGGCTACGCCACCAACAACTTTCAGTCAAACTGTTTTCAAAATATTCAGCAGTTCCAGAGAGATTGTCCATTGAAATTATTGGTTGGTAGCTTGCAGCAGTCAGCCAATTAACCATACCTGTGCCTACTTACAACATAAAAATATTTAGTTAATTTAACTTTTATTCAGTCATTCTAAGTTTCCATAATTGTGGTTTCATTGGTGCTTAAATAATAAAACTGTTGAACATTTTGAGAGGAATTTCTATTAACGGTGTTTCAATCCAATTCTTCTCCAAATGTTCTACAAGAATTTTCTTTAACGCCAACAATTAATTCTGTATATAATGTAAAATAGGGTACATAAAGTGATATTGGATTAATTTCTCTAGGTCTGCATTGAAATGTAAAGCTTTACTGATATTAGTTGTTACTAATTATAAGCGTGCAAGGTGTTAACTTATTTTCTGCCCTGGTTTGCTTGAGACCTATGTTGCACAACATGTAACTTATAATTTTATTAACAAAATCTAAACGATTGGTAAGTTAGCCAGTATTTAAAATAATATTGTTAACCTTTTCAGTCCATCACAAATTGTAAAAAATTCTGTACAAATTCTGTGAAAAATCATATTATGAATATTTGCAATTAGTTTGATTGTACACCTTTGCTGCTTGACACATATAGCAATGACACAGTCACATAATTTTCAAAATAGTTAATGGCTTCCCTGTATGGTTAATGGTTATTATATGCTTTTCAAAGAGGCCTGTCTATCACTATTATGAGCAATACTTTAAAGATGTTGTGAGGACTAGATACCCGATCGCTCTGATTAACTCGACAATCATAATACAGATTCTCCTTTACGAGAAGAACAAAATGCTTTTTAAATCTTTTTAATCTGCCCAGCCAAGGCTGAGATAAGCATATAGCAACCACCTTGACAACCAAACGTTTTTAGCTATCGCGCTACAGTTGTGACGTCACACCGGGATGACACCAATTCCTATTCGTCTAGATTATTATCTCGGGAAGCATAGCTAGGCTCTACTGCTAAGCGTATTAGGCACCTATGCACCTATTCTTTGAGAATTCATTGTACACACAGGGACACTACATTGTTCGAGATGCACAAAGGTTCAATAATATCGAAGTTGATGATATTTTAGTTGATTAAATGTAAAGGACAGACCTCATGGTCACGGTGCCTAACATCACAATTCTCCTTCGATCAATACTCACCATTCTGTTACTTCTGATATACAGCTAGCCTTGACAGCTGGCTCTAGGACTTTAGACTTAGAAAGCTTTACCGACTCCTTGGAACCGGGTACTCGGCTCCCAACTGCCGAGTACCCGTCCACCATAGAGCTCATTCTTGTTTGCATAGCAACAAGAGCTATACATGCTTTTTGCAGTGGAAAGATTGAGAAATAAAAATCTACTTCTTTGTTTAACTGTGATTGTGATAGCTAGTGACTCTTGCAAGGATAATTGGATAATATGGATACCGCCGATGATCACCAGGTCGTATATTTCCTTATTATTCCATAGTTAAAAGACTTAGGTCTCTAAATTTCGTTGTGTCGCATGTTCCAATTTCTGACCCCAAAGAATCTGGGACATGTGTTAACAACGAGATATGCCGGATGGTCGCCTTCTTTAACCCCAACAGGCGATCGGCAGATATGAAAATAGGTGTTTGCTACGGTATTTGTAACATGAATATCGGCTGACGTCGTTCTCCGTAAGATCCGAGCGGGTGACGTCACACCCGTGGTGCTCGGATGTTTATGTGAAGAAAATTTTTCATTAATTCGCGCATCTTGTTCTGGGTGCTGTGTACTAAAAATGGTACCAGAAAACTTTGGAATGGTCAAGTTTTGCGTGTTATCACGATCTGTTTGCAATGATCGGTGGTTTCAAAATTCTTGATTAAGATGTGTGGTCTGCGGTTTTACCGTGTGCTACAGCAGTTTGTTTACATTTTGTTGTTTCTTCACGTATCGTTTTGGCTTTCGTTAGGAGTATAATTTATATTGATGGTAAATATACCCTGAATGCTATGCGATATGATTCCTGGTTCCGTTATACATCCTGGAGGATCAATTATTGGTGTATTTAATGCCCGCTTCGTTCTTGTCGTCATAATAAATGCGATCTTTGCTGTAACGTTGCGGGGTGGGGTGCGGAAGGGTTACAATTAATTTATGGTCAAATTATTTGAGAATTAATTGTCTGCCTTCCATCCGTGTCTCGTTCCGCTTGCTTATTGTAGGTTTGTGCTTATTTATAGGCCCAGCCAGCCCCGCCATCATGTGATGAGTGCCACAAGTTCGTACGGGTCCTATTTGAGGACCATGTCTGCTTTAGATGTACTGCATGTAACCTTGATAGTAGGTGTAATGTGTGTGCACTGTGGTCCACGGATATGATGTTGAAGTTCCTTGCCCAGAAGGATTTGGCTGGGTCTGACGCGGGGTCAGGCGGTCCGAGGTTAAATCGTGGAGCATCCGGTTTGGTCAGTGGAGGCGCTCCACGTCCTCAGCTGGAGGTGGCGGAGATGGCACCGCCGGCGTGGTTTGGTCCGGCTATGCAGGGCTTTCTGCATAGCGTTCTTCCCACGCTGGTGTCGTCCCTGCTGCCGAAGGTTGTTGGGCAGTCTCCCCATGATTGGTACGGACCCTGTCCTCGGACAGTGTTCTGGACTGGTCACTGAGGGAGCCGTCTCGTACGGCCCCCTGGCAGTCCCGTCGGAGCCTGACGGGTTCTGTCTCTGCGGCCACCTCCGGGTGGTCCAGTAGCGGTGGCCGGTCCGTCAGGTATGGAAGCCGTCCGCCAGGACGGCTCCACGGTTTCTTCGTCTAGTGACGACTCTTCGGGGTCTGAAGACGAGGAGGAGAGGTTGCTGCGGCCTGTGATGCCACGGGTGGAGAAGATGGAGGTTGATTCTGTCCTGGACGGAACCGTCCTCCATCTGTCTGGCTTGGCGCAAGCCAGGGCAGCGGCTCCGCCCGTGGTTGAGGCCAATCTGGTACCGGGCACCGGTCCCGTGATGGTTGGTGTGATGCCAGCCGACACGGTGACGGGTGTGCCGGGCCCGGCGTGGTACTCACCTATCTCGCCTGGTCTGGCGGTCAGACGTGGGGTTTTCCATGCGGGCCTACTGCATGGACTGGTGTGTTCCATGGGGTGGCGGCGGAACCGTATGGTACCGGAGTGCCTGGCGTGTCAGCCGCGGCTCCTAGCCGGGAGGGCGTGGCTGGTAGGTCCGTGAACGCATCAACGGGTGACGTGTTCACCGGTGTGTCCTCGGAAGTAGACTGGTCGGAGGCTCTGGCTTGGTTAGCCAGGGTTGACCCATCTGTGGTTGCGGCCACGGCCGAGGAGATTGCGCCCCGTCCGTCGGTTGCATCGATTAGGACGGGGATCTTGCCCGCATCCAGTCCATTGGACTGGATCCACGGTTTATCGAGTTGTTAGAGGCTATTTTCTGCAAGCAGCTCATTACCAAGGGCCAGCTCCCTGCGGCCTCCAGGGGGGTGCGGGCAAGGTGTCGTATTCCACGGGGGGAATACGACAGGTATGGTGTGGTACCATCGGTTACAGAGGATGACCGATGGGTTCTGGGTGTCCAGAGTGCTGGAGTGCCCCGGTCCGGCACTGGTGGACAAGTCCCAGGCACACCATGAGGAAGTCCTGTCCCTATGTGATGAGGGTGTGAGGGCAGCTATGAGTGCTGTCAACCACTCTTATCGCCTTCTTCAGTCGGTGGGGGCTGAAGCGGGGGCAGGCCACCCTGTGCCACCTGTGGCGCTTTCGTGCGTAAATGACGGCCTTGTGCTGTCTATGGATGCGCTGGCAAGGGTGCAGGCGCGTGTTACAAAGTCCAGGAGGCAAATGGTTCTTGACCATATGTGTCCGGCTACGGCCATCAGGGAGCGTCTTCTTGGGACGCCCCTGACAGGTCCTAGCATCTTCGGTGGCCAGGCGCGGGCCATCTTAGAGGACACTGCTAGCATTGCGCAGAATCGATTGGTGGTAAACTTACAGCTGGAGCTAGTGCGGCAAGCGCACGCACTAGGGGCTGTAGGGAAGCCGTTGACTGTTCAACCTTCCAAGAAACAGAAGAAGCATAAAGGCAAGGCGAAAGCTAAGCCTAGTGCGGCTTCTGCTTCATCTGGATTTTCTCAGCCGCCGCCGGCGAAGAAAGCCAGGAAGGTTGTAGAGGCCCCTACCCTCCCCAATGTTGCTCCGGATCGCCCTAGAGGCGGGAAGGGCAAGGGGAAGGGTAAGTCCTCAAAGTGCGGAAAGAAGGGAGCGGATCGTACCTGAGGGTACGAGAGCTCCCTTCTTATCCGCCTGGACCGCACCTGTGTGACAGGAACAGCGGTGCCAGTTAGACCTGCCGTGCCAAGACCGAAATGGTTCTCTCTCTCTCTCTCATTAAGAAAGGGGTGGGGGGGGGGGAGCGGACCGCAAGCCGGACAACCCCGTTAGGCGTCGAGGCGTCTATAGTGGGTGGAAGGCTCATGCATTTCGTCGAGGCTTGGCAAGGTGTGACGTCAGACAGTCTGGTCCTGGGATGGTTATCCCAGGGATACATGCCGGAGTGGTGGGACTTTCCGCCACAGAATCTGTCTTTGGCACCTGTCTGGACACCCGTACCAAGGGAACCAGACAAGTTAGAAGCCATTCAAAACGAAGTGTCAGGTTTGCTTCTGAAGGGAGTAATAAAACCAGCAAACCAGAACACTCCAGGCTTCTATTCAAATATGTTCCTTGTCCCCAAGAGCACAGGGGGATGGAGACCCGTACTCAATCTCAGGCCATTAAATTGGTTTACCCATGCGCCTCGGTTCCAGATGGAAACGCCGAGGTCGGTAATGGCAGGATTGAGGAAGGGAATGTGGTGTGTATCGATCGATCTGAAAGATGCATATTTCCACATTCCAATGAACAGGAGTTGTCACAGGTTTCTGAGATTTGCGTTTCAGAATCAAGTATGGGAGTTTATTGTTCTCCCGTTTGGCCTGTCGACAGCTCCAAGGCTTTTCACAAGAGTGGTCCTTGCGGTGACAGCGTTTCTCAGAAAAGAGAACGTGGCGCTACACACCTACATAGATGACTGGCTGATCAAAGCAGACTCGTCAGCCAGGTTGGACGTGGATACTGCTCTGACTCTGAAGTTACTTTCAGATCTAGGCTGGATAGTCAACAAGGAGAAATCCGAGTTGACACCCACTCAACATTTCGTTTATTTGGGGATGCGATTCGATCTCGAGGAGGGCAGGGTTTACCCATCAGAGCCCAGAGTGGTGTCTCTGTTAGCCATCCTCAAGAGTTTTCGAGTGGTAAACCACATTCAGGCGAGGCGGTTTCTTCAGATGCTGGGCATGATGGTCTCCATGGAGCAGGTGATCCCGTACGCTGCTCTAATGCGAAGACCTATCCAGTTGTATCTGATGTCTCTGTGGAAACAGAGAACAGAACCCCTGTCAAAACTGGTGCCAGCTTTGGAGCCGATAATGTCGCATCTTGTATGGTGGAAAGAGCGTCAGAATCTCCTATTAGGGGTTTCGCTGGACCTACCCCACACCCAGCTATCCGTGTACACGGATGCATTGCTGGAGGGGTGGAGGGCCTGCCTGGGAGAGCACCAGGTCTCGGGCACATGGACTCTCCAGGAGAGTCAGCTGCATATCAATCTGTTGGAAATGATGGCAGTGGAACTGGCGTTGGAAGAGTTTCTTCCGATGATCAGGGGCAAGGTGATATTGATACGGTCGGACAATTCGACGGTAGTATCATGCATAAATCGCCAAGGGGGGACCATGTCACCCACGCTGTGTATCAAAGTGTGGCACTTGATTCAATGGTGCAGGAATTACTC
This sequence comes from Chaetoderma sp. LZ-2023a, assembly GCA_034401795.1. Lineage (NCBI taxonomy): Eukaryota > Metazoa > Mollusca > Caudofoveata > Chaetodermatida > Chaetodermatidae > Chaetoderma > Chaetoderma sp. LZ-2023a. The sequence goes on from CM067372.1 coordinate 56,185,332, forward strand.
GGTTGTTTTGAAAGCAGCTCACATTCCTGGGCGATTGAACATTCTGGCGCATGCTTTGTCTCGCAGACAGAGAATTCTGCCAACAGAATGGTCCCTCAACCCTCCAGTTCTACAAAGGATCTTCGAGCATTGGGGCAAACCCAACGTGGACTTGTTCGCCACAAGGGAAAATGCTCAAATCATGACTTATGTCTCGCCGATTCCAGATCCAAATGCCGTCGATACAGACGTTCTGGCGATAAGTTGGAGGGGGATGCACGCTTACACGTACCCACTCACCATTCTTCTGCCGAAGGTATTGGTGAAGATCAGGGAGGAACCGTGTCTGGTCCTGCTAATAGCGTCGTATTGGCCCAGCAGGACGTGTTTCGCGGATCTGCTAGATCTGCTGGTTGAAAACCCAGTGCAGTTGCCCGAGATTCCGAACATAATCTCCCAGGCCAAGGGACGCTTCCTACACGAGCGTCCCGAAATGTTCAAATTGACTGTGTGGATGTTATCAAACAACGTTCCACATCAGAAGGCTTTTCTCGACAAGCTGCTGATTTCATCGCGGCTGCGAGAAGGAGGTCAACCTTCAAGTCATATAACAACAAGGTTAACAGATTTGCAGACTGGTGTGAAGAAAAGGGTATTGGTATTGATACCTTTCAATCCACTATTCAGCAAATAGCAGACTTTCTCTGTGAGCTGTTCTTTTCAGGACTAGCTCCCGTCACAATTGCTGGATACAAGTCAGCTTTGGCATCAGTTATCCCTTGTCTAGCCAACAGGAATAGTCCAGAGGTGGCCCAGTTAAATGTGATGGTGAAGCGAATGAGCAATCTCTGACCGAGACAACCGGTAGTCATTCCAGCCTGGAGTCTATCTTTAGTGTTTAATGTACTGGCCAAGCACCCTTTCGAACTGTTGCGTTCGGCTAGTCTAAAGCATTTGACTCTAAAGGCGGTCTTTCTATTGGCAGCTTCCTCAGCTAGAAGGCGCAGTGAGATCCATGCGCTTTCGGCAGAGAGGGACCGATTTATTGTCTACGGAGAGGGTCTGCGTCTTCTGCCAAGAGCAGAGTTTATGTCAAAGAATCAATCTTTGAGATATCCCGGCAAACCGATCATAATACCGAAGTTAACAAGGTTTGATCGTGATGCCAGTGTCTGGTGCCCGGTCCGTGCTTTGACTACGTACAGGAAACGGACTGACTCATTACGGTCGAACGATAGACATCTATGGATCTGTCATAAGAAGCCTTATGGCGCCGCATCCATGGATACTATCTCTCGTTGGGTAGTCGAATGCATTCAGACTACTCATGAGATGGTGACTGGGCACCAGGTGCCAGGGCGCAAGGGCACACGATGTTAGAGGAATAGCCGCCTCGACCGCCCTTTACAGTGGTGTTCCGTTGGAGGACATCATGGCCGTTGCACAATGCACTGTGAGTCCTCATTCATGGATTACTATATGAGGGATGTGTCAGACTCAGCCAATCCACTCGCTTTAGCTGTTTTGAAATGATATTTAAGTGACCACACTGCTCTTCTCCCTTTTTTCACTTTGGTAAGAAAATAATTTAAAAGCAGACATGGTCGAGCGAGAGGATGACAACCAGATTGTGTCACTGATGGCCAGACCAGTGAATGGTTGGAGATGGTACGTCTGGAGTCCATTTATCATGAGGTAATTCAAGATTGAGAGTTTTTTGTATTATGTCTATATATCATGTTCATTTATCTTATATATTCATGCTCATTCCCAGGCTAATACATGTGTATATGCAAGGAGCAGTTAACCCTCTTGGCATATTTGTGTTTTCAGGCGAGATACATGTTCGTGAGTTCTCTCCCTTTTCTTAGGAGAAAAAGGGGGTGGGGGGCAGTGATGCGAATGTGATTCGGTTCTGTTAACTTGACGGTCCTTTTTATGTCTCCGTTAGTCAAGTTTTTTTAAGTCACTCTTTCTCCAAGGGGCAAAAGTAGCATTTATGGCTTGCCCCTTCCCACCAGGTTACTGACCAAATCTGGTGTATATCAGAAGTAACAGAATGGTGAGTATTGATCGAAGGAGAATGCAGGAAATGTAAATTTCCCTTTCTCCGAGATCTAAAATACTCACCATTCTGTTACGGACCCAGCCTCCCAGCCCCACGGAGGCAAGCCATGGATTTCTCTTGTTTGGTGGCTATGCAAACAATATGAGCTCTATGGTAGACGGGTACTCGGCAGTTGGGAGCCGAGTACCCGGTTCCAAGGAGTCGGTAAAGCTTTCTAAGTCTATAGTCCTAGAGCCAGCTGTCAAGGCCAGCTGTATATAAGAAGTAACAGAATGGTGAGTATTGTTAGATCTCGGAGAAAGGGAAATTTACATTTCCTGCATTCTAACGTACATGCCTGTTAGAGGTGACAGTAAGATTTCGTGTACGTGAATTAGGCTATACTTAATCAAACCCACACAATTCTTGGAATACAATTCTACAAATGCATATGTATCTTATTTTTCTGGATTGACTGCAGAGATTTTGCATAGATGATAGGCATGCATGTACACAAATATACAACTTTTTAAATGATAGTTAAGTAGGCCTACACCGCTCAGTGCACGTACGATCGCAATTTACCATTGTGTAGGCTTATGAATAAATTTATGATTGCAATATAGCAGTTACTCCAGTTATGTGTTTAAAATTAACTAGAATGTCGGGTAAATATAAATTTAATCTAAACTAATCTATTTGCGTATAGTCTACATTGACATATATTATTGTGAGTACACGGTTTGTTTACAATTTAGGCAGCGGTCGAGGTGCGTAGCGAGGCTTTCACTACCGTCCTCACGCTTATAGTACAGCTTGAATAACATATACTGTTGCATATTTTGAACGTAATTGGATTGGATTTCAACCCAAATTGTGTTCAAAATATTCAACATTCAACATAACATTTCTTGTATTGTGTTCATATGGTTCTAACATATTTGTGTTTTTGCTTTGGAAGCATTTAAACTTATTTATGAGCTGCACTGTAAATAAAGATGATACGCTAGCAACCTCTGAACATCTGTCAGTTCACCTACCTATTTAAAATTTGTTCATCCGCTACAGTTTTGCTTTTTCATAGCATTCAAATATGAGTGTATGCTACTTCCTTGTATAGAAGTTGGTTTGAAAACAATATAGGGGTGTATAAAACCAAATTGGTCTATTTGTCACTAACTACATCGTTATCACTCTTGAAAACAATATAGTTCATATTGTTGTCGTGACGCCCCCCCCCCCCCTCCCAAACACACGCACGCACGCACGCACGCACGCACACACACACACACACACACACACACACACACACACACACACACACACGTGTTGACCGGTACATGCCTCTACATTATTATTATACAAACACATTGCCAAAAGCTTATAGGTAAACAATTACATTCTAATCAGTAATCACGGGAAATTTCACATAGGACACACTGATACACTTATTGTACATTCGTAATCTTCAGAAAAAGTTGTAACTGCACTCTAGCCTATACATTTAGATATGAATAATAATACAATTATAGCCATCGTTACCCTCTCCCACCCACCTCAATCATCACACTCACATCCATCCAACCCGGATATTACATAGTACACCCAGTCCTTTCAAGAATGGTAATAGATCTGCAACTAGGCCTACTAGACTATAGAGTATTTGTCACATGCATTGAAATATTGCCGATTTTCAGCATTGCCCATGGTTTACCGTAGTTATCGGCCTTTTATTATGCGAATATAGATATCCATGAAACAATTAAAAATGAGTAAATATCATAATAGATTTTTTTTAAATCACGATTTTTTATTTCTTGAAGACTTAGATTCAACCTGACATAATTTATGTTATGGTAGGTGAAGTCTATGCTGTTAAACCCACGTTTTAAAATATGTTACCTTTGTACTACAGACAGAGAAATATTGACCCAGCTCACAGCGCCGTTCCCGATGTGACGTCACAGTGAGTGGTGATGTGATTCAGATTGAGACGTCATTTAATCTCGTTATTTGGGCTGCCTAACATATTTTTTTCACTCCAAAGTGACGCTATTGTGTTTAAATAGTGTAGTAGACCATACAGATTAAGGGAAACTCGTTATCGACCGCAAGTCCTCACAAGACCGTTAAACATTTAATGGTCAGGATTTGCCAATAAAATCAAACTTTTTACTCTGTGAATGTCCATTCGCAGACTAAGAGAAGAATTTTTGAAAATTTACCACTGGAATGACTGGCCTGATTATTGAGCCAGTCGTTCTAGCAGTGAACTCTTAAAAATAATCTTCTCTAGGCATGCTAAGGAACATTCTTGATTGCAGAGGCTTCTCTAGGCTGGCTTGACCATCAAAGTGTTTTAAAAGCAGTTTATGGCATACATTCTAATCTCCCACTCAGTGATTGTTATTAGGTTTTAATTCCATGTTTCATCTGGAGGAGACTGAGCTGTGAATAAAACATGGTCTGTTAATCACCAGGTGAATATCTTATAATGATACCATTTACTTGGTGATGGTTAGGTCATGTGGTCATGGGTGCACATGCAGTTAGTTCACTGTTACAGTGTTATTCCATCAGTCATTATATAAATATACCATAGCTGAATGTTTATATTTGATTGATAGCTTTAGAGATGATGATGATGATGATAGACTGCTTATAGCTTGGCATCTTGATCTATGTTTTATTCTGCCCTATCCTGTTGGGAGTAAACATAAATGCCTTGTTATGCAGATCAAATGATACGCTGCATTGATTTTACTAAATCAAACAGTTCATGCAGCAATGAAAAGTGCTTGAATCTCAGTCCTTGCCTTGAAAAGTGCTTTAAATTTTTGGAAATACATGAAAGTCATGCAATACCTTGAAAAGTAAGTTAATGCAGTATTAAATTTTATTTGTTTCATATTCTGTTTCCCATATAGGTTCAGAATTCACAAGAGTAGCTGGAAATTGTCTACCTTCTGCAAAACAATTAGATTCTCCCATCATTCTGTCTCAAACTGCTAGTTCCTGCTTATGTCATCACCACGGCATCAGCAGTTTTCATTAACCTTTCTTTTGGGGGGATAATAACGACATACTAGTGGTGCAGCCTATTGTTGACCGGATGTCAGGGAAGCGGGGACCATTTCTAGCCGAATTGGTTTATGCCTCTCGACTCCATGGTGTGGAGCTGATGAATCCAGTGACTTTTTTGTTTTCCCCAGACTTTGGAGTTACTGTCCTCTGGGTCTAACTTATATTATTCTGAAGCGCATGTCATTTCTGGAGTGTCCCTTTCTGTTGAAATGTCTGGATACTGGTGTGTTATATCTCTCGCTTCTATGTAGGTTGGTGATCGAGCGTCTGTGTTCTTGGATGCGTACTTTGAACAAACAAAGTGTTTCTCCTATGTATTGCTTCTTGCATTTGTTGCATGTGAGTAGGTTGATGAGGTTCTTGGTTTGGAAATTACCAGTAATTTTGGCGGTGTAGCTGAGATTAGTGTGGGTGCTGGTAAAAAACCTGGTTTTGGCCATATTATTGCAGATGTTGCAATTTTTGGTGGGGCAGGCTTTGAAAGCTTCTGTTTTGGCTGCGTCGAGGGGCTGGCAGTTTCGCTCTGACTATAGTTTCTTTGATAGTCTTGTTCTTTCTGAAGCCGAATAGTGGTTTCTCAGGAAAGGCTGTTCTGCATCTGGTGCTGGCTTCTGACATAGGTCAATATTTCTTTGTGGTGGTTTTTAGGAAAATGCCCTGTGCGGGTGAATTCACACACTAAGATTGGTCTTTGTTGTGCCATTCGTTGAGTTTGCTTGGTGGTGGGTTGCAGTAATGATTGCCTATCTTGTAGTCTTGCCCTGGCTTTAGCTGAGTTGAGGATGTTGATGGGATACCCTCTGTTTAAATAGTAGCATTCCATGAGGAGGCTGTTGCTGGCATTGTCCTGCTGGCGGGTGTAGATGCATCCTTGCTGGTGGAGGGGTGTGCTGAGTCATAATGCAGATACCAATGCGTATCCGTGGGGTTGGTGTAGAGGTCAAAGGTGATGTTTCTGTCCTCTGTCTGGATCACCATTAAGTGTCAAGAAATGAGACTTGTTTGTCTGAGCACTCCATCATGAATTGTATAGTGTTTTGGGAGGGGTTTATGCGAGTCAGGAATGTGTCTAGGGCTCAGCTACAGCTAAACTGTCAGGCCTATGGTAACCAACCTTCATCTATAACTTTATTACTGCACTTCTATCAATAGTACAATGCATTTACCCCGTTTCTCCCTATATTTTCAGCTCACTCGAGGACTTTGTTATTATTGGCGAAAATTAAAACTATTAAAATTAGAACTGTTAAAATGACAATATATCGATGGGTTATGTTAACAGGCTAGGGTATAAGTGCAAATGCATTTGCATTTGCATTTGAATGCATTTCCACTTACATTTGCATTTAAATGCAATTATGAAATTTCTGATGCATTTGTACATGCATTTGATTCTCATGTATTTGCATTTGAATTTGCATTTGTATAAAAAGGGTTGCATTTGCATTTGAGTTTTCAAATGCATTTGAGGTTTTCTCAAACGCACTACTTTTTTCATATTTTTTTTCCAAAATAGGATGGAGCCTAGCCGCTGCTGCCGTAAATAGCAGTAACAGCACCCAGTAGAATTAATTTCAAAATATTCGACCAAATTATTGGTTAAATCATAAAAATGGCATTTCTGTTGCTAAAAATTGGAAATTTAATTCCCTGTGATTTCTTAACACATTTTACTCTGAACTTCTTAACTTCTCAGCCATGTATATAATCAGGTATATTTTGAAATTAGTCTAGCTTAAATCAGTTGAGATCTTAGCAAGCCAACACATTTTTAGTAAGGAATGGGTGCCTCCATTCTCTTGTCCAATGTATTGACCCTTTAACAAAACCACTGAAATCATTGGCTCAGTGATCCTCTTCTCTCGGTCTGCAAATGGGCATTTGTAAAGACCACGACAAAGGCGGGTCTTTCCGGTTTTGGGCATAAATGGGTTAATAAAACAAGTGGACTAAATGTTGTTGCTGAGTTAATCAATATGTTGATTTTCAGGAAAGTTAATAATATTCATACAATCATCTGTTTCAAAGAACTGCAATCCTGTGGCCCCAAATTACAGGTGGTCACTAGAGCACTTTTGACTGTACGATGTGTTCAACAAGTACTTGCTATATTTTTTTTGTCAAGATCCTTTCAAAGTCATTAGCGTGATCTTAGTAATATATCTCTGGTTGCACAATCTATGAATAGGGTATTGCGTTGTTAACTCCATTCATTCAGAAATCTCTTAATCCTTAATTCGTCAAGCCTTTTGAATGTCCATTTGCATTACAAGAGAAGACAGTTTTTGAAAATTTATCACTGATATGACTGGCTTGCTAATCGAGTCGTCATTTCAGTGATAAATCTTCAAAGATTATCTTCTTGGAATGCAAATAGACATGTACCAAGATCAATAAATAATAGATGCTGATAATTCTGCAACACCTGGGTTAATTTACTGTTCACCCATTGTGATTAGAAGCACTTGTCATTCAGTCTAACTACCATATACACACATACTCAGTCATGTGTTATCTCAGCCATAGGAATTAACATTTAAACATTTGAACCCTGAAATGCGAGAACATTAATCAAGGTGAGGGTGAGCGAGGGCCCCCGCCCACCCATCCCACCTTATGCCAGGAAAGGGACAGAGCAAGACAGAAGAGATGGTTTGGGTGTCACATGAAGAGCCATAGATTTATTGCAGTGCTAAGCGCTGGGTCCGCGGTGTCACATGAAGAGCCATAGATTTATTGTAGTGTTAAGTGCTGGGTCCGCACGGATCCCATACAATATAGAGAGCCTCAGAGCGCTTCCGCACGGATCCCATACAATATAGAGAGGCTCAGAAGGCTATATATATAGCTAAGATCTATGGTCCTCCATATACAATAAACTAAACTAAACATAACTAACAATTTATATACATAATATATCATAGTACATGGTGTAAGCATTCTAAGCAATACATGTGTAGTGCATGGAGTGCGGGGGCACGCAGGTCGGGTGGGAGGGAAAAACCTTTAATAAATCTAGCAGAGAAGCGTGTAAAAGGCAGCAGCTACAAAACTGATATGAGTATGCCCACGGGCACATGCGAGGGTATATCGCACCACTCGTGGATATAGAGAAACTATTGGATGCCCTGGGCAAGGGGAAGAGGAGCAAGGCACGTGCCTCGCGCATGGTCGGTTTGTGATAGGGTCACAGCGACCCTCATCAATATTCATGGCCTGGGCACACATGCGTGATACGACACATACGAAGCCGTGTGCCCCACAGGTGGTCGGCTGATAAAGTCTGTCGCCAGATTAGAGACAGGAAACACAGGCTATTTGGGCATGGTTTAATAAGCCAACAAAGGGCCGCAGTTGATCGATTACAAAGGACTGGATCCCATGGTCAGTAAACCGAGACAAGGAGTGATCACAGGAGACTGATAAGGAATGCACCCACTCCCCCTCCCGAATTAATAGCATATTAATAATATTAATATTTCCCTTAATTCAGGTATTGAACAAGCTGGTGAATATTTTGAAACAAATTTGGCTGGAAAGCTTTGCATACAGCTGTATTTTTAATGTAATTTGACTGGAAACTGTTGCTGGCATAGGCACAGCAGCTATCAATCAAATTACTTTCCAGATATTCAACATTATATTTGATAACTATTTTGAAAGTAATTTTACTGGCACATGTTCTTTCCATGGACACAATAGCGATCAGTGAAATTACTTTCAAAATAGTCAACAGAAATCAGGAAATTAAATTCTCTAATGGTTACCCCTTAAAGGTGAAATAAGTATTATTTCTTTCATAGGAAAGTTCCATTTGCAAGACAAATAGACTATTTTTGAAAATGTTACACTGCAATGACTACTTCGATAAGCGAGCCAGTTATTCCAATGGTAAAATTTTAAAAATATTCTTTTCTTGGTCTGAAAATTGACATTCTTTAAGATCAATACAGAAGCTGTGTTTGGTCATTTTGCATTCCTGGGTTAATAATAATATGCTATTCTATTATTGATATTCTATAGTACATGTTGTTTATCCTGCTTAAATAATTTGTAAATCTAAAACAAATGGATTATTTTAATTTCCAACAGTGATTATTAAAAAATCTAAAATCATTTCTCATACGTTAAAACCCACTACATGATTATGTTACAAAATGTTTTCCCAAAGATAGTGACTCCCAGCAGATGCATAGTTGACAGATGTATACTACGGTATTCAAGAATTTCAGTACCAGAGGTTTGTCCACATATTCAAATGCATTTGTAAATGCATTTGCATTTGAATAAGTTTCAAACATTTGCATTTGCATTTAAATGCAATTGAGCTAGGCTGCATTTTCACTTGCATTTACATTTAAATCATTTGCAAACATTTGCATTTAAATGCAATACCCTGCACTTGTACCCAAGCCTGTATGTTACGCCGTCTGTCTGTTTGTCGGCATCCAATCGTGGTTTCACCATATTGGGACTAAACTTGGACACGTACTTCCTTATATCAAAAAGGATGGAGCAAAATGATATTGAGGTCATGAGATCAAACTTCAAGGTCACTGACCTTGGTATAACACTATCTTTTACCGTTAATTTTTGGTTTCGTCAACATATTGTCTTATGCCTCAGAATTCGTTCTCCATATTGGGTTAAGTTTTTCGTTTAGCTCAATATATTGTCTTATATCTCAGGATTGGTTCACCCTATTCACACTAAACTTGGACACATGCATCCGTATATCAAGGGGATGTAGCGCAATGATGGGGAGATCATGAGGGCAATGTTCAAGGTCACTCTGAACTTTGTATATAACTCTTTATTTACGGTTACATTTTTGTTTAGCGCAACATTTTGTCTTATACCTCATGATTTGGTCACCCTATTCGGACTAAACTTGACCACTTGCTTCCTTATCCAATGGGGATGTAGTTCAATGATATTGAAGTCATGAGATAAAAGTTCATGTTCACTCTGAACTTGGTATGTAAAAATTGTTTGCGGTTAGATCTTTGGTTTAGATCAACATATTGTCTTATATCTGAGCATGACTTCACGCTATTGTGACTAAACTTGGACACCTGCTTCTTTATGTCAAAGAGATGGATCACAATGGTATCGAGTTCATGAGGTCAAGGTTCAAAGTCAGTTTGAAGTTGGTATAAAACTACTTTTTACAGTTAAGTTTTTCGTTTAGCTTAGCATATCGTCTTATATCTCGGCATAGCTTCACCTCTTTTGCACTAAACGTGGACACATGCTTGTTAGTCTCAAGGGGATGAAGCACAATGATATTGACGTCAAATGTCAAGGTCATTGTACCATTTGAGTTGTATAAAATGCGGATTAACAGTACCAGTAGATTCTTCTGCTTAGCTCATTTTGCCTTTATTTCACAATTGGCCAAATTATTGGAACTAAGCATGGTCATTCTGTTATTCCAACCAGTCGGAGCAGCACAAAGACATTCAGACTTCTGAGGTCAAGGGCATTGTGATCTAGATACAAGTCTAGATTTGCATTTGGAAATGCATAATGCCAGGATTTTCGTCAATATCCTGTCAGTGTAACATTTATGTCTTGTTTCTGGTTTAGTTTTGTGCTTGCCTTGACTTACTCCATACCAGTTAGATTTTCTGTTTAGCTCATGCAGTTACAGTTGAACTATCAGGGTTATAATTAACCAACCTTCATCTATAGCTTTATTACTGCATCTATCAATAGTACAGTACATTTATCCCATTCCTATGCATATTTTAAGCCCAGCGACTGTTATTTCTGGTTAAGTTTTGTGGTTCCCATGACTTAGTCCATACCATTTAACTATCAGGGTTATAATAAACAAACTTCATCTGTAGTTTTATTAACGTATTTCTATCAATAGTACAATACATTTATCCCATTCCTACCTATATTTTCACCTCAGGGACTTATTTCTGCTTATTTTGTGTGTGTATGGTTAACTTAGTCCATACAGGTTTACCTTTCAGTGTAGCTCAGCTACAGCTAAACTATCATGTTATTTCTGGTTGTTAATAAGTTTTGTGTTAGATTAACAGTCCATAGAGTAAAGATTTTCTGTTTAGGTCTGCTACAGCTAATCTATCATGGTTATGGTAAGCAGACTTCATATACAGCTTTTTACTGCATTTATGTCAATAAGATAATACACTTTAGTTAGCCTTCTGTCATCATTCTTCATATGTACACATATAAAACAGACGAGCTGTATGGTTGCACTGCAACCACATTTCTCGTTTTCTTTAGCTCTGCAAATTGGCATATATACATATGACATGAATGACATATCACATGGTCAAGATCTCAGTGAAACTGGTAGAAAAATTAGTTTCTTTTAAATCATCCTGAGTTTCTATAATTGTGATCTGAACGGTGTCTAATTTAATATAATATCAACTAACATGTTGATAGGCATTTCTATTATCATGCTTTCAATCAAATTGTTTTCTTTCTTTAATGCCAATAATTAATGCCATATAGGCATATATAGTGTGAAATAGGATCAGAAATGTTTACATAATTTGATATTAGAATAATCTCTGTAGGTATGCATTATGGTGTACATTTTTAACCCTTTAAACCTCAAATTTGTTCCAAAAAATTCCAATTTTCTCATAGAAAATGTCTGTTTACAGACCAAGATAAGATTTTTTATGAAAATTTACCACTGGAATGAGTGGCTCGGTTATCGAGCCAGTCATTTCAGTGGTAAATTTTCAAAAATTGTCTTTGTTTACAAATGAACATTTCTCAAGAACACGACAGGTGTTTTTAGCTGGCTTGAGTGTTAATGGGTTAATGATACTATTTGATAACTAATAAGCAGCCAAATAAATAATGTAATTCCTCCATGTAAAACTGTTATCAAGTTTCATATGTATTTAAGTACGTCAACTAAGTATTTTCCGAAAAAATGGATATATGGTCCTCCTCCTCCTTCCCCCCCCCCCCCAACCCCACCTCCTCACCACCAGTTGGACCTGTTCTTGCCATATGCCGCAACAGATCCCAGTCAAATAAGTTTCAAAATAGTCAACATATATACTTCCTACATGAGAAAGAATTTGTCATTTCTGGTCTCTAACTTTCAAAGAACACTTGACTTTATTAGTCATGTGACTGACTTATTCTGACCATCTGTCTTTATCGGTCATGTGACTGACTTATTCTGACCATCTGTCTTTAGTGGTCATATGACTGACTTATTCTGCCAACCTGTCTTTAGCAGTCATGTGACTGACTTATTCTGACCACTGGTATTTAGTGGTCATATGACTGACTTATTCTGACCACCTGTCTTTAGTGATTATGTGACTAACTTATTCAGACCACCTGTCTTTAGCAGTCATGTGACTTACTTATTCTGACCACCTGTCTTTAGTGATCAGGTGATGGTGTATATATATATATATATATATATATATGTATATGTATATATATATATATATATATATATATATATATATATATATATATATGTATATGTATATGTATACACACTCTAACTCATTGAGATCACTAGCTGGTGTTCATTATATCAGATTTTTATTCTAAATGGTATTAATTTGTCTGCATGCTGCATGCCATCAAAGTAATGGAGAGTTGTAAAGCTGCATGTGCAAAGATACCAGCTTAACCTACTATAGCTATGAATTATTGTCACTAATTGTTATAATATGAAAAGAATGTTTAAAACTCTTAGACTAGATAAGCTAATTAATTTTTGACATTTTACATAGCATGCCTGATAATAAAAAAACTAAGAATTATGTTCGAATATGTGAGAGAGAAGTAATTAGTAGGGCATCACACAGATTTACACATACAAGAACACACGCACACATGCACACACGCACGCACGCACGCACGCACGCACGCACACACACACACACACATACTCGCTGATAATGGATCATTATGACTTTGTGAAAACATTAACTATTATAAAGCATTCAGATATAGGTTAATATATATACTGATAATCAGCTTTATTATTTTGCTGCAGGTCATTGAAATGTTCTTTTTCTAGTTTAGCAATGGTAAAATATAGCAATCTGTGTGACATGGTTTGCTATATGCGCATAGGATATCTTAAACTTGTTCTGATACCATAGCAAATACATGCTACAAGTTTTTTAATTTTCATTTGAATCTACCTTTGAAAACAATTCAGCGTAGTTGTTTTCAAAAGTATTATTTTCTGTCCGTATACTCTCCTTATTAGCTCACCTGGCTGCCAAGTGAGCGTATGTCATGGCGACCATCCATCGTGTGTCCGTCGTCCGTCCATCCGTCAACTTTTCCTTTAAACGACTTCTTCTCAAGAACCGCGGGGCTAATTTCAATTATATTTGGCAGGAAGCATCCTTAGGGCATAGGGATCCAAGTTTGTTCAAATGAAGCCGATCGGCCAATTAGGATCTTGGATTTTGGCTGATTTTTAGAAACGTCTTTAAAAATCTTCTCTGAAACCGCTTGAGGGATTGAAGGAAACCTCATGAAATATGATCTAGGGCAAGAGCTCAACCAAATTTGTTCAAGGGAACTTAATTGGTTGAATAGTTCGGCAGCCATCTTGGTTGACCTAGTTTTATCGAAAATAACCTCCAGAACCGCTGAAGGGGTTAGACCGAAATTTGGCAGATATGATTAGGGACTAAGGGCCAGTAAAGTATGTTCAAGAGAAGTTGAACCATCAAAAAACATGGCCGCCGTGGGCCAATCAAAATATAGCATGTTTGGCGGCCATATTGGATTTTTTTATTTGATGGATTTTGAGGCCGAAATTGGTTTTATGTAGGTTTTTGGGTATTCTGATCTCAAATTTACAATTTTCGAAACTGTCGGATAAACGGTTTGGTGGCCATCTTGGATCATTTCCCCCTTCCCCCCCCCCCCCCAAAAGCTCCCATACTAAAGCAATGGGAAATTTAAAATATCTTCTTCTCGAGCACCATTGGGCCGATTTCAATTATATTTGACATGAAGCATCCTTAAGGCATACAGATTCAAGTTTGTTCAATGAACCCGATCTGCCAATTTGGCCGGCGACCATCTTGGATTTCGGCCGATTTTTAGAAATGATTTAAAAAACTTCTCCCAAACCATTTGAGGGATCGATTCAAAACTCAGGAAATATGATCTAGGGTAAGCGCTGAGTCAAGTTTGTTCAAGGGAACTTGATTGACCAAATGGTTCAGCAGCCATCTTGGATGACCTAGTTTTCATAAAAACAACTTCTTCCCCAGAACCACTGAAGCGATCAGGCCAAAATTGGTGATATATAATTAGGAACTAAGGGCGATTAATGTTTGTTCAAGAGAAGTTGATTCATCAAAAAACATGGCTGCGTGGACCAATCAAAATATAGTGTGTTTGGAAGCCATATTGGATGTTTTTATTTGATGGATTTTAAGGCCGAAATTCGTTTTATACAGGTTTTCCTGCCAAAAGCTCCCATACTTAAGCAATGGGAAATTTAAAATGTCTTCTCGAGAACTACTGGGCCGATTTGAATTACATTTGGCAGGAAGCATCCTTATGGCATAGAGATTTCATTTTGTTCAAACGAAGCCGATCGGCCAATTTGGTCGGTGGCCATCTTGGATTTCGGCCGATTTTTAGAAGTGTCTAAAAAATCTCGTTCTCCGAAACGGCTTGGGGAATCGATTCAAAACTTATGAAACCTCATCTAGGCAAAGAGATAAGCCAAGCTTGTTTAAGACGGCTTGATTGACTGAATGGTTCGGCAGCCATCTTAGATGACCTAGTTTTCCCGAAAACGACTTCTCCAGAACCGCTGAATGGATCAGGCCAAAATTTGGGAGATATGATTAGGGACTAAGGGCCATTAAAGTGTGTTCAAGGGAAGTTGCTCCGTCAAAAAATATGGCCACCGTGGGCCAATCAAAATGTAGCATGTTTGGCGGACATATTGGATTTTTTTTTTGGATGGATTTTGAGGCCAAAATTGGTTCTATGTATGTTTTTGGGTATTCTGAGCTCAAATTTGCAATTTTCGAAACTGTCGGATAAACGGTTTGGTGGCCATCTTGGATAATTTTCTCGTCAAAAGCTCCCATGCTAAAGCAATGGGAAATTTAAAATATCTTCTTGAGAACTACCAGGCCGATTTCAATTATATTTGGCAGAAGCATCCTTAGGGCATAAGGATCCAAGTTTGTTCAAATGAACCCGATTGGCCAATTTTCCCAGTGGCCATTTTGGATTTTGGCCGATTTCAGGAAATGTCTAAAAATCTCCGAAACCACTTGGGGATCTTTATCTAGGCCATGAGGTAAGCCAAATTTGTTCAAGAGGACTTGATTGACCAAATGGTTCAGCGACCATCTTGGATGACCTGTTTTGCATGAAAATGACTCCTCCAGAACCGCTGAAGGGATCGGGCCGAAATTTGGGCCATTAAAATTTGTTCAAAGGATGTTGATCCATCAAAAAAACATGGGCGCCGTGGGGCAATCAAAATGTAGTGTGTTTGGCGGCCATATTGCACTTGCAAAAATGTCCACAAACTCATTTAAAAGACTACTAAACCACCCACCAACAATTTTGACAAAAATTGATGGTGCTCCAGGTGAGCGACACAGGCCCCTTGGGCCTCTTGTTTGTTAATCTTATATGGATAGAAAATGCATTTTAGAACCACATGTTATCAATTCTTATTCTACAATATTTTATCAGATGAGTTATATTTTTATTGGTCAACTGAACCAACCACCTGATGATCCTTGACAACTCTTGAATACAATATAATAGTGTTATAGCATTAGAGTTATTACAGACCCACCTCATAATGGACCTTTCCACTTTTATCTGTGCCCTGTCCATCTCAATCAAAGCTCCACCCACACCATGTCCATGTTAGGATCGATTGATCTCTGAACTCCCTGACTCAATTTCCAAAAACCTACATGTAAGCTGTTGAATATTTTGTAACTAATTTGACTGGATGCTGTTGCTGCCTATGGCAGCAACAGCGGCCGGTCAAATTAGTTTCAAAATATTTGACAGAATGTTTATTAAATATTAAAGACATACAATTCGTACAATGTGTCGGACTATTAAGCGTTAAAGACGGACTATATTGAATCATTCATGACATAATGATTATGAAGTCATCATACATGTCACTTAGTTAATTATGACATCATATGATCGATGGATAAACTGGAAAGGTTAATTGTGTACATTCTATCAGCTTTTGTATGTGGTTGTGTTATAGGATCTATACAGACACACATATATGCGATTCCGAGTATTTACGGAAATATAAGTATCTTAGGTAGTTATATTGGATTTCTACCACCAGTTTTATTATTAGATAATTTATGTAATTAGATCTAAGGTGTCATAGGAAACTGATGTACATTTTTATTCAAGATAGCAGTATGAGGTTTTATATATCTGTATAGATTATAAAAGACACCCGCATGCAAATATTTGTAGATATAACAATATTTGAAGTGGGGATTTAAAATTATAAAATTTGGTCTAACGTAGCAAAATCTGTGTTGAAAGTCTATAAATACTCATTTGTATGATGCCACTATTGGATAATAATCTATATAAACATGATGTTGACAATCATACATTTTAGACTAACCAATGTTTGCTCATATGCTTTCTTACAGAAATCCAATGTTGAGTGCACACAGTTGTGACAGTGTCATGTATGAATCGCAGGAACTCTCAGTCGACATCTTATCTGAACGGTCTGAAGCCACAGAAGCAGGAAGCATCCGAGAGCCCCAACATTTCAGCCGAGTGTATGTCAGTATTGACGACATCGTCTTTCCAGACCTTCTGGAAGAACTCATACCTGTTACTAATCTGGATACGGGTTACATGATTGACTCGGAAGAAACATTTGATGAGCGGTCAGTATCAAACCAGGAATTGGCCAAGGAACGAGAAGATGGTGAGGGTTCATCGGGGGTTCAAACACCTCCAAAGGAAACATTGCTAGACTTGACTTCAGCAGAGAGGAATAGCTTGAATGATCGGTCCAAGGGAACAGTTCACAGGAATTCATCTCTAAATGAACTGGAGATGGAAATGGGATTAGGTGGTGGTGGTGACATTACAAATAAATTTATTAAACCATCTTTGAAAAAGTCCAATGAGGATGTTAACCATATACCATTTAAAGGTACGTGTAGATATAGTAATAAAAGTAACCATATTCTTCCATTTCGCACTGATCAAGTTAGTTTAATTTCAAACGAGAAGATTGATTTCATCGACCAGGCTGAAAACAAACCTCTGGTGAGCGCTGAGAAGATGAATGGTGTTCCTCATCTGCTGTCCAGACGCAGACTATCAAGTGGCAAATTAGAGTTGCCTTATGAAGAGGCCAGCACCAAGTTGTGATGTATGATGTTATAACATAATACAGTGAAAGCTCTCCGAATAGACCCTCACGTGACTGACAGATTTGCTCAATTGTGTCATTCTAGTATCTGACGTCATAATCTATTACAGCACATTTAAGCTGATGTCGCAATACATCTTGACATATCTAACTTCTTCATGAACATTGAAAAGAAAAAGACTCTCACAGATTGTATGTCTCTGATGGTTTTACTATTTAATAAACATTGTCTTGAGTGTTTTGAAACTAATTTGACTGGACATTGTTGCTGCCTATTGCCAGAGGCAGCAATAGCACTCAGTCAAATTAGTTGCAAAATATTCAGCAGCTTACCTGTATCGTTACTTTGAAATTGGGATTCTGAGAATTCAGGAGTCAACACGTATAAAAGTTGGGTGGAGCTTTGCTTAGAAGTGGGCGTGGCATAGCTAGAAGCTAGAAACACGCAGTTGACGCACACCAGAGAGCGTAGGACCAGCTACGTCACTAATCCATTATAAGTTAAGCGCTACTAGAGATAGTAAAGTCTTTATTTCAAATTATTCCAATTCATTTTCTTTTTTTATCGGTGTTGGTATATTTCATATTGTATGAAATTACTAATAAAGATCATTTGATAGTTCACATTAGTCTTCCTTTAAATATGATTTTAAAATTATTTATCTCGGGTTTATTCTGCCTAGCGCGAAGGAAATTAAAAAAAAATATTGATCAGAATATTTCTTTCAATGAAACAATTTGATCTCAGGCTGTCCGGTCAATTGTGTTGAAAATTTGATGCAAAATATCAATTTTCATCCGTAACTATATTAGTTTATGAAGCATGTATTTATATCATGGTAAGTGCCATATTATTATTGTATAAACTTACAGTTTAATACTGCAATTTAAATCCATATTTTATCTTGTATTATATTGATTTTATATCGAACCTTTTCACATATCATGAAAATTAACTCTAAATCTTATATCTCAAAGATACAGAAGCTGTTTTTGCGTACAGTCATCACATTACTTTCAAAATGCTCAAATGATTAGTTCTGCTTGTTTTGAATTCCAGAATTGAAAGAGCTAATTAAGTCATAAATCCACATACATAATGCTTTGATCCTATCATGGCTAAGCCAGCTAAAAGCATCTTCTATAGTGGTCCTGGGGAATGTCCATTTGCGGGCCAAGAGAAAAATATTTTTGAAAAGTTGCCACTGAAATGACTGGCTCGATAACTGAGCCAGTCATTTCAGTGGTAAATTTTCAAAAAATAGCCTTGGTCTACAAATTAACATACTGAAATATTGAAATATTTTGATTTTCTAGATAAAATTTAGCCAATAAAGGGGTAATAGTGGAGGTGAATTGACCCTTTACTGCTTGAAATTCCAGCATCTTAATTTTAAGACAGCTATACACGAAGGTGTTGAACAAATCAAGAAAGTATGTAATGGGGCGTCTCATTCACTATGCCGTATGGGAAAAATCCGTCATCTTTTGGATCAGGCCAGCACTGAGAAATTAGTGCATGGTTTTGTGACATCGAAGCTAGATTACTGTAATAGCTTGTTCTATGGTCTTCCGGACTACAAGATCAAAAAAATCCAGCATATACAGAATTCTGCTGCTAGACTGGTCACCGGACGTAAACTAGATCGTCATGCGGATATGACTCCAGTACTCAGAGCTTCATTGGCTCCCAGTCGAACAGCGGATTCTGTTCAAAATTTTGTGCATAATTTTCAAGGTTATATGCCACGGTGAGTCAATGTCTAGCTAGCTCACTGATATCATTAAAGTTCAAAAGCCTTCATACCGCACTAGGAGTAGCGTTGAGGTGAAGCTGACCCCCTTCTCTTATAAATCCCATGGCAAGAAACCCTCAAAACAGTACGGTGACCGTGCCATGAGTGTAGCCGCATCGAAACTGTGGAATACTCTTCCACTTGAGTTGAGATTTTTTACTAAATTTACCAATTTTAAATCAAACCTAAAAACATTTATTTTTAAACAACATTTTAGTTAATGTGTATGTGTCACTGCTTTGTGTTATATATTATATGATATGCCTGTTTTTAGTGTACATGTACAGACTGTTGAGACTTGTGCGTAATGGTCTTTAAAAAATAAATATAATTATGGTTGTTGAATATTTTGAAACTAATATAACTCAAACCTGTTCCTGCCATAGGCAGCAATGGCTCCCTTCAAATTAGTTTCAAAATATTCAGAAGAATATTCCATTCATCATAAAGGGTTAAGAAATGTTTTACATTGACGAGGATAGAGATGATTTTTAATAATTGTTTACTTTGAGAGACATTTGAGAAATTTGTCTCATCTTCCTTCATACCATAATAAATGCTTGATGTTTTCTATTTGCTATTATTGAAGAAATAATCAGTCTTGTATCCCTTGTTTATATCAGCCAGGATACATTTAATGATATTCATTCCAATATATATAATTAAGTTATCAATATTTTTTGCAATAATTGACTATAGCCAATATTAATGCTGTCATACCAGATATATTATGCATAGGTTTTATACAAATAATTTATATAAATATGTGCAATTTTATAGAGTCATTCAGCTGTAATTGTTATCTAACATTTTGCATTGTTTGAGCTTTTCTACTTTTATGTATCTTCATTATAAATTATCAGGCTTAACCCTTTCACTGACAAATCCCAGAAATTTATGTTACTGCATAAAATTTATTTTGTTGAACATTTTGAAATGAATTTGACTGGAAGGCGTGGCTTGCAGCAATGGCTTCCAGTCAAATTAATTTTAAAATATTCAACCTGTTTCCTGTACGGTTGCCTTGAAAATGGTATATGGGGAATTCATTGGTAAAAGGGTTAAAAGAATTGCATCTACTGCATATCATTGAAACAACTTTTTGTTGTCTAGGAGCTAGAGCTCTATGGTGGTAGGCTTCAGAATACTTATACAGCAAGTTGATTGCTCAATTTTACAGTGGCCAAGTGCATGAAACGATCATAAGACGACATCCGACGTATCTGTGTATATTATATGCGAAGATATGGTGGCTGTTGCCTTGCGATCATTTTATGCAGTCGGCCTTACCAGGATGGTAGGCTTCTTCAACAGAAAACTTTAAAATTTGAAAGCCATCTGGGATTTCTGAAAATGTCAAGGAAATTGGAAAAAAATACTTACCGTAGCTCCTAATTGATTGTTAGGCCAATTTCAACCAAACGTGTCTGAAAGGACCTTAACATGATACTTTTCAGAAAATAATACAAAATCTGATTCTCAAATTTTGTGGCACTACCATTTGCAGACCAAGAGAAGCTTATTTTTTTTAATTCACTACTAGAATGACTGGCTCGGTTATCGAGCCAGTCATTCCAGTGGTCAATTAAAAAAAATAGGCTTCTCTGGTCTGCAAATGGACATTTTTCAAGACCAGTGCTGAAGCCGTTTTTGGTTCGATATGTGTGTTAAATGGTTAATCCATGTTTTTATTATCATTACCTCATATGAGATGTTATTCTTCTCTCATAATCTCACTTTAAAGATTTTCACTGAAAGTGATGACCAGTGTAATTGTAAAAGAACTCTTTAGTCAAGAAAATAGAAACTGATGTCTATTCTTTATATATTTTAACCTTTTAACACTCATATCGGCTAAATACAGCTTCTGTAGTGCTCTTGAGAAATGTCCATTTGCAGACCAAGAGGAGACTATTCTTGAAAATTTACAACTGGAATGACTGGCTCGATAACCGAGCCAGTCATTCCAGTCGTAAATTTTCAAAAAATGTCTTCTCTTGTTCTGCAAATGGCTATTTTCTATGAGAAAATTGAATTTTTTAAAACAAATGTAGGTGTTAAAGGGTTAATATAATTTTGTTTGACTTGCTCCCTTTGATTGTTTTTTTACATTTGTGTGATTGTACATAATTATATTTTTATCTTATCTTTGTCTGTTATACAATATTTTTTAATTGTTTTATCATAACACAGATTCAAACTATCTATCAGTACAAACATCCAAGATTTGATTTTACCTTATGCAATATTTTTTAATTGTGTTATCATAACACAGAATCAGACTATCTATCAGGACAAACATCCAAGATTTAATTTTATCTAATGCAATATTTTTTAATTGTTTTTTCATAACACAGAATCAGACTATCTAGCAGGACAAACATCCAAGATTTGACTTTAGTCTTGTAATATTGATTGATAGCTTGCTTTCATATGTACCTTTCCTCTCTCAGCTCTGTTTGTGTTCTTTTTATTGAATTACTGACATTCTTCAATTCACTCCACGTCTATGTATTCATGGTGTGTGTGTGTGCGTGTGTGTGTGTGCGTGTGTGTGTGTGCGTGTGTGTGTGTGTGTGCGTGTGTGTGTGTGCGTGTATGTGTGTGCGTGTCTGTGTGTGCGTGTGCGTGTGCGTGTGTGCGTGTGCGTGTGTGTGTGTGTGTGTGTGTGTGTGTGTGTGTGTGTTGTCTCCTTACCCTCCTACATCTTCCCTCCATTTATCTGATGTTTGGGATCACCAGAATAGGGGTACCTGATCCGTCACTCCGTATATCTGACGTCATAATCAATTACACCACTTGTTTGCTGACATCACAATCTGATGACATAACTACATCATGGAAATTTAAGTCTGTCACAAAGGTGTATGCATGCATTGTATGTCTGATGATTTTACAATTTTAATAAACATTCTGTCCAGTATTTTGAAACTAATTTGACTGGGAGCTGTTGTTTTCATAGGCAACAATGGCCTCTAGTCAAAGTAGTTTCAAAATAGTCAGCAGCTTAACGATATAGAAACCTTGAAATTGAGGTTCTCAGTAATCTGGTTAAAAATTGATTCGAACATGTATTAGAAGTGGGCAGAGCTTAGCTAGAAATGGGCAGGACATAGCTAGAAACAGATTCCTGTATAGGTATATCATATATGGTAGATAACATAGCCACCTTACAAGGAGACTGGCGTAAATTTAAGAACTGTAAAATGTATAAATTATTCTTTGTTGCCAAAATGGTGGCCCATATAGTTTTATCACACCATTTTCCATCTCAAACAAAATTTTATGTCCTTTTGTATATATTATTGTGTTTGTATAAAAATGTAAATAATGTGAAAGAATCAAAAGCTAACACTGTGATGTTTTATTTATAAAATCAAAAATGTTAGTCTCCATTTACTTACACACCTGGGTGAGCTTATGCAATGGTGATTTGTATGTCTCTCTGTGCGTCTTAACGCCGTCTCTCATTCGTCAATAATTATGGAATGTTTACTTACAGACCTGGGTGAGCTTATGCAATGGTGATTTGTATGTCTCCGTGCATCTTAGCGCCGTCTCTCATTCGTCAACAATTATGGAATGTTTTACCATTTGTTGATGGATTATGCCGAAGTAGGCAAACATACTTTTTTGGGAATTATTGATTTAATTTTTTTTTTAGGAAATAAGTATGTACCTTATGAATCTGGCCACACATTCAAAGCCCAAATTTGCTACATCCTTCCTTAACTTGGTTTAAATCACTTTGACTTTGTGTAAAATATTTAACGAAGAAAGCTTATCAGGATAGATAATCCATTCTCTTGGAAATGATGTCCATATTGAATTACCTTCATTTTTGTCTCGCCTGCGAAGCAGAAAGCGAGACATAGGGATCACTAATTCAGGTGGCGTTAGCCTCGTTGGCGGCGGCGTTGTCGTCCGTCATCTGTGCAGTTTTGGTTACGGTTTTTCAATCAACTTATTTTTCAACACTGGCTCATCCGATCTCAATGAAACTCTACAGAAGTAATCTATATCATTTTGAAGCCAATGATGAGTAGACTACAGAATTTGATGTTGGGTCAAACTGTGGGCAGAGGGCGGGGTCAAAATTGGCCACCAATCGATTGTAAACGCAACTCCTAGACCATTTCACATAGAAACTTGAAACTTTTGGTATGATTACACATATGGCCAGAGATGAGCATGACACATTGGAATTTTTATATCCCCCCTCCCCCCATGGGCAGGGGTGGGGAAATGGTGGGCAGAAAATAAATTTTATCAAATGTCGTCATCTCACATATCATTTTGAAGCTTGTGGTTAATAGACTACTTGCAAGAAATTATTTTGTTCTTGAGTCAATCTGAGGGCAGTGGCCAGGGGTCAAATTGGTAATCTAATTCTATATATGTACATGGCTTGGACATTATTTTTTCGCAAAATATTTAGTCCTGGGCAGACCAGGTCCTGCGGTAACTTAAAAATGCAAGATATTGGTATCTTCTAATACCTCTTGTCTGGTTAAGGTTTTTTATGAACCATTCTTTGTTCAACAACGGATATCAACAAAATTTTACTGCAGCATTAAATACTATGCAGGGGTACTATCTGCATCATTGCCCATTTCATTTTGGGAAATTTGTCCTGCTTTTTCACAGTTTTGGACTTAGAAATTTTTTCATGTTTTTGGGTTAAGGTTTCTATGGACCATATAGCTGAACTATGGTCATTCAGATTTCACTGAAACTTTACAGAAGTGTTATGATGTAGTCTTATCATTACTGATAAGATTTTGGGCAATTTTTACTACTTTTTTCACAGTTTTGGACTTCGACCTTTTTTTACATCGTTACAAGTTTCATTTTTAAACAAATTTCAAGATCATACTATCCGCAGTTTCTAAAAAAAATTTCCAAGTTTGATTGGTTACACTTGTTTGTTGGTGCATTACTAAATATGTGTATTATAAACCATGTCAAGTTTGCTTTGCCAATCAACACTATCCATGCCTTTACAGGTGGGACATTGTATGCTTCAGCGTTCTTGTTTTATTAGCCAGCCTCTATTTGCAGGCCAAGAGTCGTAGCTTTGAAAATTTACCACTGGAATGACTGGCTCGGTAACCGAGCCAGTCATTTTAGTGGTAAATTTTCAAAAATACTATGCTTTGGTGCTGCAACTGGACATTCTTAAGACCATTGCAGTGGGAGTCTTGCCGGCTTGACCATTAAAGGTTACGGTGACACAAGAAGTGTTAAGAAACAATGGCCAAAGAAAGCTGATTACAGCTATAGATGTTTTCAAACTACTGTTTTGAAGTAATTGGTTCTACCTGTCTAAATTAAAAACATGTTTAATGATGATATATGACTATTCAATAAGTGATCTAATATTTCCTTCTGAATTCTGTATGCACAGTGTGTTATTAGCCTGAATTCCTGACATTCTATTAACAGGTTGACACTATCAAGTCCTGTCACACAGTCACTTCTACCAGAGACAGACTATTGTTGGGTCCTTAACCCTTTACCACTCATATCAGCCAAAAATGGCTTCTGCAGTTGTCTTGCAAAATGTCCATTTGCAGAACAAGAGAAGACTATTTTTGAAAATCTACCACTGGAATGACTGGCTTGATAACCGAGCTAGTCATTCCAGTGGTGAATTTTCAAAAATAGTCTTCTCTTGGTCTGCAAATTGACATTTTCTCTGAAAAAAATTGAAATTTTTTAAAACAAATTCGAGGGTTAAAGGATTAAACTCACCACGTCAGAACTAGGATTGCTTCTTTATTTCTGTTCAGTGTCATTACTATGGATGAAATCATGCCAGTGGCTTGTTGGATATTTGAATATTCTCATTCGTTACATTTAACATTTTTTTATAGCATCACCTTAAGAGAAATCAGTCATTTTCCTCCATTGTGCAAATTCTTCCTTAGTTGCATTTTTGAGACATGAGAATGTTTCTGAAACGTAAGCGCTTGTTCAGTGTTTGACACCACTTGTGTGTTGAGTATTTTGGATATTTTCTACATAACCTCATGATTTATGTTTTCGCTAAAATCACACTTCCTGCTTCCTATTTAAATCTGCTCTGACCAATTCAGTGTTTTAGCATTAGTTGATTTAAACAGGATGGTAATGGATTGCAAAGTAAGTAAAAGATGCCCCTTTTGGTGATGGTCATTTGTTCGATGACTCCTGTGATTCTTACTATTTACATCAGGAAGAACCTGCCACTAACCCCCGCAATTGTTTGAATTGCCTTGCTTGAATGCATCAGTTATGAATGTTCACCAGGCTGTGTAAGCTAATGGACCTTTCCAGTTTATCCATCACATGACATCATAATCAACTATGTGACGTGTAGTATAACGTCCTAGTCAATGATGTCATGGATGACGTAGATAAGTATGTCACGAATGCTTAATTGATGACGGGCTATGCGTTGTTTACTATATAATAAACATACTGGTAAATATTTTGAAACTAATTTGACTGGGTGCTGTTGCTGGCAGCCAAAATATTCAACAGCTTATCTGTATAGTTTTCTGGAAATTTATATTCAGGGAGTTCAATGATCGATCGATCCCAACCCATGCGAGGTGTAAGTCGAGCTTAGCTAGAGATGGGCGGGACATAGCTAAAATGTGAAAGGTCTATTAGAAGCTGGTTGAATGGGGAAGAATGAGTGTACATATAATACTAGAACTTTCACTCACAGGTTAATGACATCAATGGAGGTAATTTTATATGGAATTGAATACCAAGAGCGTGGATTACCTATCATAATAGCTACTGGACAGCCATGTCAAGTTTTCTTGCTAAAATATTTGACATGAGATCAAAGACCATTGTTGTCAAACATATTACAAATTTTTGCCATTTTCTTTATATAAAATATGACCAGTATTTGCATCATTGCAGTTCCACATAAGCCAGATGAGCATTATGACTCTTGAGCCATTTATTACATACTTTAATATTTATTCTTAAAGATTGGCATAAGGCTGGTCATATTCTTAACTATTCACTATAAACAAGCTTTCTATTAATATAACTGGGTCGCTAAGGAAGGGAGGTAATTCTGCCAAGTTGCAATCTGTTGTAGGAATGTCTGCCCTTAGCTGTGTATCCTTACCCTACTGCTGTAGTAGGCTGGAATTCCATATACAGATACAGATGTTGCTCAGAATGCAATACTTGTAAAACTATTTATTTTTAATATATCGTTTATATGTTATATACAATATATGTTGATGATTTTAGCGAAATAGAGCAGCTGCTTTTGAATGCTTTGTCCATTATTAGCTCACCTTGCTTGAAAGGCCAAGTAAGCTTATGACATGGCGGTTGTCCATCGTCCATCCATCCATCAAATCGCTTCTTCTCCTTAACGGTTTGACCGATTTCAACCAAATTTGGCTGGGATGATCCTATCCTGGTACCCTCCAGAATTTTTTGTCCAAATATTGATTTGTCAAATTTTTAAGGTGAAAACCTTAGATTTTATGAAAAATTTATCGGAAATTGTTAAAATGCTACTCCTCCATATCCGCTTGACATAAATCAACCAAATTTGGCTAGATGGATTCTATAGTGACAGGTTCTAGAAAGTTTATTCAGAATTTTGGTTGATCAATTTTTTGGGTGAAAATCTTAGATTTTATGAAAAATCTACCGGAAATGGTCAAAATGGTACTCCTTAGCTCCTTGACATATTTCAACCATATTTGCCTAGATGAATTCTATGGTGATAGGTTCTATTGCTTCTATTCAGAATTTCGATTGGTAAATTTTTTAGCGGAAACCCTTAGATTTTATGAAGAATTTACCGGAAATGGTCAAAACTCTACTCCTCCATAGCCGCCTGACATATTTCAACCAAATTTAGCTAAATGGATTCTATGGTGATAGGTTCTAGAACGTTTATTCAGAATTTTGATTGATCAATTTTTTGGGTGAATATCTTACATTTTGTTAAAAATCTACTGAAAATAGTCAAAATGCTACTCCTCTTCAGCTTCCTTACATATTTCAACCAATTTTGACTGGATGATTCTATGGTGGTTGGCTCTAGAACATCTATTCTTTATTTTGAATGATATAATTTTTTGGGTGAAAATCTTAGATTTTGTAAACGTTTCCAGAAATTGTCAAAACGCTATTCCTCATTAACCTCTTGGTGGATTTCAACCTAGTTTGGCTTGAAGGACCCTCGATGGAAGTAGGTTTCAGACCTTGTATACAGATTTTTGATTGGTAAATGTTTTTGTGAAATCTTGAATTGTATGAAAATTTACCGGATATCGCTCAAAAGGCTACTCATCATTAACTGCTTGGCCGCTTTCAGCCATGGTGGCAGGCTTCAGATCTAGGTTGCAGAATTTTGTTTGGTCAGTTTTTGGGTGGCCATCTTGGATTTTCCAAAAGTTTTGGTAAATCAGTTAAAAGCCTACACCCTATTATCTGCTTGGCAGATTTCAATCAAATCTCAGCTGGAAGGGCCGTATGTGGGTGGGCTTCAGAATGTATATACAGAAGTTTGATTGGTCAATTCTTTTGGTGGCCATCTTGAATTTTTCAAAAATTGTCCATGTCTTTAAATGCAAATGGTTCAAATGCTAATGGTCCAGGTGAGCGCCACAGGCCCTTGGGCCTCTTGTCTTATATTCATTTTCTTGGCCCGATTTTACTATTATGTATTTAACAGTTAAGTTCACACATCAATATTAAATGTCTGACTGCTACAAGACACCAGACAATGAGGACAAAAACACTTGACATGATGAATATTTTGAAAACAATTTAGTGGGGGGTGGTGGGGTGGCCGAATCAGGATCAAAATCTAGAAATTCTCTCAGCCAGATCCTTTGTTGCGTTAAAATTTGAGCCAAATCGGATTAGATTTGTCTTAGATACAGCACTGGACGCACACATGAATGCGTGCACGCACATACAAGAATGCACACACAGACACCATACATGCACTCACACATGAACACATGATTGCAATTCCTTCACCATTAAAGACTGAGAGTGATGATCATATACAGCATATAAATAGTGTTGTTCTAGAGGTTCTCTGTGATGTTTGTTAATAAATTATGCTATATAAACAGATATAAATAGTGATTTCCGATCTAGTCGAAAATAAAGAAAACTTTTATACAGCAGTAATTTTATGAAACTGTTCTGTATTGGTTTTGTTTTGTTAGTCAATCATCTAGATGTATCCACAGAGTAGGTCTACCAGCTGGTATTTCATTTGTAAATATATCCTTGTGAGCGGAACATTTGCCCTATTTCTGCACAATATCTGCAACAAACTGCACTATATCTTCATTAGCTAATTGCAAATTGATTACCATAAGGCGAAATATGGTTGCTCCATCATTGTGCATGTTGCAAATTGATTACCATACGGTGAAATATGGTTGCTGCATCAGTGTGCATGTTGCAAATTGATTACCATAAGGTGAAATATGGTTGCTGCATCATTGTGCATGTGAGTAGTAAACATCATAGTTAGACGCCGTTGCTGATTGGCTAATAGTGGCTAAACTAGACCACTCCCCCACTCCTTATATGATCATGAGAAAAGCCCTTTTATATACTATATCTTCATTAGCTAATTGCAAATTGATTACCATAAGGTGAAATACGTTTGCTCCATCATTGTGCATGTTGCAAATTGATTATCATAAGGTGAAATATGGTTGCTGCATCATTGTGCATGTTGCAAATTGATTACCATAAGCTGAAATATGGTTGCCACATCATTGTGCATGTGAGTAGTAAACATCATAGTTAGTCACCATTGCTGATTGGCTAATAGTGGCTAAACTAGACCACTCCCTCGCTCCTTATATGATCATGAGAAAAGCCCTTTTATAGTAGAAGTGGGGGCCATGGCTCATGACCATATACGGCATGGGTGTTGGGGTTATTTGCCCGCTATTAGCCAATCATCGACAGCGTCTACCGATGCTGCTGATTTTACATTGATGGTAGTAAGGTCCCAATTTCCCACCAAATATATGACTCCTCCCCCACCCTAGGAAAGGGTGTGAAGTAGTCATAAGTAGTGAGTTGATGAAGTTACTACTGAAATAGATGATGGGCACTTCAGTTTTCTTTGTGCAAGTGAGAGAAGAGTGAAGTTGTTATGGGATAG
This sequence comes from Chaetoderma sp. LZ-2023a, assembly GCA_034401795.1. Classification (NCBI taxonomy): domain Eukaryota; kingdom Metazoa; phylum Mollusca; class Caudofoveata; order Chaetodermatida; family Chaetodermatidae; genus Chaetoderma; species Chaetoderma sp. LZ-2023a. Next base: position 56,214,812 of record CM067372.1, read on the forward strand.
AAGAGAGGGAACTGTCAATCATTTTAATGTACTTAATTCTGATTGGTGGTCGGTGGACGCCGTCTAATTGGTTGTTATCTCACCTGGCATGAAAGTCCATATTGTACATATGGATAGATGGAATAGCTACCATCTGATCCGCTAATGTCTGCAGATGCCCTATAACCTCGCCGATACCATCTTCGCCCCCTCACGAATATAGGCACGATCATCCTGCAGCTATATTCGCAAAAGAGTCAGAGAGACGGACGGATATGAAGGCATGTTGGACAGACGAATATTATTCTCATTATACTTGGAACTTATGTGGAACATCATGTGACCTTCATGTGCATCAAGCTGTGAGGTGTATTTACGTCAAGTTGGGAATGCTAAGATATAGGACGTAAGATGAATTTTGAAATGAGAGAGCTGACTGATGTTGGGACAATGCAAGCAATAACAGAAAGTTGTTGCTGCAACCAACAGCAATCAATTCCCAAGAGAATATACTGTAATTGAATTAAAATGGAGGAAAATTGTGAGGATTGGAAACACAATTGTGAGTGTGTCTGAAATTCAATAAAACTCAACATGGTCGTGTTATCAGGAGAACTTGTCACAAGACATCATAAGACCAAAGTCAGGAGGACATTGTTTGGTTGTCATGCAATAACTAAAGAGGATACTTTTCAGTCCATTTGTGGGCCTGCTTAAAGCATTGGCAAATTGTGTATAGTACGTTTTGGCGCCTGCCATCAAATTGTTAAGCCCCTCAAACTTCTCAATACTACTCAGAAATTTATATTAAATTCTGAAAATAGAATTTGATAAGTGGAATCAACACTTAACATTGGTGGTGCAATATTCTATATGAGCCACAAAACGGTTGGAAGCCAGCGTTCAGTAAAACCCTTCTCAAGACGGTGCACAACTTTTGTATGGATAAAGGGATCCCAGGAATTGTAAACGACTGTCAGTCATGGGCCATTGGCATCATTTAGGAATAGTAGAAGAGCGGACTGGAACACATTCTCCTGGTATAAATATGAGCGACCATGAAGGGAAGGCAAGTCTATTAATTTTCAATCTTAAACTAAATTCAAATTTCTCGCAATAGATTGTTGCTCTCTCAGTCAGGCTAGATAGCTTAAGCATTAAGTTTGAATCTTTATCTTTATCTCATTTGAAGACTTAACATATTCGGTGAAAACATTGTAAGAAGTCAAAGTCAGTAACCGTTATCCAGAAAGAAATAATAATCTAAAATTTAGACACTGCGTTTCGAGTTTCATTTCAATCATCATCTCAGCAGTACAAGAGGAGAAGGCAACCTTCTTCCAGAACCTGAACGACCTTGACCCTGACCCTTGTGGGGTCACAAATTCTTCAATATGAGCTTATGCCGTGGGAACCGTCCGCCTGTCAACTTTTTCTTTAAACGACTTCTGAAGAACCGCAGGGCCAATTTCAATTATATTTTGGAAGAAGCATCCCTAGGTCATACGGATTCAAGCTTGTTCAAACGAAGCTGATCGGGCCAATTTGGCCGGTGGCCATCTTGAATTGTGTCCGATTTTTAGAAATGTGTTTTAAAATCTTCCCTGAAACCGATTGGGTGATCAATTTAAAACTCATGAAATATCATCTAGGCCAAGAGCTGAACAAAGTATGTTCAAGACAACTTGACTGGCCAAATAGTTTGGTGACCATTTTGGATGACCTCGTTTTCGAGAAAATGACTGCTTCAGAACCACTGAACGGATCGGGCTTAAATTTGGGAGATATCATTAGGGACTAAGCGCGGTCGCCGTGGGGCAATCAGAATGTGTCATGTTAAAAATAAAAAAATTTTATTTGATGGATTTTGATGCCAGGATTTGGTTTTATATAGGTTATTCTGATTTCAAATTTCCCGTTTTCGAAACTCAGATAAACGGTTTGGCAGCCATCTGGGATCATTTTCCCGCCAAAAGCTCCCATACTAAAGCAATGGGAAATTTTAAATGTCTTCTCGAGAACTGCTGGGATGATTTCAATTATATTTGCAGGAAGCGTTCTTCATGTTTGTTTAAATGAGGCCGATCGGTCAATTTGCGCGCTGGCATCTAGGACTTTTTCAGATTTTTATAGATGTCTAAAAATCTTCTCTGAAACCGTTTGGGGGATGGATTTCAAACTGCTGAACTATCAGTTAGGGTAAGAGCGGAACTAAATTTGTTCAAGGGAAATTTATTGGCCAAATAGTTCGACGACTATCTTGGATGACCTAGTTTTCCTGAAAACAACTTCTTCAGAACCGCTGAACATGTTGGGCCAAAAGTTGGGAGATATGATTAGTGACTAAGGCCGATAAAAGTTTGTTGAAGAGAAATTGATATTAAAAGAAACATGCCCGCCATCGGCCAATTAAAATGTAGCGTGTTTGGTGGCCATTTTGGATTTTTTTTTCTGACATATTTTGAAGCAGAAATTTGTTTCGTATAGTTTTTTGGGTATTCTGATTTCAAATTTGCCATTTTTTAAACTGTCGGATAAATAGTTTAGCGGCCATCGTGGATCAGTTTCAAAACAGAAACTGACATGTACTAAAGCAATAGGAAATTAAAAATGTCTTCTCATTAACCAGTGGGCCAATTTCAAGTATTTGGCAGAAAGCATCCTGAGGGCATAGAGATTCAGGTTTGTTCAAATGAAATGAAGCCAGTCGGTAATTTGCCTGACGCCTATCTTGGATTTTGGCCATTTTTTTCCATGAATCCGCTTGGGTGATTGATTCAAACCTCATGACGGGTTATCTAAGGCAACAGCTGAGTTTGTTCAAGGGAACGTGATTGGCTGGCCTAATGCTTAGCAGTCTGGATGATCTGGTTTTCATGAAAATGGGAGATGTGATTAGGGACTAAGGGCCATTAAAATATGTTCGAACCTCAAGAGAAGTTGATACATAAAGAAACATGTCCTCTGTTTTCTTGTTATAATTCTGCTCAACTCCTTAGGGTACATGCTCCTAGGGTCTCTTGTTCGTGTTCAAATGTGCTTGCTTCTGGTTGGTGTTCGGTGGATGCCGTCTCTGATTGACCATTCTTTTCCCTCCCGATTTTATCTAGAAATAGAACAGGGTTTTCTCCAGATTTTATCTATTTTTCAAACATTTTGGCGCCATCATTGATTGGTTGTTCTTTCCCCGATTCATGTTTGGGCTATGTCACAGGCGATCGCGTACGTGCTGGTGGATTGCATGAGCTTTGTGAATATATTTGACACTGGAATACGCATATGATATAGGCCTACCTAATTGTGTATGCACTTGTTAGCTAACAAAAAAAGAAATCTCGCTGATTATTCTGAGAAAGATTTGACAATGCAGTTGCTGCCTTAGTGCGAAATGACTCAATAGAGTTACTCGAAATATCTTCAGCAAGTCTTGCAACATTGACTGCCCTCCTGATTATTTTGAGAACAATTTGATTGAAAGCTGTGTCAGCGATTTTCAGCCAAATTATGAAATCTTTATCTAGTGACAATTGTATTATCAGCTGATTATATTGAAAACAATTTGATGGAAAGCTGTTGCTGCTATACTCGCAGCAGCAGTTTTCAGTAAACTTCTTATAAATGTGTGTTGTCACATGCACCATAGTAAATATACATCTAATATTAACTATGCTATGAACTTACAATGCGCTCACCATGAAGTCCCGCAGAAGAGTGACTATCATTACCATTACTAGAATGGTTTTATACCAACAATGCCCACCGGCGAAGACAATAGAAGCTAAAATAATGGCGCCAGCAAATATCTATCTAAAATGGGGCCTAAGTCCTAGTTAGTTAACGTGTCCATAAATTAGCAAACAGTCCTAAATTTTGCTAGGTTATGTACCTTCATGAATAGATTATTGTCTGTAATTAAAAGACGATTTTGAAGATGATAATATTTCAACTCGTCTAATTAAAAAAGACTTACAGGGATTGACGGGTTTTTGTCTGAAATCTGAAAGAGAAATAAACAAAAGCTCTCGTATTTTCTCGGTTGTGCTGGTATTGGTGTTTACCCCACAAAACGGCATTTATTTGAACCCAAATTGTTCCAGAAAATTTTGTGAGAAAATACCAGTGTTTGAAGAAATTGTGCGTCAGGCATGCGGTAAAGATGGTATAGAGGAAACGCTGTAGACTTATGCGCTTACACCTGGGTGTAAAGTTTCCATTTCATTGAAATATCCATGTGTTGTGTGCAGATTCTTTTTAGCTCCTTCACCTTTAAATAGTCCACCTAAAGAGAAAGTTACAAGATGTGGGATTTATCTTATTGATGTCGTGTGGGTAATTCTGAAAGAAGTGTGAGTTCTGCTATATTGGAATAAACATGGTACAAGAAATACTAAACGATCATATGAAACATCTTTCAATAAGAACATTACCAAAACAACTTTACATTAATGATCCTCTATACCAAGTAATCCTCTCCACCCAAAACTATTGATGACCCAGTAACAATTGTTTAAAATTGTTAATGATTTACAAGAAAGTAAAATATTTGACTATCATACGATTTATGTCACCATGCATATTTCTTTAAGTGAAAACGAACTTCAAATCTCCACATTTTTTCACAATAAAAACAAGATATCAGATTATACATTTTTGTACCCATCATTAAATAGGTTTATGGGTATTGCACCAGTTGAAGCTAAACCACGTAATGTGTTTCAAGGAACTGAAAAAAATAGATGTCAACGTCTCAAAGGATCCAATAATACATGACGAGTTTACACAGGTCTTGCCAGTGCAGAATTCTGAGGCAGAGGCTACTAGTGATATAGATGAGCATGAGACATTAGAAATGAGATAAAGAATACATTTCAAGAAAAAAACCAGTTAGGTGTCCTGGATGTAGTCGTACATTGCCGATGATGGACGACTTTACTGACATTTCCGTCCTTCATTGATTTCAAAGAAAATCGTTGTCATCCTTTGGGGAGATTTTGCAGCTCGCTTATTTAGGAGTCAGGAGCTTTTCCATGAAAGGGATGAACTTTTTAAAATATGTAAAACTGATTAGAAAAATGAAATTTTGCATGAAGCATATAGAATCTGAGGACAGGAACCCCTTAGTTATTGAATGTTTTTATTTCATTGTGTTGATCTATGTTTTTTCTTATTCTGTATTATACTTACATCATACAATATCATAATACTCATAGCATATAATAGGCTTATGTATAAAATCTTTTCAGTATTAGTTTTACTCTTAAAGGTGTTTCATTAAAAATATATAAAAGAATTTAATGACTATGGTGCCCATAATACAATTCTACCACCCAGCTAACATCATAGTTGTTGCTCTTACCCTATCGGGTAAAACAGTTAGTAAAGCAACTGATTCAAATTATAAATCTGTTATTTTCAGCAACTCCTGAGAGTGATCTGGTGTTTTGATGCTTGGCGTTTCAACTTTGACCTTAACAAAATTACCCAAACTTCAGATTCACATTCATTTATTTTGATATAAAATATACAATTTGTAAATACACAACAGGTGGTCCACCAAAGGCAGAGCCTATATAGATGGTGGACCGCTACATAGAACAATATATATACCAAGTACATTGTTACGTCCTGATTAGGTTTCACTGATGAGGTTGTCGATGAGGTGATGCATTTATTAGCGAAAAGAGTGCGGGAAAAAGGTAAATGATCACTTAAGATTTTACAGAAAACTTGAGGTTTTTCGAGATTACCAGTACAGTCAGATAACCATTGATGGGAAATTCTTTTCACACAGTAAGTTGGTTGATCTTGTATCCCAGGTAGTTACTCCTGGAGAAATGATTTATGTGAGAGCTGATAAAAAGTCTGATGCAGAAGTGAAAAAATATTTAATAATCTATTGAGGTCGCTATCTAAAATTCCATCTGAACAACCAGGAGACCAGGGCTACCTAGACGTGTAGAGAACAAAGATAAAATCTGGCATTTTCTCAAAATGATGGATTCTAGAGCATGCCCCAGTACAAAATCTGAGTTAGCCCTTTTTACAGTCGTTTTATAATGATGGAGGAAAGTAGATGGCAGCTTTACCAACAAGTCAATACCATATCAAGCAGTAATGCTGCACCCGTCAAGGTTTTTATTTCGAGAAATAGCAATGAGTTTTATCTGTTTGAAAGTTTGGATGGTTCAAATTACAGAAACTGAGAGACAAACCACTTGTGGATGCATCTACAGTTGCAACCGTCAATTTGTTTTACACACTATTTTCACAAGCTGACATGTTAGAAGCGTTGATCAAACATTCACTGGTCAGTGCATCAGGGGGTCGTTTTAAAGATGATGTGAATGAACGTTTTGGGGGAATAGGAATACTATTTAAATAAAAGCTATTTTAAAATTTAACATGCTGTAAATAACAAGTTAGTAATATTAAAGCAGTCCATTAAAATATAAAATTTCAGTATGTCTTCTATGAAGCCTCCACATCAGTCTTAAATATAAATAAATGGAATTGTGCAGAAATCTGATTTTACCACCTACCTGGTGTAGGTTAATTTAAACGTTTTTGTCTGATCGTGGGAGAAAATGTTAGGATTTTTTCCTGGTATGATTGAGTTTAGATTGCTTGTTATTGTCTCAAAGCTGGTGTTTTAGTTGTTTAAGGAATTGTGTCCAATCCTGTCATTATATATCTTTAATGATAATGTGATTCCTTTTAGTTTAACAATAATTCGTTCGTTTATCATCGATCATCTTAATGGAATATGCTTTAGGCCCGATACAGACGAATTCAGTGATTTAAAGATTTTTAGACACCTCATCGGTAGATTTACTTAGATGATTATGATAAGTTGTAATTTATATAAATAAATTTGATTTATGCAAACAACATCTGGCACTATATCTCCATGTGCAATTAGCAAGCCGAGTTAGGCTAGACGTTACACGAGTCGTAATCAGAATTATATTTCATTTTGTGATGATGTTCATCGGTTCAAGATATTTTCAAGTTTTAATTTAAAAATATAAATTTATCTTATAAATATTCACGTATACACCGTATCCATTGAAGTGATAAAGTATAGTTGCATTTAATTTGAGTAATTGCGTACAGGCCACTGTCAGTTATAGATGTGCAATTGTGATTAAGTCTGAATAGTTTGTTGTTAATCTAAAACAAGAACGCCGACTAGATCACCGATAGATTCTTCCAATCCAGCTAACTGGACTGCTAAGAGACTAGTAGACGAATTGGACAGAATCGACATTAAAGTCACTTCGTCTTTACCCAAACACATCATTAAAACGATTTATTTAGAGAATGTAGGTAGAGTTGGACAAAATGTCGACCAAGCTTTTAGACTGAGCGAGTCACAGCCCACAGGGAGCACGGTACCGTACAGGTACAAATAGTACAAGGCAGATGCCTCCATTCGATGAAATTTTGGTGGCGATTAGTGGAAAATTTCGGTCTTCTGAATTATTTATGCCAAATTTGCGTCGACCTACATTGTCTACACCAATGGATACGTGGACGCGAAATACTGTTGGTCAATCGTTTTCCAGTAATTTCGAGAGAGTAGGAGCGCTGCCATTAGGTAATGGTGGTCCACCATGCGGAAGGCAGATGGGTACTCGGTATGGCCCAGACAGTAGTAGTGTCGGAATTAAAATGATACCACCTCCCTCAATTGGCCGCCGTTCGGCGATCCGCAGCTCCCACCGCCCTCTCAATCCCTGGGGCATAGGGTTGTTGAGACATGTGGTTGGTGTGGAGACCCCCAGGGATTGAGAGGGTGGTGGGGGCCACCACAGATCACAGAACGGCTGCCAGTCGAGGGATGGAGTATCATTTTAATTCCAACCCCACTACTAGGCAAAATGATACCACCGCCCTCAATTGGCAGCCGGATCCGTGGCCCCCACCGCCCTCTCAAGCCCTGGGCATAGGAACTTGAGACGTGATCGTGGTTTGTGTAGGCCTCTAGATGGAGATGGGACTGTGTAGGCTCAAACAAACGCGTAGTCTCTGCCAGAGTCGCATCGGCATAATGGGACCACCCATAGTGTTTTCCATCTACTTTGACAATGCTCACCCGGTAGGCTGCCAAAGTGATTAGCATTTGCACCACGGCAGACTCTGGCATGTTCACATGTTATGCAGAGAATCTTGTGTTGAGCAGGTGTCTCCTGCAGACAATCACGTCCTACCCTCTCCACCCCATAGAAGTGGCAGATGGACTCGATCACTTCACATGAGTGAAAGCGGTCATAAATGTTTTTCCGCAAGGGGTCGACCCAAGGATTGTACTGGGGGTCATCTCGGAAGTGGGCCCACTTGGCATCCAATATCATGGCAGTCTCAGGGCCCTGTGTCACTGCTGTGAACCCCTCGAGAAATATCTGTGCCAGATCGAGCCCTGTTCCATCCGGATCGATAGTGATCTTCATCCCCTCAGGGGCAGAGGCTAGCTGCTTCACTCTGCCGCTGACTAGGAAACGTAGCTCTAGGACTATATGAGTCATTTGCGGGCTAGTGAGTCTGACTCGCTGAAGTAGTTTAACAGCACCCTTGACTTTGGAGCAGGTGACACACGATCTACCCATAGGGTGCCCTCCTGGAGGTTAACAGCTTCTTCTGGTCCATCGAAGGGACGACGCAGCAGGAACTTTCCACCTGTAACCCCGATCTGGTGACCCACCCTCGTCAAGGAGACACCTTGACCTATGTAGGTGAGGAAGGATGATCCCCGATTGTAGAGCTTTCGAACTGTCCCATCCCTTTTCACAACAGTGGAGAGGGGAGTAACCTCTATGTCAATGACTGCGGGAATCCAATATAGTGGCAACCATGTTTGCCAGTCACCACCAGGTCCAGCACGGTACCATACTTCATTCTTCTCAAACATACACTGCAAGTTTTTTACCAGGGTCAATAGCTGACCATCATGTTTCATTGGCGGGGCACCACTCAAATACGGTTTGCCCAGATGAAAGCTGAGGTCATTATTTAGGGTATTGATGTCTGCCACCTCTGTATCCGAGAGCTCAATCAACAGCTCGAGTATGTACTTCCTCTTCGGGAAATCGTACCGAAACACGATCTTGTGGCCATCTATGTTGCGACCCACGTGCTCCTTCATCACATCCTAGAGGTCTGTGAGTAGCTCCACCCCATTACCACCAATGGGGTAGAGGGAGAATGCCTTTGAGCTTGCTTCGTACTGTACTCTTTGAGGTGCCCAAGCGAGGCACAACATACATACACGCCGATGTGCTACATCAACCTCCGGGCAGTGCACACAGCAGCTCACTGGTAGAAGTCGGCCGGGACATGATAGAGTATCTCCCAGGTGCCAACAGCAACCTATGGAAAGATATCAGTCCTAGCCTGTTCACACCTGTAAATCACGTGTTTGACAGCCCCTCCATTAACATATATGCCAGCACGGATGGGATATCGGATGCCCATTTAGAGTTTACACTCTTATTACTCATTGAGCTGACGACAACATGATATCTCACCAGGAATATCTGACCTTTGCCGAGATGATGAAGAGCCTGCTACAGGGTTACCCCTTCATGACCCCTGCACAGATAAAAGCCTTAAACGAACAGATGCTCGCACTGCAACACAAAGAAGAGCAACTAAAGCAGGAGAGCTGGTATCAACAGAATGTGAGCCTTGCAAGGAGGCGAGGGAACAGTGATGGTTCCCGATACTGGCAGGCCCACCTGGAGGAGGGTAAGCGGGATGATGTCTTCACATACGACGATGACCCAGATGTAGCGGAGACCGCGGACGATGCAGTGGAGACCGCGGACGAGGATGAGCCAGAGAGTAAGCGGGACGATAATCCAGATGTCTTCACATACGACGATGAGCCAGGGGTCTTCACAGACGAGGATGAGCCAGATCTCATACAGTGAGAAGAGGAGATGGCGCAGAAGTGTAAGACCAAGAAAGCCACCCAGGGCGGACCTACCTTCTTGGTCATAAGGTGAAGATCCAGATGTCACGTTTCAGAAAGCTACTGGCACCCGACATAGTGCTGGATGATCTCTGTCTAAGAGACGTCTGTCTCGAAAACAGCAAGCTGGCACGGTTCGCCAGGCTCTCCAAAATGTACCCTTCTAGGACTCATGAGCAGATTTTGCAGGTGATGCAGGTTTAATCTCCAGCTATATTATCGCAAAATCAGAGTGGCAGAAGCAACCAAAAATATACCCCTCCCTGACGGCTGATGAAGGCGGTACCATCCATGGCTGGCGACTCCAGCAGATAGTTACCATCAGACAGAATCGCGGCCATGAGGCGGAAAAGTACAGCAGAACGTGCAGGCGATATAAGACAGCATACAACGTCCTCACGCCACTGTCTTGGCCAAGTGCTTGGGTGTGGGGCAGCAGCAGGAGGTTGGAGAAGCATGCTAAGTATGTGGCACTGGCACAGCGTATGCTATGGACTATCGACGAGTCTGTCAGCAAAGCTCTCGAGAATGGCCAGGTCACCGATGAAGAGTACCACCATATATTGAAGGTCCAGGCCCTGTAATGCACGGAGAAACCTAAAGTGCGACAGCAATACCTCAAAGGCTGCAGTTGGTGGGTTGATATGGAGGAGTTAAAAAAACGAGATGTTACGGCGAGGTCGCCTCGCTGGTCTCTGGTGTCAAGACGACTACAAATAGTGTGCTGCCTGTATGGTAGCTTTAAAAACACCAGTATAGATGGCCTTCCCACTGAACCTCATGACAGGCATCCGGAGCCAACCGCACCTCCTGGATACACCCTTGACTGGCCTGATAGGTCTACTGGATGATATACCAGAGCTAAAACCGTTCTCCATCACAGTGGGTAGACGGTCCCGAACCAGCTTCTCCGTCAACCCACGACCGCTGACCAACCGCCCCATCACCATCAAGGATGCGAAGCAAGCTCATACTTGGATGGCTGCTCCAAGCCTCTCATACTGGAATCAGCAGCTGAACTTTGCTGTGTGGTGTGCCACGGGAGGATGTGGAGTAAGTTCCACCCTGCTTCACTCCTATTCTGGTACTCCTGAAACTGTGCTCATCGCCAGCTGTCTCAGATTCCACGTGTACTTCATGGTGCGACGAATCCTCCATGAGCTGGGTGCAAGCCTCCCTGATACAAATGCCTTTGACCCACAGCTCAACAGTCATAGCGTCTCAGCGGCCAGCAGACCTTATGGCACAGACCCAGCTGCGGCATTCCATAGATGGTGTCAGCGGAGCAGAGGTCCAGGCCATGTTCATCAGTCTCGTTGAGGAAATGATCATCGTGGAAGACCCCAGTAGTCTTATTGCTAAGTTCCAGGTTCTTCAATATTTTTCATATAACACAAGTCGTCTATGTCCAATCATTCTTTACAATGACTGCATTTGTGATTCATGTGATCCATACTGGTTAGATTGGCAATTTTAAAACATTCGCTTCAATTTTTGCACTTTGCACATTTTGTCTCAAAATGGCTGTTAAAACATTTTTTGTTAGGAAACCAGCAAACGCAATCGTCGCAAAACATTTATTCCTAAAAAAAACACTGCTTTCCACCATTTCAGAATAAACACATGAATGCACCGTTATGGGGATGAAATTTATAATAGGTTTTATCACAAAAATCTCAATAATGTCGCCCTTCCAGTAGGGCTGTTAAACTATGCCATAGTGATTATTATAATGGTAAATATTTAGACGTTATAGTTTATACCCCCACCACCCTTTAAAAATACAGTGACATTCTAAATCCTCACCAAAGGTGAAATTCCTATCTCTGGAAGCAGATATTTTTGAAAATCAACCAGCTCTTTAATACCACAACAACACTTTTTCTAGTTGGAAACAATTTTCCGTTATCTTTGATATTTTTTCATGTGCCTACCAATTTTATTTAGCTCACATGGAGGTAATGTCTTATCAAGATATGTTAGCCCTACGACTATGCTTCTAGCAAGCGATGTGTCATCATCAACATTTTCAACCGTTAAAAACCTTAGTCGATGTTAACTTTCTCATCCAGATTATTAAAATATGCCATTTTTAAATCATCATACCCTGAACCATCTGGTACTTCAACATGTGAAAAGTTGAAAACAAAATTGTGTCCAAGCTTGCACCAGCATTGCTCTGTACAACACGATTAGGTTCATTTAAAATCGATTCACCTGCCAATGAATCCGCCTCAGCAAATTGAACAAAATAGCTGTGTCAAGATTTGGATGCTCCATTACAACGTGTATAGAATCTAGATTTCGCTTTAATGCTACACTTGGTAACATCTCGTCAAAAAAGAACTACAATTTCACTGTCAATTTGTAGCAGATCTTTATTTTCAAAATTTTCAGAAATACGAATTTCGTATTCGAGCTCTGTTCTAAATTTCCTAGAATACAGGGTCCTATGCAAACTCCTTTGAAAACTAATTTCTAATGATGATGCGGAAGCTTCATGAACTGGGTTGGGGAAGGCGGTGGTTCAAGGTCTTCAACATTATTGGGGTCATTAATTATACCCGCACCACATTGATTGCTGTCCGGTGATGGTGGGTGAAAGGTTCATACCATCAAATCTCTCTGTCTGATTATCATTATTTATCGCATTATAGGATGTTGTTGTTAACAACTGTGTGCCAATAATCACAGTAGCTCTGTCATCCTGTTTGTTGATATTGATCGAGTCATTGACTGTATGCTGGTTATACACATTTCCAGCTTGTATATTAAAGGTAAGTAACTCGTCGGGTAAGTAATCTTCGATCGTGCTAAAAGATTCGTCACCGTACGTATTAGCCCCGTCAGGCGTCTGAATCTCATCTGCTTGTAAACCCCCAAGAAACACATACCGCAGCGCTGAGGCATTCGTACCATTACTAAAATCACTTGTAAAATAATTTTTCACAGAATCGTTACACTTGAAGGGTTTGTTGGCTGAATTGGGAATGTTACAGGCCTGATTGTATGGGTATATGATGGCTGTGTGTAAGTCGGCTGCAGATAAGTCGCTTGTTTAGAAGTCGAATTCTGAAAAACAGAAATTGAAGATGTTGGTTAATTGTATATCTCAACCAGCCAAAATAAAACTCTTAATACACGCAGTTTTTACTAGAAAAATTACAGCCATTGCAGAGTAACTGCCTTCCAGGTTTATCAAAATTGGTGTTGACGGGAAGACTGTGTCTAGAGGAAAAGGGGGAAAAAGCACAGGTGACATTAACTGTTGGGGATTTGAGTCAGAGCCAGCACTTAGAGAATATAGAGAGATGCTTGAGAATGATATACGAAAGATACAGGGAGTCTATCAAAGATTGGAGACGTACGATATGAAGGTGCTGGGGAAAATTCCATCAGGTGATAGACATGACAAGAGAAGTTGGCAAGGATAGTTCACGTACTTGACAACTGTATTACGGACTTACGAAGGGTTTGCCATCGATTTGAATATGTTATTAAAAAATTAATGAGGTTGAGTGAAATTCACCTTTCCAGAGTACCCACCCATCATATGACGTCATAATGAACTGCGTGGTGTGTACAATGACATCATAATGAATGACGTCATGAATGACGTCGATAAGTACGTCACGAACGCATATTTGATGACGGTCTATGGGCTGTTGTACAAATTGTTTGCTTTTATTATTTAATAAATATTCTGTTGAATATTTTGAAACTAATTTGACTGGGCGCTGTTGCTGCCTATGGCAGCAACAGCGCCCAGTCTAATTAGTTACAAAATATTCAAAAGCTTCCCTGTATAGTTTTCAGGAAATTGATAGCCAGGGCATTCGGGGATCGATCAATCCAAACACGGCGAGGTGTGGGTGGAGCTTAGCTAATGATGGGCGGGGCATAGCTAAAAATGGAAAGGTCCATTACAGGAGGTGAGAGGATCAAATCAAAATATGCACTTGTCATGGGTAGCGGCCAAATATGATTGTGAACACGAAATACAGACATGATTACGAACAGTAAATGAAAAGAAAAAAATGCGCGTGCTTTAAATAGGCAACAAGACGTGGACTCACATACTGGTACCGTTGACTTATCGAGACATCGCAACCACAATTGAAGTACGAATGTACAACTGGAGAGACTCGGCATATACAGCAAAAGTCTGAGTCTTGGCATTTTGTTCGATCTCAGGCACTAGTGACGGGGAACACATGTAATGCAGCTGTAGGTCGTGTACAACTGAAACAGCAGTGAGCATTATGCCGTGGTTGCATTTGTGCATGTGTGTGCGTGCGTGCGTGCGTGTGCGTGCGTGCGTGCGTGCGTCTGTGTGCGTGCGCGTGTATCATACAATTCGATGTTTTGGTCCATTTCTTGTGCTAAATCTGTCATTTGTTTGGGTCAGGTCTTTCCACATAAAGACAAATAGAGCCGCAGTGTATCCATGATTGGAATTCCAGCAAACTATATTCGTTCTGGTAGCGGAGGAACGCTAGGTTCAGCCTGTCTGTCTGCGTGTTTGTCTGTTTGTATTTATCATTGGAAATAGCAGATACAGTGTTTATTGTAGGATACGAGATAGCTAGGTTCAATTTGTTGGTCATAACCGCGTGTGCACTTATTTGCTAGAATTTCGTTGAATATGTAAATACAATGGATGCACCGATAGAAAGCATCTAAAACACTCCGTCCTAGACATGAATATATGTTGATCAAGACTATGAAATTGATATAGTGAAAGACCTGTCGACAGTTTCTGCATATGTCTCTGTTAAGTAAAAATGCAATGCATGAGACTAAAATTATACTAATGAGAACGCTTATTACCTGCAGGGACCACGACTTTGACGTGCATGAGAGAAGGAGAGTTAAAACTAAAAACACGAAAGTGGTGATGTATTCGCGTCAGAACGTCCCGATTTTAATGTGCTCCTTTTAATAAGCTACGTTATGCCTCTCGTATAACTCCTGCTTCTAGTGATAATTTGCTAGAATTAGTAAAACCTCAATGCAGGCATGTTCTTATTTAACTAATAAATCTTTGTGCTGTTGCAACCGTCGCTGGTCGCTGGAGTTCACAGAGGGCATGTGATTCCATGATAACCTGAAAAATAAACATAATATTTCTGTCACAAGCATAACATTATATCCGTATTCAAGGTGCCACAAATCTGTGGTATTCGATTGCACAAAAATAATGTATCTGTTGTTCCCGACTGCCATTACTGCCTACACTATGCATGTTCGCAATAATAATTTGAAAAAACCCCTGATACATATGGGGGCTGTTCTTTTGTGGTCAGGAAAAGGAAGGACCCTAGGTCATACAGGTATATATATATATATATATATATATATATATATATATATATATATATATATATATATATATATATATATATATATATATATATATATATATATATATATATATATTTTCCAGCTGTTTGGGCAAACTCGAGAACTAAGGCTTCAAGTGTCACTGTTTGATGCATTTTCAGAGAACTTTCAACTTGACGACATACCATAAATTAACCGTAGCGTTTTGAGTGCAGAAAATCTGCATCCACAATCTTAAAAGTATGTCATAATCTCTATCCAACAAAAAACATATACCAGAAAAAAAGTGAATAAATTATCAACTCGGCTCAAATTACGCGCCAATTTCTTCTAATCTGTGTTAACGATGTCCCTCGATGCCTCTGCCGCTTGTATGGTGTGAGACTAGCGATCACATTTTATCAACAATCAATGTATAAGCACCACCGGGCGGCCATTGTGCCGTCTAATTGATGAATCCACGTTTGGCTATATACCCCGCTCGATTGTAGCTACACTCCGCCTGTGCTTTGCACGTGTTGGGATCGATCTGTATGCTTCAAACCGTGGATTCCCGGATTCCCAATTTCATGGCATGTATACATGCCTATGGCAGTGACAGCGCCATGTAAAACTAGTTTCACAATGCAGAATGGAATGTCTTTCAAATAGTGAAGACGTATAATTCATACACTGACTTGACGATCATGACGGACTATTCCAGGTTTATGACGGAGTATTTCTGTCATCATGATTCTGACGCCAGCCTATAGGTGACGTAGCTGGATGATTATGATGTCAATACTTGAGTGACCGTCCGGATTCATCAATTTTGAATTAACTCTGGCTACTGAATAATGCCTGTACATGGGCCCCTATACTAGCCACTATACGTTGATCTATGCCAACCTAATTCTTTCAACCCGACACATAAGATTTAAAGGTGCATGCTCGTATGTTTTTGGGGCTTAGGATGTGTGCCTGGATGTGATGGGGCAGGGTGAATCTTGATATATGATAATTTCATTCCGTGTGGAATCAAGATGGAATTATTATCATGAGCATGACATGATGAATGCTTAGCCAAGGTCAAGTTCGACTGGCTAACCATAGTCAGTGTTCTGGTTTACTTGACAAGCACATATGCTAGGCCCAGTCTCGATTAACCCTTTCTCTCGTCTGTTTTAAAGACCTACGAACTGGGTTATTTTTGTCCGCTAAGACGTCAAAAAGCGTCCATATGAGATACAGTGGGAAGAAAATGGGCCTTGGGAACATTGACATACAAGAGGAAAGTATAATTTCAGCAAACCTAAGTTAGTTGGTGAAATATTTTCACTTTGATATGCGTTTATTCGTTGCAAGCGAGGGGTGTCCGCCATTTTGAAATAAGCGCAAATTTCGTACTAAGCATTTGCGACAGAATTCAGGCTCTCGGTCGGCTATAATTAACTAGCTAGTTAACTATTTAAAGTTCGAGTGGGCTCTAGCTAACTACAGTTAACTATCGTTCGCTAGTCGAACTTAACCCTACTCAAATAATCAAAAGGATGATAAAGGTTTACCGTTTCAAGATTTCAGCAATATTGTTCCAAATGTTTGCTTGTTTTATTTGTCGTCGTTCTGATCTGCGTTACTGGCATCAAATAGCCAACGATTCTGGCATACAAATTATTTTCACGTTCAAGTACATTTACGGCTGAAAATTAGATTTCTGCATTTTCGCCTCAATTAGCTAGCATGCGTAGGTGGCATAGGAAATTCCAGAACGGCGTCATTTTCATCGAATTCTACATCTGAATGCCATACAGTACGGATCCGTTACGCATCTGTAGGCCTGCATATATTATCATTCTTAATATTGTCATTTGTAGCGATTGATTTTGACGGGTACGTGTTAATGGAATCCTAACTATAATGGATTCCTAGCTTACTTCATCATAGGCTATGCCAAGTTAAATATATAGCCAGCAACCAATCAGATACAACCGACCGAATAGAACAAAACACAGGCACCCTTTACTTGTAGATTTTGACAAATTGCATCGACCGTTTTCCTGGTTTGTACGCCTCTTCGTCGTCAATACTTGAGCGCAATAAAACTTAAATTTATTGACTGATCCACATCAAAGATAGCGCGCAACTGGCTTGTGATAAAATCCCACATTGGATTCAATTTCAGATTTTATTTGACTATGGAATGCCAAAAGGGGGAAATATTCAAAATAAATAATTTCATACAGCAAGATCAAGTGATTTCGTTTAATAGAAATGTCATGCAACGACAACAAAATGACGAGGATTTGTAATTTTTTGTCGTTATGTGTAACATTGATGATGATTACGACGACGACGACCATGACATAACCACGACCTAATGTGACACGCTGATGCAGAACGATTCCATTTTTCTCAAGCGTGACCGCGCAATAGTTAGCCATGGCTCCGGCATTGAAAGTTTGAAACGCATATTTATATAGCTGCGTAGATGCAACAGTGTATCCGTATTGTTCAGCTGTTTATTGCATGCGCAGTTTAAGCATCTTCTGAGGGGGTGAGGGGAGGGGGGCTGGCATTGGGAGAGGAAACGAGAGCAATGAATCATTTTCCTGTGTATTTGGAATTAGGGGACATTATATGATGACGTATAATAGTATCCTTCGCTACCCTACCCAACAACACCATATTCTATCGGACAGCTAATGTCTGGATGGAATCGCCCGTGGCGTTATCAAAATACTGCTTCTTCTGCGTAATTGGCCAATCAGAATTCCAGGAATATTTGTGTCTTGCAATGTTATA
Source organism: Chaetoderma sp. LZ-2023a (assembly GCA_034401795.1). Taxonomy (NCBI): domain Eukaryota; kingdom Metazoa; phylum Mollusca; class Caudofoveata; order Chaetodermatida; family Chaetodermatidae; genus Chaetoderma; species Chaetoderma sp. LZ-2023a. The sequence continues at coordinate 56,232,885 of CM067372.1, forward strand.
TCCACAGTCCGCAAATAGTCAGGTGTTGTGTGATCCTTGCTATGAATGAGAAACAGACGTACAAGAACCGCTCGTAATCAGCAATTAAAAGTTAGCGAGCAGTTTTAAAGTGAACGTAATTAAAATAAACGGATATTGTAACCTTGAAACAAACTTATTTTAATGCTTGTTTTAGATCCATTTAGCAGAAGAATTTATTTCATGTTACAGTTTGACTGACAAGTAGCGCGTGTCTGTTTTTATAGCCGTCAGGCATCATGGTGATAGCACTTGGAAACTGTTTGTTTTAACAGCGAGAATCTGAAATCTCTTTCCGTCGTGTCTGTGGGGTGCCTAAATAGTGCTAATCCCCTCTGTACCAACATCAGCAAAGCATTCCTGGAATTGCATCCATTCATCGTGGAATCTTATACAAACGTCAAATTACACATCCGCATATGTGAACACATAAATGTATTAAATAAATAAGTAATCATCGTCAGATATTTCAAGTATTTCTGTTATCCTGTTAAAGCTGATGGCGGCGTATTTAAAAAGCAAAGCCATCCTCTCAAGCTGATGCACACACGTTTACATCTGATTGCGGCATATTGCTTTACCACATGAGCCATGAGACCTGTGAGTATTTAAAAACATACAATACATTATAACTTGTCTACATTAATTTACTCAGTGGCAAGAATAACTTCAGACATTTGAAACTACACTGGAAAATAATCAACTATTTAAAACTTCATTGGGGGTATTTTACCTCTAGCAAACGTACGGTTTAGATGGTCATGCGAAACCTTCTTTTGTGGAAATCACTATTATTACGCGTGTATCGTTATTTTACATTCTGCTGATAATGTTTTAATTTTGAAATCTTTGATAAATTTAAAACACTTTTGAAAATTGTTTTAACGGATTCCATTTGTATGATGAATAAAAATTAAATTATACTGATTGGTACGGTAATGTATACATAATTACATGTTAATCCTTTAACACTCACATCAGCAAAAAAATGGCCTCTGCAGTGGTCTTGAAAAACGCCCATTTGCAGATAAAGAGAAGACCATTTTTTGAAAATTTCCAGCTGGAATGACTGGCTCGATGACCGGGCCAGTCATTCCACCAGTGGTAAGTTTTCAAAAGTTGTCTTCTCTTGGTCTGCAAATGGACATGAAAAAATAAATTTTCTTAAAAGAATTCAAGGCATAAAGTGTTAAAAAGACAAATACGCAATAGGGGCCTAGGCGCTTCATAGCCAGCTTTGTCAGAAAAGTGAAACATTTGACAGACTGATCGACACACGTATTTTCGTATTTTCTTTATTACACTCAGGCCGTGACAACGGCATATGAGGATTATTTGTACATTGACAATGGCGGTAGAAATACAATATTATTATTATTATTATTATTATTATTATTATTATTATTATTATTATTATTGTTATTATTATCATACCATCTCCGCCGCGCTGCCGACGAGGGCTACGACAGTGGGATCGCTTACATAATAATGATAACAACAATAATCAATTTATTAACTTTTTTGGGCCACTTGCCCCTGCAGTGTTTCAGGCAGTATTAAAGGAGAACTAACTTCATATAATAGTTGTTCAGCTGATCTAACACGTCATTCGTAAACTATACTATAATATTAAGCTTATTATCATGCCGCTAAAGAAAGCTATTCATGCTTGAGTAGTTTAAACGTTGGTACATTTCCAAAGCCTATGGTGGCTGTCATGCCTTACTTTTCAACAAATCAAAAGGAAAAACTAGCGTATCTGCCTTGGTCAATACGCTCAGGCATAGCGGTGTCACATATAATTTGGCAATATGATATGAAAACAATCATACAAGTAAGCTGATGACTATTCTGAGACCAATTTGACCGGAAGCCGTTACTGCCATAGGCAATGACAACTTCCAATCAAATTATCCCCAAAATATTCACCAAAATGATTTGCATAATAAAGAATGTAATGCATTGGCACTTACATGTCACCATACACTATCGCTTGAGTAAACAAAATCACGGTGCTCACTGTTCAATGTTTACACCATGTTACAAAGCAAATGATTGTGATACATGTAAGGGAATGTAACAGGATGTGAATGATATGGAATCCATAAACTATAATCTATCGTACAATCTATCGCATTTGAGATGAGATTAGCATCGCTTTAACAATGATGGCGATGGATACTTGGGTTGATAGATAACTCGGGTGTATGATTGGGTGAGAAGATGGATGAATTCGTCTAGCTGTTTAATTTTTTTGATGCTAACAAGTATTTGGAGAGTTTGAGAAGGAGCGGTTTATTGCATATTGCAAACAATCCTTTAGTTTTCTCGGTATTAGGGTTTTCTGTATAGAATCGTGGTATGAATTTCTGCCTTTGTCTATTGAATTTAGAGCATGAGAAAAGAAAATGCATCTCATCTTCTATGCAGTTGCATTCAGAACACAATCTTTCTGATCTGTCAATACCTAGCCATCTTTTGGATTCAATCGCTAATTTGTGGTTGAGTGTTCGGAAATGACATAAGATAAGGGCTTCTCGGTACGGTAGGATTTTTAAATATTTCTCAAAAACTATATTCTCTTTGATCTGTTTATAGAATGTCAGACGTGACGATTGGTTTATGGTTGCTTTCCACTCAGCGGTATATTGTTGTTCGAGGACTCTTTTTGTTTTGGTGATTACTTGTGCGGTGTTTATTTCCTCCTGGTAGAACAAGTCTGCCTGACCAGTTATTTCTAGAATGAATTTGATGGTTTTAATCCATTTGATTTCAATATTTCGTTCTCTTGAGAATTCTAATGCTAAGTAGTACAGTGTTGATGACAGTTTCCCATACCCAGCGTTTACCAACCCCGCCCAGAACCTGACCATATTACATTTTATAGTTATATTGAGTGGCAGTCGGCCCAATTCGCCATATATCATGACATTTGGTGTGGATTTCTTAAGGTGTAATGCGTTTTTAAAGAATTTTGTTTGGCAAGGTTCTATCTGGCGATCATTTTCGAATCCCCACTCTTCCGAGGCATACAGTAAGATAGGTGTTATCATTGTGTCGAATAAATAATTTTGTAAGTCTATTGGGATGTCATGCTCTTTTATTTTACTTAGTAAAGAGAAAGTGGCTTTGGTTGCCTGTTTAACGTTCCGAGCCCTACAGCTAACAAAGCTTCCGTTTTGTCTGAGACAGACACCTAAATAAATAAATTCATCCACAATCTCGATAGGGTGCTCTCCAATTTTAAAATGTAATTCTGTCCGCTGCTTACGTTTGGAAATTATCATGACTTTAGTTTTTGCTGTGTTAACATGCAGTTTCCAGGCAGTACAATAGTCGTAAAAGACATTTAAGGCGCGTTGCAGTGCCGTAGGAGAATCCGCCATGAGTATTGTGTCGTCTGCATATAGCAGTATTGCAAGGTAAAGAAATAGATTTAAGTGGACTTCTGCCTGCTGGGTTAATGAGCTAAGACCGGATATTCCGTGTTCTGTTAAATATTCTTCTAGATCGTTCAAAAAGATTGAAAATAGAAAGGGAGATAAATTTTCTCCTTGTCTTACACCAGTGTTGCACACAAAGTAGTCTGAGTCAGCATTATTGTATGCGACGAATGACTTAATTGACTTGTACATGCTATATATAACAGTAAGGCATTTTCCAGTTATGTTAGTTTTAATAAGCTTATTCCAAAGGCCCTGCCTCCACACTGTATCAAATGCCTGTCGAAGGTCGATGAAGCAACAATAGAGTTTCTTCCTTTGCGCAAATAACAGTTCTTTTATTAAATACAGAGAAAAAATATTATCTAGTGTAGACTTTCCTTTTCTAAAACCGGTTTGTGATTCAGAGACAATTTCATACTTTTCTGAATATTTATTTAGTCTTTTGTTTAATATCGAGGTGAACAGCTTTCCCATACAGCTAAGCAATGTTATTGGGCGATAATTTCCCGGTTCTGCTGGGCTTCCCTTATTTTTATATATAGGGATTATTTTTCCTATTAACCACACTTCAGACATACAACCGCTGTCTAAGATTAAGTTAAAGAGTTTCTCATAGATATGAATCATTAGGTCTACAGTAGCTTTAATATATTCATTACTTAATTGGTCAACTCCCCCTGCCTTCCCTTGTTTCAAACGTTTGATTTCTTCAGCTATTTCGTTTTGTGTAATAGGTACATCGAGTTCCCTACAGTCGGGAATTTCAATTTCAGGGCTTATGCCGTCTGTTTCCGTGGATTCATTGACTGACTTATAGTATTCGAAGAGCTTATCTATCTCGATTCGTGTATCGTCAGTTTTCTTGTGTTTACTGTTAACTAACTTCCAGAAGGATTTTGTGTCCGTTTTGTGTAGGTTGCGCAGCTTTGTGTGTAGTTGTTGGCGCATGTCTTGCGAGTACCGCCTAACTGCTCGTTTGTACTGGTTGCTAGCCTCTTTAAGTCTTTGATAGTTGTTTTCAGTTTTGTTAAGATTATATCCTTTTCGTGCTGTGTGGTATAATTGGCGTTTCTGGGAGCATTCTTTGCCGAACCACGGTTGGTTATTAATTTTACGTCTACCTTGGTAGACGTTTTTCTTGCCGAATGTCTTTTGCGCACTGTCAATAAACATATCGCTTATCATATTCATTATTACGTTGATATCTTCCTGGTCAGCTAATTCTATCTGGCTTAATTTTGTCTTAATTTGCTTAAGCGTATCAGAGCTTAGGTTTTGCACAAACATTTCTTTTTTATGTGGAACCCAGTGGATTCGTTTGTTGGTGTTCGCCTGGTGTTTATTATTATTATTATTTTTATTATTATTATTATTGTTGTTGTTGTTGTTGTTGTTGTTGTTGTTGTTGTTGTTGTTGTTGTTGTTGTTGTTGTCGTCGTTGCTGCGGTGTATACCTATGTGAAGTGCGCAGTGTATGTCTGAAATTAGCGGGTCATAGTCGTATACCTCAAATTCTTGTATTATTTCAATAAATTTCCTATTTGCTATCATATAATCTAATACAGTTCCATGGCTACAGGTCGCTTTGCCCATTGTCGCATCTTTACCTAGTCTGCCATTTATAATGAAGACGCAGAGATTTTTGCACAGCTGCAATAACTTTCGACCATTGCCGTTCAGTAGTGCTTGACATTGGCTGTGTCTTTCTATAGGGAACCCATTGAATGACAATTTTTGGAGTTCTTCATTTGCCCAATCGTCTACTCTAAACTGTTGGATTGTAAACTTATCATACATTTCATAATCACGATGTGATTCAGTTTTTGCATTAAAATCTCCAACTAAGCAGATTAATTCATACTTACTGCTAAGAATTAGATAATCTTGTTCAATTTTGTCAAACGCTTCGTTTGAGTAATATTTGGACGATTCTGGTGGTATATATACAATGCCTATTAGTATGTCTTTGTTATTACAAACGATGTCCTTTTTTATATGTATCCACATGACGAAATCATTATCTGTATCTGTATCTGTGATATGAATATATTTTGCAAGACTGCTTTTGACCAATAAACCTAGTCCACCAGAGGAGCCAGTCCCTTTTCTTAGTTTGACTAGCAAATCGTAGTTTACTATAGACACGTGGTCTGTTTGATTTATTTGTAATTCGTTCAAACAGATAATATCATGCGCATTTACAAAGCTGTGAAATAGAATATTTGCCCGTCACAAATAATAAGTCTGCAGATAGATATTCACGATCCAAGAGATGTTGTCAAATTTGTTCATTCCGTTTTCAAAACAGTTAACACATTTATTAATTTATTAATTTATTAATTTATTAATTTATTAATTTATTAATTTATTAATTTATTAATTTATTAGTTTATTAATTTATTAATTGATCGATCGATCGAATCCATCCATCCATCCATCCATCCATCAAATCCATCCATCCATCCATCCATCCAAACTCCACCCACCCACGAACACACTCAGTCACCAGACCACCAGCCACCCACCCACTCACCCACCCATCCACCCATCCATCCATCCATCCATCCGTCCACTCACGCACTAACCCACTCGCTCACTCAGCCACCCAGATCCATCCATCCATCAATCCATTCATTCATCCATCCATCCATCCACCTAAACACCCACCCACCCACCCACCCACCCAACATCCACCCACACGTCGTACCAACTCACCCACCCACGCAACCACCCACACTCACCCACCCACCAATCAATCCATTCATCCACCCATACATACACTCAACGCGCACCCACCGACGCACCTACCCAGCCACCCAGCCACGCTCCCACCCACCCATCCATCCATCCATCCATCCATCCACCCATCTATCCATCCATCAATTCATCCATCTACCTTCATTCATTCATTCATTCATTCATTCATTCATTCATTCATTCATTCATTCATTCATTCATTCATTTAATAATTTATTGGTTTAATGGTTTATGGATTGAGTTAGGTTATTTGTGTTTGATAGAATTATGTATTACTTTATGGAAAGATTAACAAATAGAAAATATTTGCAAATAATGAAACATGAACAAGTAGTCAACCAATGAACATCGACGACGACGACGACGACGACGACGGCGGCGACGACCGTGACGGCGAAACGTGGACACTTGAGTACACATGATACCGTCCAATTTAATAACACTACATTCTATCTCGAATATCTGGTAACCAAGCATTATATTTTCCTCTACAGAGAACCTGTATATGGATCGTCACAATAGTCGTCTTGCTCTGCATCATCTGTATATCAGCCATAGACTGGGGTGAGTTAATCTTATCAAATTAACAACGTATGGCCTGACAAACGCATCCCATACAGGGCGACCAGATTGTTTGTCCGGAAAATAAGTTGGGACGATCGTGAGAGTGCGCGGTTTGCCCTTTTCGGACAGAGACCTAGAAAGCGAGATTTGTCTCTTCCAGTGTTTTCATATTTAGCAAATTATAGAGGTGCTGAAGTACAAGACTTCAACAGCACACAATTAATCAACAAATTGTCATAATTATTTTAATAATTCAGGCCACGCCACATTGACTGAATGTCTGTGACCATGGGGAATATTCACATTTTCTTCTATTTTCAAATAAGTGAATAGTATTTTAAAATACAAACTATAATTTATCTCAGAAAGCTCATTAAATGCTCATAATTTTTAACGCGACATTTATTGTTGTATGAAATGATGGTGGTAAATCCTGCTGTATTCTACGGGTACAGTAGTAGTGAAAACGTCACCATCACATAGCTGTAATCAGTACTTCTAGTTGGACCCTCTTTCTTGTCCTCAGCCATGTCTCAGCCCAGCATCGGTCCATGGCTTCATTAGAGCTTTACTTCTTGGTCTTCAGTTTTACTTCTTTCGGTTCGGTACATGGTACGTTTAACAGGTTTGCGCAGTGGCATCGTTTACGAATCTATGTGGCCTATAGACAAAGTCAGGACGTTACAATATATTAATAACTACACCGTCATGGAAAAACACGGAAGCACCAGCAATACACCTGATGTAGGCATGTATATTAAAAATACATCCGATATGTTGAGACTGACGATCTCTCCATTATGGAAGAAAATATCGAATCAAGCTTCATCAAACCGCCAAAGGAAAAAACTAAATAATTTGAATAATCTAGAGCGCACCCAGTGACAAAAAGGAAAAATGTATTGAATTATTTGGCAAAACTTTGGAATCAATTCAAAATAAAAATAAAAGTCTACCTCATGGGTTAGTGCAATATTGACCTGATGATACAACAAGGCTTCCACACAAAATTTCTACAAACTTATTAAATCCATACTCTCTATCCAACCATAACCAAATCGACTAGAATGGGTAAATTTTCCGCCACAATTATTGATAATATATTCTGTATTAACATTAATGCCAGCAATAACACGGAGGTTGGAATTTTCGCACCAGACTTAAGATCACTTACCAATCCATCTCCTTGAAAAACAACAGACATTCTCAAATCCATTCACGCATGAAAAATGTAAGTGGCGAAAATTCATTTGGGACGATATTCATTATTTTAAAAACCCTCCATGTCTGAGGTAGGTGTAATGGTATAAAGAACTGAAATTTAAGAACTACAGAAACAAGCTGCACCAAATAATAAGAAAATTAAAAAAACACTTTTACCAAAATGAATTGGAACAATCTAAAAACGACGTAAATGAAACATGGCAAATAATTAAATCACCTTTGAGTAAAAATACTGACAAAGCGCAAGCAGACACAATCGCGTCACAACAACAAAATTATAACCGATGACTATGAAATTGCAAACGGATTCAATGATTATTTTGTTAATATAGGTACAACACGTTTAGATAAAATAAAACCCACGTCTCGAAATAAAAAAAGGGATTGTCTGACAGGCAGCTACCAATCTGCCTTTTTCGTTAACCCGGTCAGCAATGAAGAACATTTAAAAATTCTGAGCACACTTAGCCCTGCAAAAAATGCTGGCCTTGATAATTTCAAATGGAGTATTTTCAAACACTACATAATAGACTTACTAACACCACTCAATCACATATGGCTATGCAACTTATCTCTAACACAAGGCATCTTTCCATTACAGCTCAAATCTGCACGAGTAACATCTATATGCAAAGCGAACAATTCATCTGATTTCACAAATTACAGATCTGTCTCAATACCTCTACTTTTTCCAAATTACTTGACCACCGCATGTGTATTCATTCGGCTTACAAACTACCTAGACAAAAAGTCAAAGTCACTCCTGTAAAAATCACAATACGGCTTCCGTGAAAAACATTCACCAATGGGGGCATTAATAGAAATGACATACAAATTGACTCCATTGAAATGAACAAACATATAATTGTAACACCCTCAACCACAAAATTCTACTTGACAAACTTGCCTATTATGGAACCAGAGGAAATGCACTCATCTGGTCTCAAAGCTACTTAAGTGACAGAACGCAATGTGTGCAATTTATTCGAACTTGCTCCGAAAACAGGGTACTAACCTGTGGTGTTCCTCAGGGATCAATTCTTGGCCCGTTGCTGTTCTTGTACATTAATCTCCTCCCCACTACCTGCAAACACATGTCACTAATATTATTTGCTGATGACACCAATGCCTTCTGTTGTTAAAGAAGCCATAATGGGCCTTTCTACTTTTAGTTATGCCCCGCCCGACTCAATTTAAGCGCCACCCACACCACGTCCGTATTGGGACCGATCGGTCTTTGAACTTCCTGACTATCAATTTCCACAAAACTATACGGTAAGCTGTATATTTGGAAACTAATTTGACTAGGCGCTGTAGCTGACAGCAACAGCGTCCATTCAAATTTGTTTCAAATTATTCAACAGATTATTTATTAAATGGTAAAGACATACAATCCGTACAACGTGTTGAACTATTAAGCGTTAAACACGGACAATATCGAGTTATTCATGACGTCATGATTATTACGTCATCCTACACGTCACGTAGTTCATTATGACGTTATATGATTGGGTGAGGAAATGGATTCATGAATTACATTATATGAAAGGACAAATAAGGAAATGGAGCAAATTACTAACTGCTTTTCAATAAATAAGATAGCATTAAATGTCGGGAAAAAACCTGTATGCTATTTTCAAAATCGACAGCACTAAAAAATAAAGATATTTGAAGAATTTATGTTTACAAAAAAGAAATTGAAGAAACTCTTTTAGCTAAGTTATTAGGAGTATATTTGGATACACCCCTGACTTGGGTTAAACAAATTGATACAGTAACTACAAATGTAGCAAGAGGCATGGGTGTCATACACAGACTAAATCCATATATGACATACGGCACTGGTAAAACAATGTACAACACCTTGCTTCTTCCACATCTCAGGTACAGTAACGCTGTTTGGTTAACACGCACAAGAATAAATTATCAAAAATTCAGTCTCCAGAAAAAAGCATTAAACTATTCTCTAATCCAACCACGGGCTAAACCAAACCATGTTTAAAACTGAAAAACTCCTTAGACTCAAAGACATCAAAAAATCGAAAATGCTTACTATTGTGAAATACGTTCACCACAATGCCCTACCCAAATCCACCCCACCCCTACTTCACACATAACATCAACATTCACCATCATAACACAAGAGCAAGACACAATCTACAAGTTGAATATTCACGAACCTACATAGCCTATCTATTGTAGCCACTAAATTATGGAACGGTACGAAACAGGAAACACGTTACAAAATCTTAACAGCAAAATTATTCAAGAAAATAATAAAAAAATTTACATAATCGATACATACTAGGACCCGCATAAAGTACATTACCAACCCCACACAATATAATCACCACCAACAGTGCTACTGCTACTGAACCAACAACAACAACAACAACAACAACAACAACAACAACAACATCAACAACAACAACAACATCAACAACAACACCATCTATATAATAGTATGTCCTCTGAGATAACAACATGCACTAGATCGCTGAATAGCTAGTGTCTGTGCTCTCTATATTTGGCACACTCTAGTAAAAAAAATGTTGATTATTTTCAATAATGCCCAAGCAATAGGGGCACATGATTGTTACTGAGATGAAAATAATGAAGATGAGCATTAAGTTGACTCCATTTACCTTGTATTTTAGTGTGTATGATATAGGTACGTCGTTTCTCAATGCTATACTATGCAGGTACGGCGGTCACGTGGTTGTGGTTGATTTTTTATTTGAATATGGAGATGGATGCAGAATGATGAATGGCACCATCTAGGTTTATCCAAAATGTTGATTTACTAGGAACGAACTATATTTATAGCTCTCAAGACGAATATTTTCTCCTACTAGATTATTTTTGTTTCGTAGTTTATAATCTATGACTTCATCTAACCATCTTGGGATTAATTCGGAAATATAGTCTTAATTGTGTATAACTTAAAATGGTATAGAGATAGCCATGTATGTGGCTAGGTGGTCAGAATGAATCGTTACTGAAGTCTATGGGCTATAGTATTTATGTCACCATATGTCAATATTGAATCAATTACGGTGACCGTTCTTTAGGGTATGCGTGTTGATTCATTGATATGTGATCTCAAGACATAGGCTGCTATTATGTTTTTAGTTTATTCATTTCTTGAGATAAAAATCTTGATTCAAATCTCCTAATATTATTGTTGGGTTATCTTGATCGATTACTCTATCTATTGATATATTTATTAGTAGTCTCCCATGTTTCGAGTGGACTGATTGGTGGGCAGTAAATTCCATAGATAACAAAAATCTGTTTTACCGCCATGCATGACTTCCGAGATTATACTTTCTAAACTGTTAATTTCTAGGTCTGTTAATCTTGAGTATTCTAGCTTTTCAATATCATTGTGCTGCATCCGCTTGATATAAGGAAGCATATATGTACAAGTTTCATCCCAATAGAGGGAAGCCATGCTGAGATACAAGATGATATGTTGAGCTAATCCAAAAACTTAACCAAGATTGGAGCTGACAAACAAACAGACAGACAGACGCCGTAACTGAATCAATTGATATATTGGGGAAATTACTAATTTTCGCCAATAAATAATAATATGGTGGCGAGGCATATTACGCTTTATTGCTCTTGTCTCAAAACTCGAGATACCTAATGTGGGCCTAGTCTAGAATTCCTTCTCTCTGTCATCTGCCATGTCCGCAATCAGCAATTGGTCTCATATGCAATCTATCTAAAATATAGGCGTGACTCCGTGCCGAGAATCGCTCCAGTTAGCTTAGGAGATTTCGCGAGAGCACGATGATATTCAACGAGAAAGAATAACATCTACATTGAATGTGAGAGATGAATACTGGATGCGTGCAGACCAAATAACAGTCATACCAAATAGACACCATTATATTTTAAATCGCGGTACACCTGGATGTGGCGAATGTATTACTCAATACAAGTTCTAATATAATGAAGTTTTGAAGACATCGTTGGTGTACCAGTTTGCTAACCAAAACAGCAATACTTGAAAACTAATGCCTCTCGGCATGTTATTGGTTAACCCCTTAACCAGTGATATTTTAATGCGTTAGTTTCAGGACACCTATACAGCAACAATATGGTGCATATTTAGAAACTAACTTGACTGGAAGCTGTTGGATAGCAGCAACGGCTAACAGTCAAATTAGTCTCAATATAATCAACAGAATATTCCTTATATGACAGAGAACTTATCATTTCTGGAATGAGCCGGTTAGTGCGTTAATATGCCTCGAGCACATTCCCGCTCACAAACATGTGATGGCGAATTTCATGGCCCTCTTTAACGTGCGGCCTTTGCCTGTAATACACTGGATAGTATGGTTTGCTTAAACTAAAGACTTCTTTTTAAACGTTCTAATTTTGATCACAATCTCTTGAATGTTGAATTTATTGTAATTTTGTTGGAACATGCCGGTTTGAACAGCTATCCGATATCCCTGTATATACGCTGCAGTAAAACGTTCAGTGTGTTTTACAACATGTGCTTAGAATCTACGCATATCCTGTCTACAGACAAGTACCACTTGAAATTAAAAACACTCCTCCGGAACCGCGTTTGCAATTAAAGAATGTGTTGGCTTATTCACCAATTCATGTAGTCCATAAAGGTGCATGTTCACAATAAAATGCGTGAAAATTAAATTTGGTGAAATTATAAACTTTTAGAGGCATAAATTGTATACATCAATGTTATGAAACGCAATAAATCTTAACATATGACGATGTCATTCTATATAAATAAATTTCGTAGGATTAGATGTGAATTTGAATTAGGGGCTCGTGTCTCTATTTCAATTTGACAACTTAAAAAATTATATTAATTTAAACGTAATGAAATCATTCGTTTCATTACATCTAGGCACACAATTTAAGCGTCTAAAAGTATATATTTTTAACAATTTGATCCGTTCTGCTGTGAATATGCACCTTTAATGGGAATTGACTCTGCGTCAATATATATATATATCTTTAATTCGTAGGCCTATATCGTTATATTGAATGCATGTTAAGCCAATATACGACGCAGAATATCTATATCTAACATGGTTTGAAGGAGTGTATGTGACACTTTTCCACCCCCTTGTAGTGGTGATGATGGGTGGATGTGGCTTGATCCGTGTTAGTACAGCTGATAAATGTGAAAATGCGATGTTTCGAGAAGCCATTTCCTGCATTCCGATTGAAAGATCATTATCACCGGGTAGTTTAGGATTTCCCTATCACCGGGTAACTTAAGATATCGCTATCACCTGATATATTAAGATTTCACTATCACCGGGTAGATTAAGATTTCGCGATCATCTGATAGATTAAGATTTCACTATCATCTGATAGATTAAGATTTCACTATCACCTGGTAGCCTAAGATTTGACTATCACCGGGTAGCCTAAGATTTGACTATCACCGGGTAGCTTAAGATTTCTCTTGACCCGCAACCGACGCGTCAACCTGTAGTCACAATGTTAAATATGGATCGGCGGTTTTCTAAACCTGTGACAAAGCTATACGTACAAAAATGAATCTACAGCCACCACATATCATACGCTTGTGTGTTGGAAGACTGCAGAGAATGTGCATTAAAAGGATCATATACGCGTTAAGGTTTAGGCTCGCGATCATTAAAATGTGTTATCACTGGAGACTCCCCCCTCCCCCCCCCCACCCGCGACCCCACCCCGTGATTCTCGGGGACACTACGCTCAATCCCAGCTATCCTATAGTTAATGCGCTGACACGGGTCCCATGGCAGTAATATTGTCTAATTATTTGTCATTTAGTTCTCTCGTATGTATGCATGGCGTTATTTTCTAGTTTAATGGCCTACATTGAAAATCAAAAAATTGTTATTTGTCGAAGTATGTTGATGACGAATTATGATATATAGTAACAGTTAATATCTATATTATCGCGCCAAGTCCAACTAGCCTACAACTATTATGGCAATGGAGCAGTTGTAGGCCTAAGCGTACCATATAGTATTTTACAGGAATCGATGACCTAGTAGTAGTAGTAGTAGTAGTAGTAGTAGTAGTAGTAGTAGTAGTAGTAGTAGTAGTAGTAGTAGTAGTAGTAATAGTAGTAGTAGTAGTAGTAGTAGTAGTAGTAGTAGTAGTAGTAGTAGTAGTAGTAGTAGTAGTAGTAGTAGTAGTAATAGTAGTAGTAGTAGTAGTAGTAGTAGTAGTAGTAGTAGTAGTAGTAGTAGTAGTAGTAGTAGTAGTAGTAGTAATAGTAGTAGTAGTAGTAGTAGTAGTAGTAGTAGTAGTAGTAGTAGTAGTAGTAGTAGTAGTAGTAGTAGTAGTAGTAGTAGTAGTAGTAGTAGTAGTAGCGCCACATGAAATTATCGCACGCTGAATTGTCGCAGATTCTAATAAACGCATAAAGGCTCATTCGCACTACGCGGACGATCCCGATGATTCTACGCAGTAGCAGGCAGCATACCAAGTCCGCGAGGTCCAAATCGAATACACCTTTCTCACATTGACGTCATTACGCCGGGATTCACCTAAATCAACGCTCAGAGCAAAACTGTTGGCTGGTAACTCCGCCAACAATCAGCTGACCCGCATTGAGTCACTATTGCCTAAAAATACACGACAATTTAAACCGTTCCTATGATAAACTAATATCACTATATTATTTAAGCCATACATCATTGGAAAGCGCAATGCTTTATGTTTTATATCTTTGTAAAGTTTTCACTGAATTATTGGCTTATAAAAAATACACCATTATACCTAGATTCATTAAATCAAGTGGGCAATAGTGGCTGTTTTAAAATTACAATCAACCGTATTACATTTGAGAAAACTATAAAAAAAATAAATGTATAGAAAATTGGCTCAGCTTTCCAATGATGTATGACTCCAATAATATTACGAAATTAGTTCTTCATATAAACTGCTTAAAGTGTGTTGTATCCGATTCTAATAGTAAGATAAAGCTGTTTGCGCGTCGGCTATCATGATTACCAGCCAGAGGTAGTATGCGCAATGCATTCTGGGAAGGTATTTTCACAAAATACGCTAATGAGGGCAAGGTCTATTTAGATTTCCATCACACACCAAGCGGCATAATGGCCATAATGGGCGGTTAGCTAATAGGTTTAAGTGTTCTAATTATGAGGTTTGTGTCCCGTTGTATATTTTTTTCGGATTTTCCGGATTTCCTGTATTTTTTAAATTCAACCGTTGTCTAATTGATGAAATACACCCCGTTTATCCCACCTCAATGGGGTTCTTTCCATCACTACTGAAAAGAATTAGCCTTTCCACTCGTCCCATGGCTAATTTACTCATCTTCCAGATTTAAATACGATACTGACAATCCAATAGATTAATTGTTTGCTGTAAATTTCCATAAGAATACGTTGAATTGCAAACGGCTGAAATTACTATCGTCAGATAGCCAGAGAGATTGCTCAAGCCAGAGAGTTCACTATTTCCATGCATGCTAACCACTCTATATAGCTACGAGAGTGAACTCTCTGGCGTTTATTAACTCTTGACTTTAATGGAATATTTAGCTATAGTGCACGCGCTGAAAATAGTGAACTCTCTGGTTTGGGTAATCTCTCTGGCTTGCATGCACTCTCTAGCTTTTTTGCTTATCGTGAACTCGTTGACTATCGTGGAATCTTTGACTATCGTGAATCTTGTGGCTTTAGTGAACTCGCTTGGTGTAATGAACTCTTTCTATCGCCAAAGCTCCCGCTTTAGTGAATTCTCTGTTTATGGTAAACTTGCCGTATTACTCACCTCCTTGTCTATCGTGGTCTCTTGGCCTATCATGAACTCTCTAGGTTTAATAACTTCTTTGTCTATCGTGAACTCTAACTATCTTGAATTCTCTGCCTTTAGTGAACTCTTTGTCTGTGGTGAACTCTCCGACTATAACAATAAGTCACCTATGTGGTGATATTGTACCTTCTGTCCATGCTACACAGGTATGATAAGTAAAGTGAATAATAACTGTTATTTCATTTTCAGAAAATGACAATCGTGTGTGGTTCGGTGAACAGAGCTTAAACTGTTTGAAGCGACGCAAGAGACGATTCATCGACAGACCTACATGGCAAGCGGATAAACATCGCGTGGTCTGGTTCCGCGGTCAAGTCTACGAATGGGGTCATGGTCCAAACGGGGTGAGAATCCGTGCCCCATATGCATCACATTGTACCGAGATCTACGAACACAGATCTGTGGGGCGAAGCAATTGCACAAACGGCCAGGCTGCTAACTACTCGAACAGTTACAAACAACGATACGGTGTCTATTCATTCAGACAAAATAACAGTCACCACTTCGCAAACAGACTGGTCTGGTACTTATTGCGCATGTGCGGTATAGAATCGTAATATTTTAGTGACAACATAGCATTTTATGATAATCAAGAAGACAGGCGCCATTTTTATTGTATATCCGTAATGGAGGGTTCCGATCTGTCGTTTAAGTGTCTGACGTCATGATCAAAATCCGTTACATGTTAGATTACGTCAATGACATAGGTCCTCAGAAAACGTGCAAATGACACATTTTTTGGAATAACTTGAAACTAATTTGACTTGAAGTAGTTGCCGCCGTGGGCAGCAATATCTCTCAGTCAAATTGGTTTCAAGATCTTGAACTGCCTACTGGCACCGTGAAATTTAGATTCTGTGAATTCAAGGTTAAAATGTTAAAACATATTTAAATGCATGGACAGTGTGCGGCACTTATTTATAAATGGGCGGGGCATAGCTTACAATGGATCCTGATACTCCCGTAAGTTACACTCACATCTCTTTTTCAAACAAAACAACTTGTAGTGAAATGACAGCCATTGCTGAACACTTTCTGCGTTTATCATAAAATGCTCTGTGCAATCTGGAATTAAATTATTTCGCATCCGAATCAGACTATTAGGGAGATTGGAACTTAGACGAAAGCCTTTTATGCTGATATAAAAGGCCGACATGTGTGTTCAGAGTTTAGGGTAAAACTTGTATTTATAAATAAATTCGACGATGTCACCATGGAGTGGACAGATTCGACGAAATCGGTCAGATGAACTATGTAGAATGGTGTGTGCGTGCCCGCATGTGTGTGTGCGTGCTTGCGTATGTGTGCGTGCGTGCGTGCTTGCGTGCGTGCGTGCGTGCCTGTGTGTATGTGCTTGTGAGTGTGCATGTGTGGGCGAGGGACATCTAGATGCCTCTAGAACAAGGGTTTTAAAACTGAAGCAAGTGTGTACCCTATACTGCAATACTCCCCTATGCATGGGCTAGACCATCGTACCCCACGTTCACCGTTTCAGGGTAAATGGCAGTACATATTACTTACATTGGCCACTCGCTATGTGATATTTAATTAAAATACATATTTCCGGTCCTACAATCAGATTTGAGCTTACTTCGCTCAATAGGAGAGAGTTCCCGGGAGACCTCAAATTTTAAACCATGATGGCACTGTTAAAACCAGCATCTCAAATTAAAAGCAGTCGGACCGACTATCTGTTGACTTTCTTGAAACAGTAATAGCTTGACATCAACTTAATTTCAAAATATTCAACAAAATGTTTCTGATAGCATGAAGAATGTGACATGTTTGGTCTGCCAGTTTGAAGTGATCAATTTGTTTTAGTTCACATTGAGCAAATTCCATATAGGAACCTGGCTGACGTCATCGCGCACTTACTGACTATATGTATTGAGTCGCATACTTACTGACAATATGTATTGAGTCGCACACTTGCTGACAATATGTATTATAGTAGCACACTTACTGACAATATGTATTGATCGTGGTATTGATAGAGTGAGTGTGAAATCCGCGCGAGAGAACAATGGACGTCGACATGACTGATACAAAATATGAATGGCGCGAGGTACCTTCAATAGACTCAACTGAAAATTTGTCTGCTTCATGACCATAAAATATTCAAAATTCGTTGATAAATTTTATTATTGTCCATATCTTGGACCATGACCTCGTTAAGCAATCCTATGCTCAGCTTTGTCGATATCCTTGTTGGCTCACATGGCCTGAAAGCCTGCGTCCGTCCGTCCGGCATCCGGCGCCCAGTGTCCAGCGTATCTCTGTCAACCTTTCAGTTAAAATGCTACTTCTCACAAACCGCTTAAGAAAAGTTTGCTGGAAATTGTCAAAATGGTACTACTCATTAACCGCTGGTCGGATTTTAACCTAATTTGGCCGAAAGGACCCTATTGGGCTAGACTTCAGAACACATTTACAGGATTTTGCTTGGTAATTTCTTTTGGGTGAAAATCGTAGATTTTATGAAAATTTACTGGAAATTGTCAAAACGCTACTCATTAAACGTTTGGCGGATTTGAACCGAAGGACCCTATCGGAGGAGACGTCAAAACATGTATACCAAATTTTGATCGGCCATTTTCTTGCTGAGAATCTGTGATTTTATGACACATTTACCAGAAATTGTCAGAAATCTGCTCCTCATTAATAGCTTGGCGGATTTCAAATTAATTTGGCCTGAAGGACCCTATGGGGTAAGCTTCAGAGGTTTTATACAGAATTTTAATTGGTTATTTTTGTTTCGCTTGCGAAGCAGAAATCGAGATATATGTATCACTTGTTATGTTTTTGCGTTTAGCAAAACATCTCAGCTTATATTTCAGGACCAGTTAATCCTATTGCAAAAAAATTTGTCTATGTGATTGTGTATACTTTTAGGAACCAACATAATGATAATGAGCTCACAAGGTCAAGATCACTGTGACCTTGATAAAAAACTGTTTTTTCAATGTTAAATTTTTGCATTTAGCAACACTTCTCGGCCTATCAGTCAGGATGTGTTAATCCTATTGGAACTAAACTTGGGTACCTTGTTACCTATGATGTTAGGAAGCAGCATGCTGACACTGAAGTCACAACGTCGATGGTCAAGGTCATTCTGATCTTTACAACACTTTGTTATTTTTCAATGTTTAGTTTTTAGGCTTAGCAAATCTTATCGCGTTATATTTCAGGATTGCTTAGTCCTAATGGAACTCACATGGTTGCTTATGCCAAGAGGATACAGGATGGTGACATGGAGGTCACCAGGTCAAAAATCAAAGTCATTCTGACCTTCCTATTTTACCTCTGCTTTTTCAACTTTAAGTTTTTCCGTTTAGCAAACCATATTTATTTATATTTCAGAATTACTTAATATTACCCGAACTAATCTTGGACACATGGTCCCCTATAAAATAATGAAGTTGCATGTTGATAGTGACATCACTGGATACAAGGTCAGTGGCATCACATCCTTGATATTTCATCTCTTTCATGTTCGTATTTCCAAGATTAAGGTTTTTTTTGTTTGCCTACATTTTAGGATTGCTTAATCCTAATGCAACCAAACTTGGGCAAATGATTTCACACACCATACCCAGTCATCATCATGATAGTGAGCTCATACAGGGCAAAGGTCAATGCCATTCTAATATTGCTATTTGACCTTTGCTTTTTCGACCGTAAGATTTTCCATTCAGCAAATCAATTATATTTCAGGATTGGTTAATCATATTGGAACTAAATTTGAGTACATGGTTACCTATAATGTTTGGAAGTAGCATGATAATACAGTCATAAAGGTCAAAGGTCAATGCTACTGTAACAGAAAGGCGGGACATTTAATTCCGTGAAATTCTTGTTTCGTGTGAAAGTATTAGATTTTACGAAATATTTATTGGAAATTGTCAAAACTCTACTCATGAAATGCTTGGTGGATTTGAACCTAATTTGGCTGAAAGGATCCTATCGGAAGCTTCAGAACTTGTATACCGAATTTTGATTGGCCAATTCTTTTTGGTGAGAATCTTAGATTGTATGACACATTTACCAGAAATTTTCAGAACTCTGCTTCTCATTAATCGCTTATGATCATGTCGATAGTCACTTACAGGACTGGCGGTATGATCAGCGAACGAATAGAAGAAGAAGAAGAAGAATTAATCGCTTGGCGGATTTCAAATTAATTTGGCTGGAAGGACCCTATGGGTAAAGCTTCAGAACTTTCATGCAGGATTTTGATTGGCCACTTTTAGGTGAAAATCTTAGATTTTACGAAAAACTTACTGGAAATTGTCAAAACGCTACTCATTAAACGTTTGGCAGATTTCAACCTAATTTGGCTGGAATGCCTCTATCGGACACTTGTATACCGAATTTGATCGGTTAATTTTTGGGTGAGAATCTTAGATTGTATGACACGTTTACCAGAAATTGTCAAAACAGACAGATTTCAACTTAATTTGGCTAGAAGGACCCTATGACCTAAAGCACAAAGCTGTGATGAATACACACACCTTAGTCTACGAACACATTCATAGTTCCCCTATACAATTTTACTATTTAATAATTAATTTACAATATTTCCATTGAAAATTAAATGTACTTGAATGTAGCCACTATGTATAAAATAGAGGCTGAAAATGAATGGTTGTTTGTAAAGTAAAATATTTCCATATTAGCGCATGTGTTGATTTTGTGTTCTCTAACTGTTCTGTCATTACTCGTCTATAATGCACTAATCACGGCGAATTTGCATACATTATCTAATCACAAAACCAACTGATATTTCGGATTCCTATAGTCCGCTTTCTTTCATATCATAATGGAGGATTCCAGTTTCTCAGTCAATCATATGACGTCATAATCAACTACATGACGTGTAGGATGACGTCATACTCAATTTCGTCATGGATAATGTGGCTATGTTCGTCACGAACACTTAATTGATGACGGACTAAGCGTTGTTATAGCCTACGAATTATATGTCTGCTATTTAATAAACATGCTGTTGAATATTTTGAAACTAATTTGACTGGGTGTTGTTGCTGCCAACAGCACCCAATCAAATTTGTTTTAAAATAGTGAACAGCTTACCTGTATGGGTTTCTGGAAATCGATTGTCAGGAAGGTCAGCAAGAGCGATGTGTTGATGGAGCTAAGCTAAAAATGGGCAGGGCAAAGCTAAAAGTGGATTCCTCCATTGATAATCATTTTGGAACAAATAATGCTGCAAGTTGCTGCTGCTGTCTAGGTCATTACAGAATAATTCTGCAAGCTGCTGCTGGTGCTGTCTAGGCATTACAGAATAATGCTGCAAGCTACTGCTGATGCTGTCTAGGTCATTACAGAATAATGCTGCAAGCTACTGCTGATGCTGTCTAGGGCATTACAGAATAATACTACCAGCTGCTGCTACTGCTGTCTAGGGCATTACAGAATAATGCTGCAAGCTGCTGCTGCTGCTGTCTAGGGCATTACAGAATAATGCTGCAAGCTACTGCTGATGCTGCCTAGGGCATAACAGAATAATGCTGCAAGCTGCTGCTGCTGCTGTCTAGGTCATTACAGAATAATGCTGCAAGTTGCTGCTGCTGCTGCTGCTGTCTAGGGCATTACAGAATACTACTACAAGCTACTGCTGATGCTGTCTAGGGCGTTACAGAATAATGCTGCAAGCTACTGCTGATGCTGTCTAGGGCATTACAGAATAATACTGCAAGCTACTGCTGATGCTGTCTAGGGCATTACAGAATAATACTACAAGCTGCTGCTGATGCTGTCTAGGTCATTACAGAATAATGCTGCAAGCTGCTGCTGCTGCTGCTGTCTAGGGCATTACAGATTAATACTACAAGCTACTGCTGATGCTGTCTAGGGCATTACAGAATAATGCTGCAAGCTGCTGCTGCTGCTGTCTAGGTCATTACAGAATAATGCTGCAAGCTACTGCTGATGCTGTCTAGGGCATTACAGAATAATACTACAAGCTGCTGCTGATGCTGTCTAGGTCATTACAGAATAATGCTGCAAGCTGCTGCTGCTGCTGCTGTCTAGGGCATTACAGAATAATACTACAAGCTACTGCTGATGCTGTCTAGGGCATTAAAGAATAATACTGCAAGCTACTGCTGATGCTGTCTAGGTCATTAAAGAATAATACTGCAAGCTACTGCTGATGCTGTCTAGGTCATTACAGAATAATAATGCTGCTGCTGCTGCTGCTGCATTCTGTAATGACCTAGACGGCATCAGCACCAGCTTGCAGCATTATTCTGTAATGACCTAGACAGCATCAGCAGTAGCTTGCTGCTGCTGCTGCTGCTGCTGCTGCGGCTGCTGCTGCTACTGCTGCTGCTGCTGTCTAGGTCATTACAGAATAATTCTGCAAGCTGCTGCTGATGCTGTCTAGGTCATTACAGAATAATGCTGCAAGCTGCTACTGATGCTGTCTAGGTAATTACAGAATAATGCTGCAAGCTACTGCTGCTGCTGTCTAGGGCATTACAGAATAATACTACAAGCTACTGCTGATGCTGTCTAGGGCATTAAAGAATAATACTGCAAGCTACTGCTGATGCTGTCTAAGTCATTAAAGAATAATACTGCAAGCTACTGCTGATGCTGTCTAGGTCATTACAGAAAAATGCTGCTGCTGCTGCTGCTGCTGCTGCTGCTGCTGCTGCATTCTGTAATGACCTAGACGGCATCAGCACCAGCTTGCAGCATTATTCTGTAATGACCTAGACAGCATCAGCAGTAGCTTGCTGCTGCTGCTGCTGCTGCTGCGGCTGCTGCTGCTGCTGTCTAGGTCATTACAGAATAATGCTGCTAGCTGCTGCTGATGCTGTCTAGGTCATTACAGAATAATGCTGCAAGCTGCTACTGATGCTGTCTAGGTAATTACAGAATAATGCTGCAAGCTACTGCTGGTGCTGTCTAGGGCATTACAGAATAATGCTACAAACTGCTGCTGATGCTGTCTAGGGCATTACAGAACAATGCTGCAAGCTGCTGCGGCTGCTATCTAGGTCATTACAGTATAATACTACAGGCTGCTGCTGATGCTGTCTAGGGCATTACATAATAATGCTGCAAGCTACTACTGGTGCTGTCTAGAGCATTACAGAATAATGCTACAAGCTGCTGGCTGCTGCTGCTGTCTAGGGCATTACAGAATAATACTACAAGCTGCTGCTGATGCTGTCTAGGGCATTACAGAATAATGCTGCAAGCTGCTGCTGCTGCTGCTGCTGTCTAGGGCATTACAGAATAATGCTGCAAGCTGCTGCTACTGCTGTCTAGGGCATTACAGAATAATGCTGCAAGCTGCTGCTGGTGCTGTCTAGGCCATTACAGAATAGTGCTGCAAGCTGCTGCTGCTGCTGTCTACGTCATTACAGAATAATGCTGCTAGCTGCTGCTGCTGCTGCTGTCTAGGGCATTACAGAATACTACTACAAGCTACTGCTGATGCTGTCTAGGGTATTACAGAATAATGCTGCAAGCTACTGCTAATGCTGTCTAGGGCATTACAGAATAATACTACAAGCTGCTGCTGATGCTGTCTAGGTCATTACAGAATAATGCTGCAAGCTGCTGCTGCTGCTGCTGCTGTCTACGGCATTACAGAATAATACTACAAGCTACTGCTGATGCTGTCTAGGGCATTAAAGAATAATACTGCAAGCTACTTCTGATGCTGTCTAGGGCATTACAGAATAATACTACAAGCTGCTGCTGATGCTGTCTAGGTCATTACAGAATAATGCTGCAAGCTGCTGCTGCTGCTGCTGTCTAGGGCATTACAGAATAATACTACAAGCTACTGCTGATGCTGTCTAGGGCATTAAAGAATAATACTGCAAGCTACTGCTGATGCTGTCTAGGTCATTATAGAATAATACTGCAAGCTATTGCTGATACTGTCTAGGTCATTACAGAATAATGCTGCTGCTGCTGCTGCTGCATTCTGTAATGACCTAAACAGCATCAGCACCAGCGTGCAGCATTATTCTGTAATGACCTAGACAGCATCAGCAGTAGCTTGCTGCTGCTGCTGCTGCTGCTGCTGCTGCTGCTGCTGCTGCTGCTGCTGCTGCTGCTGTCTAGGTCATTACAGAATAATGTTGCAAGCTGCTGCTGATGCTGTCTAGGTCATTACAGAATAATGCTGCAAGCTGCTGCTGATGCTGTCTAGGTAATTACAGAATAATGCTGCAAGCTGCTACTGCTGATGCTGTCTAGGGCATTACAGAATACTACTACAAGCTACTGCTGATGCTGTCTAGGACATTACAGAATAATGCTGCAAGCTACTGCCGGTGCTGTCTAGGGCATTACAGAATAATGCTACAAGCTGCTGGCTGCTGCTGCTGTCTAGGGAATTACAGAATACTACTACAAGCTACGGCTTATGCTGTCTAGGGCATTACAGAATAATGCTGCAAGCTACTGCTGATGCTGTCTAGGGCATTACAGAATAATACTGCAAGCTACTGCTGATGCTGTCTAGGGCATTACAGAATAATGCTGCAAGCTGCTGCTGCTGTCTAGGGCATTACAGAATACTACAAGCTGCTGCTGATGCTGTCTAGGGCATTACAGAATAATGCTGCAAGCTGCTGCTACTGCTGTCTAGGGCATTACAGGATAATGCTGCAAGCTGCTGCTGCTACTATCTATGTCATTACAGAATAATGCTACAAGCTGCTGGCTGCTGCTGTCTAGGGCATTACAGAATAATGCTGCAAGCTACTGCTGGTGCTGTCTAGAGCATTACAGAATAATGCTACAAGCTGCTGCTGCTGCTGTCTAGGGCATTACAGAATAATGCTACAAGCTGCTGCTGCTGCTGTCTAGGGCATTACAGAATAATACTACCAGCTGCTGCTGATGCTGTCTAGGGCATTACAGAATAATGCTGCAAGCTGCTGCTGGTGCTGTCTAGGGCATTACAGAATAATGCTGCAAGCTGCTGCTACTGCTGTCTAGGGCATTACAGAATAATGCTGCAAACTACTGCTAATGCTCTCTAGGCCATTACAGAATAATACTGCAAGCTGCTGCTGCTGCTGCTGCTGCTGCTGTCTAGGGCATTACAGAATAATACTACCAGCTGCTGCTGATGCTGTCTAGGGCATTACAGAATAATGCTGCAAGCTGCTGCTGGTGCTGTCTAGGGCATTACAGAATAATGCTGCAAGCTGCTGCTACTGCTGTCTAGGGCATTACAGAATAATGCTGCAAACTACTGCTAATGCTCTCTAGGCCATTACAGAATAATACTGCAAGCTGCCGCTGCTGCTGCTGCTGCTGTCTAGGGCATTACAGAATAATACTGCAAGCTGCTGCTGATGCTGTCTAGGGCATTACAGAATAATACTACACGCTGCTGCTGATGCTGTCTAGGGCATTACAGAATAATGCTGCAAGCTGCTGCTGGTGCTGTCTAGGGCATTAGAGAGTAATGCTGCAAACTACTGCTAATGCTCTCTAGGCCATTACAGAATAATACTGCAAGCTGCTGCTGATGCTGTCTAGCTGCTGCTGCTGCTGTCTAGGGCATTACAGAATAATACTGCAAACTACTGCTGATGCTGTCTAGGCCATTACAGAATAAAGCTACAAGCTGCTGCTGCTGCTGTCTAGGTCATTACAGAATAATGCTGCAAGCTGTTGCTGCTGTCTAGGTCATTACAGAAAAGGCTGGTGTATCTTATGGGGACGATATTGCTGAAACACATTGCTCTCTGTAGTCTAAGACAGAATCATATTTCGGTATCACATTTTCCAGAAGGTACATGTCGCGCTTTCTATTGTGAGCAATACTGTGTATTACTGTCAATAAAGCCCCTAGATGCCACTACAGACAGTCTAGTTTTCAGAAATGTCATGGCAACGACACAAGTTTGGCTGACAGAGACTAATCTGTCCTCTTGGAAGTTCACGTGAGCCGTCTCCTTCTTAAATATATGGATTCACCATCACACATTTATTCTAGTAATATTTTTAGCCAACCTGGCCAGAATGGTCAGTGAACATAGGGCATGGCGGCTGTCCGTAGGCTATCGCCCATCCATCCGTCAATTTTCCCTTTAAATGATATGATGAGGGACTGAGCCCCAATCAAGTTTTATTTTTAGTTGCATAAGTTTATGGCTATGGTGATGTCAAATTTTGCACTTTCTAACTTGTCAGATAAACCGTTCGGCGCCTATCTTGTATACTCCAAAACGTTTCCCGAATCCTTTAAAATGATAGGCTACCCCTCATTAAATCAATGGGCTACGTTCAACACAACTCTGGTGAAACGATTCTATTGCGATTGGCTTCAACGCTTTTGTGATAGGTGAATATTTTCGGCGTCTATCTTGGATTTTCTGAAAATCGTCTGGAAATACTTTTAACCTGTCTTCTAAACGGCTTGGCTGATATTAATCAAAGTTTGGCTGCAACGATCATATGGCATGCGTTTTGGTAGGCTACAGAACTTCTATTCATGATTTTACTTGGACCATTTTCTGCGGCCATCTTGGAATATCATAAAATGTTCCAGACATCCTTTAAAACGTATTTCCTACTACATGGCTTGGTAGATTTGAACCAAATTTGGCTGGAAAGCTCTTATGGTCGTAGGCGCCCGAACGTATATTCAGAATTTTATTTGGTTGAGCTTTCTGGCGGCCAGCTTTGATTTTCTGAAAATTCTGTTGAAATCCTTTAAAACGTATCTTCATAAAGCGCTTGATGTATTTTCACCAAACCTTTCTAGAATGATTCTATTTTGGTAGGCTCCAGAACATCTATTCAGAATTTTGATTGGTTGATTATGCAAAGGTCATCCTGGATTATCCAAATATTTTCGGGAATCCTTTAAAACTTATCTCTTCCCAAACCCACTTGGCAGATTTTAGCCAAATTTGGCTAGAAAATCATATTATGGTAGACCTCAGAACCATTCTTCAGAGTTTTGATTGGTCTATATTTTCGACGGCCATCTTGGATTTTCCGAACATTAAAAAAATTAATTTTAATATTACTCTTCTTCAATCACTGTCCGGGTCTTAACGAAACTTGAGTGGAACAATCATATCGTGGTAGACTTCGACACTTCCAAAGAGAATCATAATATTTATTGATTTCCGGTGGCCATCCGGTGAAAAAAATTGTCAGAAATCCATTGAAACCTACTCCTTAATCAATGACTCGATTTCAACGAAACTTAGGTGGATGGATCCTACTGTGGTAGACTTCAACACCTCTAATGAGAATTTGGATTGGTCAAATCTCTTTATGGCCATCCTGGATTTCCAAAATGTTCAGTAAATCGTTAAAAATATTTCTCCTAAAATGCCCACCCACAATTTGTACACTTAAAACTTAAATTTCTGCGTTTCTTACCCGAACACTGAATTTCTGACAGAAATCTATATCCATATACATGTAGAAGACGGGCTTTCTAATTGAAATTCCACTGTTCTAGGATGTGCGAAAAGCCCAGTGGGCCTCTTGTTTACCTCATTCTGATAATTGCTAACATCCAGGATGTATTTCACCAGGGTCTCGAGAAATCCTGAACAATGATGGGGCTGGGGTGGGGGTCCGATATGGCATTCAAGTATCTGACGTTATAATTAATTACATCATTTGTGTGCTGACGTCACAACTAAAATAGCGTAGATCCGTCACGAAAATCTAAAGGTCCGTCACGAGGGTGTACGAATTGTATTGTAAATTTGCAATTTAATAATCATTCTGTTGGATATTTTGAAACTAATTTGAATTGCAGCTGTTGCTACCCGTAGTACCTGGAAATTGGGATTCTGGAAATTCTCGATCAAAGTATATAAATCCAATTACACTCATGCATATTGTTAAAGCGCAATGATCTATGTCGTTGCTGCCTTAAGTAGCGGCATCGTACAGTCAACTTATACGAAATATTCAGGGACACAAGGATGAAAGTATCCCTGTTGAACTATGAAACACTCCACCCATTTCCCTGCTTACACATCAAGTACCCCAAAGTTAGCCATAAAATTCGTTCATGGACAAACAAGGAATAATTGGAAATTGCGAACTATCGACCATTCACTCTTCCTGGACTTTGTTTTTAGGTTCAGGGCCGAATTTAAGGAATCATTAGCTTAAAGGACCATTCGCCCGGATGTTAAAATTTGTATCTAATTGGATCAGTAGATTTTTAGAGGCAGCCTCGAACAGACATACCCACTTACGAGCAAAACTACGTATTCCCTCCGGATTGAGACTATATAACATTGCAAATCATATTATACAGATCGATTGAATGGACTACGCCTAACCTATCAGATCCAAGTCTACCATGCATGCAGATAAGCTGTTGCTTATTTTGAAATTAACTTAAATAGCCGGAAGGTGGTTGTATTCGAGTTACTTCCGAAATTGTGTAAACTATCGTTATATCGTTGATGAATTAATGAATCCAGTTTCTCACTCAATCATATGACGTCATAATCAACTGCGTCACGTGTAGACTGACGACATAATCAATAACTCACGCGATTAATAGTCCGACAACTTGTACGAAATGTATGCCTTCGCTATTTACTAAACATTCTGTTGAATATTTTGAAACTAAATTGGCTGGGCGCTGTTGCTGCCATACGTGTATAGTTTTCTCGAAATTGATATTCAGAGAGTACAGGGATCGATTGATCTCAACACAGGAAGCCGTGGGTGGAGCTTAGCTAGAGATGAGGCATAGCCAAAACTAGATTGATCAACTCTCAATACATTTTAGCTAGTTTGTCATGGTTAGTTGCTATACCTGTACTCGTTTACCTGAGCTTTATTGAGGCTACACTCAATAGTTGCTGAATTAATTTGACTTAAATTACCAATAAAAGCTTCAGATCAAGCCTCTTGCAAATTTTCAAGAGGGCGGCTGTCATGCCATTCTATGCACCGGTATCCTGTAGTGTCTGTCTGTATCTGCATCTTGTATGCATCAACATTCCGGTCATGTACACAGTCAGATTGACATAGATTCAATGGAATAAATTCTTGCTCTATGCTTTTAAGAGATAGCAGGTTTGTCCCCAGCTGTGATCGTACCAGGGGCATATCTACATTTAGATTCAAATAATTACACGCTGCCATTTTGACTATCAGATCAAAGGCTTGTTATAATTAAACTAACAGATTGTGCTAAATATACACATAACGGAGTTTAAAATAAATTAGTGTGTTTACTAGTTAAATGTCGAAATTCATTTCATGGATAGAACGTTTTAAAAAATAAGTCTACACATATGCTGGCATCAATGTTTGCAGAATCGGGTTAATTATTACTCGCAAAGTGCATTGACTTGTTCATGTGCAACAATCCGCACGCGCGCTTATCACTCGTTATCTCCATTGCGTTATCTATCGCCCGTTTTCCTGTTTCCACCACTGCTTTAAGCTAAGAACAGACGTGCGCGTTATTTGTTGCCCGTGTCAGCATCATTTTTGTCTTGCACTCTTATCCGTACAATGGTGCGCACCCTGCACTCATGGAAGAAATAATGGTCGAACTTCCCGACATAGTATAGAGACAATATACAATGGAGATGTATGTGTCGTCTGCTATCTACCCGTTGTATGTTAAACACTGCGACATGCTTCGGCATTTGCTGATGGAGAAACTAAATTGGGGAAACCTGATCGTTTGAGGAATATCAATTTGACTTCTGACAATGCTCTGAATACATCGTCAATCAGAGTACCGGTAATGATCCGTGTTTGATTATCGAACTCTTAAATCACGCGTCGAGAAATTCATTTGTGGCACCCTTTAAATTTCTGTTACAGTCAGTGGATTATGTTTATACGTGGCAAGAATGTTAACATTAACAAGATGTTAACAAGATGTTGGTGAGAATCATGTTAATATAAATAATCCAGGGTTATTTCCCTTTACTATAGCCATAATTGTTGCTATGTGAAAATTGGTAAAATACAACTAAATTTGTTATATGATTGTGAATTTTGCATAAAATCTGGAGGGTGGGCACATTTGGCCATATAATATAGTACAACCCTTACACCAAGTGTGTCAGTTTGACACAGTCTTTTGAAGAATGTAGGCCAACGGTCAACTTCATGGCTCGACCCATAATAAACTAGACTAACTAATCTTCTGCATGATGTCGCTCAGAACCCT
Source organism: Chaetoderma sp. LZ-2023a (assembly GCA_034401795.1). Taxonomy (NCBI): domain Eukaryota; kingdom Metazoa; phylum Mollusca; class Caudofoveata; order Chaetodermatida; family Chaetodermatidae; genus Chaetoderma; species Chaetoderma sp. LZ-2023a. The sequence continues at coordinate 56,262,906 of CM067372.1, forward strand.
TGACCTACATATACAAAACTTCGAAATAATGGCCACGTGACATCGGTAGGATACCAATCTTAGATTAGTCCGGATCCGAAATCCAATGTGGCCGCTAAGTGGGAATCATGAGAATTGCTTTCCACATGATAACTCTACCTTGATTGAATTACCAAAAAACCTGGAAAGCAATTTGTTTGGTAATCGGAAAGACGTCTTGGGAAATTGAGATGAATGTCGAATCAAAGTAAGGCTGACTTGCGGCCATCTTCAACATTAACCAGACCATGACATTATTTTGCCCATGCTAGGTCATCATAATATGAAAACCTCCAAGATGAGAACTGCTTTTATGTCTAGCATATTCACAATTTCCATAGCTTCGATCCACATGATAACCCTACTTGATTGAATTACCAAAAACCTTGGAAAGCAATTTGTTTTGTAATCGGAAAGACGTCTTTGGAAATTGAGACGAATATCGAATTCAAAGTATGGCTGACTTGCGCCCATCTTCAACATTAACCAGACCATATAGCTCATCATAGTATGAGAACCTCCAAGATGAGAACTGCTTGTATGTCTGGCACATTCACAATTTCCATAGCTTCTATCCAAAGTGGCTGATCGAACGTGACAGTAGGCGGAGGAATATTGGGCTCTTCAGCTTGCTTGTCCATGGACTGCAGTGTTGAGTAGATGCAATACAAGTCTGTTTCATCAAGATCGATGATAGTGAGCACGTGAACAATTGATTGACAAGGAAAATGACCTTTTGAAATGCCTGTTATGAACCCAGACCAGCAATGTCGACGTTCAAGAGCAGCCTTCGTTGCTACGTGCTACAGCTCTAACAGGGCACCACGTGAATTTGTTGGAGGGACTTGAAGCTGAGCTTGGAGAGACTGAAACATTCAGGAACGCAATACGGGATAACAGCTACTCCCTTGTTTCACACAATATTTCCCCGTTTCATTCATTTCTTCTCAGAATCTATGGTAAATTCCATATAGCTGCATCCACGTTAGGACCTGTCATAGAGAGTACTAACACCATATGTGTAGAGTCCGTCAATTCACATTTCCAGAGTATCCATCTATCATTCTGACTTCATATTACGTCGTAATAAGCTAAGCGCTTGTAGGATGACGTCATAATCATTGCGTCATAAATGATTCCATATGGCCCGTTTTAACTCTAAATAGTCCAACACGTTGTAAGAATTATATGTCGCTACTATTTAATAACCATGCTGTTGAATATTTTGAAACTAATTTGACTGGACGCTGATGCTACCATAGGCAGCAACGACGCCCAGTCAAATTAGTTCCAAAATATTCAATGGCTTACCTGTATAGTTTTGTGGAAATTGATAGTCAGGCAGCTCAGAGATAGATCGATTCCAACACGAACGAGGTGTGGCTGGAGTTTAGCTAGAGATGGGTATAGCTGAAAATGGAAAGGTCCATTGCCTGGACATTATGATCTATATTATCAGCTGACCATTGGCCGAAACCTCCCTGCATGGCGTGTTTGATGAAATCATTGGATCATCACTGTACACGATAGACTTTTGGTATCTGGTGATTTTACCAGCAGTGTTACTCAAACCAAAGTGGCTAAGCTCTCCCAATAGCAAATTTGATCCAAACATATGATCCAAACAGCATCAGCGAAAGCGACGCCTTTGTCCTGCCAGCAGTTACAATATATTGGTCAATACTTAATTGCTCTAATGGATTCGTGATTAAGTCTTCCATAAAGATACGGAGATTGATTGGTAACCACTCTTTGCTCTTATCAACGCTGCCGATCTGTTCGTTAGTTGGATATATGTGCAGGTTATATCACAGAGAATGATCTGTATCAGCGGTAATTACAATGCGTTTTCAGAGTTAGCATTTCGATTCTGGTACCATTCATCACTGATAATCGAGCTTGCCGTGTCCTTAAAACAGACGACATCAGCTTTACCATCAAGCTCCGCAAAAAAGGTTGAGTCACAATATCTTTTCACAAGCTGTGTCTTCAAATAACTAGGTCTGTTGTAAATATCATCTTCGGAGTGGGATAACAATTGCATTTGATGATATAGTTAAAAGCAAAGCTGTCCTTCATCTGGTTTTTATATTTGTAGTCTATTAAACGTTTCCATTTGTGCGTGGACTTTTATCCGACCTTCCCAATGTTTTTGTTGTTCAGAAGAGCTCTGGATATCTCAATGTTGAACTTATCATGACAGGTAACATGGTACCGTACTTCAGCTGCTGGCAAATCAGTAAAGTGAGAAGTCTTGGTACTGTCTCTGCCAAAGAATCACTTCTGGACATTTAGTCTGTCTAAAAAGAAAGACACAAAACAGTAAAGCATTAATATCACATGAGAAAGTTTTAGTCCCCTTTCAGGGGCGGATCCAGACATTCTTAAGGGGGGGGGGGGGGCGGGGCATGGGGAAGGGTCCGTGAATTTCTGTAAATTAGATGCTCTGGAATGGCTTTTAAGGCATTTTTCAGCTCTGGTTTGGATATATTTTTCAGTTTGATATCTGTGGATATGTTAGCATGACATTGCATTTGCCATGTTAACATATCGGATATAATTGGTGAATGTTAAAAATTCAAATTAAGCTTTTAAATGGGTTAATCCCATAAAGAAAAGACAATTGAAACTGCTCCAGGTGGTCTACACGAGTAAACTAGATAAAAACATAAAGCGCCTCACAATGATGCAGCCCACACCTGATCATATCAGAGTTTTGGAAAACTAATTATATCCAACAAATTATAATGCCAAAAGAAACCTAGCATTCTGTGTCAGATGACTCTGATTTATTAATATAGTAGAACTGGAGCTAATAATCTAATTCTCAGTCTGATTTTATCAGATTAACAATTCGTAGTCGTTTGGAATGGCATCTGGCACGATGAGTCACAGCCTCTTCTACATTGATTGCTATGCCATAGTGTACACGTATCGGAGCCAATCCATTAAGTCTGTTCTGCCACATTTTTGCTCTTAAGTATGTTTTCAGATAGGTGTTCTCACTGTTAACGCTCTCTGTCTCATATGAGGTAACACCGATGGTACAAAGGATCTTTAGAAGTTGATGAATATTGGCAAAGTCTTCTTTTCTACAGACCCCGATGGTGTCACTGGCTGTGCTCGGTGGCCAATTTCTGTTTTTCTTCACAATCTTTGCCAACGTTCTAATTCTACATTGGCACCAAGAGGACTTGGTAGATCATATGCATAGCCCTTTAGGGGGTCTTGTACGTTTCCTTTAACTGGCGCTTAGCACATACTTACACATAGCTTGCTCAGATGTGAAAATCTGCGCTCAATTTCAGATACAAATTCATCCGGATATGGGATGGTAAAAGTTCTCCTGTAGTAGTCTTCAAGTGTGTTAGCTGGAGTATTGGCTCCATTCTACTAACGATTGTATGTTCTCAGGACTGTCCCTAAACATTTACATTTTTGCCATCTCACAGCCTTCTTTAAATCATTATAGCCTCCAGAATTGTTGCTACCACATTATTGATGCTTTGGTATGCATGGATCACATATCCTGTATCCTACCTTGAAGCTTGACACTTAGTGGTTTTGGCTACCCTATACAGGTCTTGACGACAACTAAAGTGAGTATACACTGAAAGTTAGCTAATGCTGAATGAAAAGATTGTGCATCTCGGTTAGTATCCCTGTTGTAACTTCTATCGTTCGCCATCTCACACAATGGCTGCTCTATACCAATGTACAAAGCACTTAAAATGACTCGTGTCTCTCAATAGATCGTAATTTACAAGTATCCTTAAGTTTACTTTTTTCCTGCTGCGTGATATTCCTCCTTTACCCATGACTTGCAGATTGCTATTGCTGTTAGGAGAGTAATTATGGAAAATTACTACCTTCTCAGCACGATCGACCATATTTCGCACATTTGTTGCTTGGAGCACTGACTCAACACTAGATTCAGACTGCAATTAGATCATTAACTTTGTATTAACTTCTACTATTTATAGAAGCTAAGGAAAATATCAGCTATTAGAAGGTAACAGTTTTTGTAGGAACTACATTGATAATATGGTTTTACCGGTAGACTAAAAAACCGAACACTACTATATGTTAAATGCCTGAACTCGATTAATTTATTTAAATATGGGTATTAATCGTAATCGTTCTCTGCGCGATTGATTTAATCATGAAACAGGTATTCATTAACATTATAATTGTATGTGTATTTGATTTTAAACATATAAAACCGTAACGTAAACATGTGTACGGACCATAATGATGTGTTTCGGAAATTTTGTAAAATAATTGAAAAACATTTTTTTTCACAGGCTTGGTGGGGGAGGTGGGGAGGGGTAGGGTGTGTGTGTGTGTGTGTGTGTGTGTGTGTGTGTGTGTGTGTGTGTGTGTGTGTGTGTGTGTGTGTGTGTGTCTCGTGCACCGTGGGACATCGCGCGGCCTTAATCCGTCCCTGCCTTTCATCCTAACATTTGGTCATTTTTCGTAGCTTTTTGCAGCATTAGATACTCAGTAATTTGAAAGTAAGTATATCTTCAACATTACCCAATCTGTTTCTTTTCCCATATTTTACCGCGATACCCCCTCTACTAAAATCGACATAAAATAATTGCCCCAACAGGTCCAGTGTGTGGCTCCGAGTAGGTTAAACCACATACAATTCTGCTTCAAATGCTACCAAGTAAGTACAGCTTTCGTCTTTATTGTGGAGGGTTAGGACTATTTTTGGGTTATCTCGCCCAGTCCACAATGTAACAGGAGGGTCGTGGTTAGAATGAGATTACAGAATCAAGGACACCAAAGCCGGTCACACACCGGTCCTTAATATAACCTATCATATCGTAATAGCTTAATACCCTGATGAATATATAAACCCATCTGGCGGCCTCCCTAGCCTGCTTGGGTCAACCGCACAGTAAATACGTACATATATTCTACATATATCTGGCCAAAATAGTCATTGCCAATTAATCTCTGAAGAGAAACTCCGTTAGAGGGGTTTTGATAGAAACTCACTTCGTATGATCCCGCTTTCTTATAACACCGTGGGAAGCGTATGGCTTGTCACTAGTTTTATAGGTTTGTCACAAAGATACCTACACAATCTGACATGGTACCAGTATAATTCATAGTTGTGAGTCCACGCTACCATCTAACATGGCATGGATAACAAATACGGATTGGAAACAATTATATTTCGGTCTCGGACTCGCATACTCTTTGGCACTAAGTGACCATTATCCAATATTCGCTGTACGCAAATGTAAACCATTCAACACTCAAAATTCGTACCAACTTATTAAATACAGAAGCATCAAAAGTTTTAATGAAGCTAAGTTTCTTAGTGACCTGTCTGTATGTGATTGGCGTTCTATAGGTTATTTGGGTAGTCCTGATCAAGCGCTTAATCAATGGTATGCAAAATTCATCAACATTATAAATAAACACGCTCCTGTCATTGAACGCAGAGTTAAACGTGTATGTCAACCGGGATGGATGAACAGAGAAATTTTAAAAACAATGAAAGAAAGGGATTATCATAAAAACGTAGGAAACATGTTGAATTTTAAAATGTTAAAGCAAAGAGTTGCGTATTTTATTAAAGCATCTAAAAGAGATTATTTTGCAAATAAATTAGAAGCAAGCAAAAATAATCCGGCTAATATATGGAATATTCTAAAAGACATAAATCCCAAAGCAAACAAATTACCTTCAATAATCTATGATGATAATGGAAGTGAAATTCAAAACCCACAAATGCAATCTGAGCATTTTAATATATATTTCAGTACACTCGCGTCAAAACTGACACTCCATGATAAAACAAAGGCCAATGGCATTTGATAAGCTATCAGATCATGTTTTTAATAAAGTTCCAGAAAATATAGAGTTTCGAATTCCATATATAACCGTTGAATATGTGTCCAGAGAACTTAGCAACTTAAAAACAAATAAGTCATCTGGTTATGATGAATTGAACGCACACTTCCTCAAGGTTCCAGCATCAATAATTGCACCCTCAATTACACTTATTATAAACAAAAGCATAGCTACAGGAGAATTCCCCAAAATGTGGAAATGTGCAAAAGTAAAGCTTCTACATAAATCTGATTCAAAAACCAATGTTAGCAATTATAGGCCTATCTCTATATTACCCATTATCTCTACTGTTACTGAACGACACATAATCATATTTATAAATTTATAACCAAGTATAATTTATCAGTGGAGTCGCAATCAGGCTTCAGACCTAACCATTCATGTGAAACTGCTTTGTTAAATCTAGTAGAAAGATAGCGCTTTTCGATAAATAATGGCGACCTTATTGGTTCTATTATGATTGACTTTAAAAAGACCTTTGATCTTGTCAATCATGACATCGTATTACAAAAATTAAGTATTTACAAATTCAGCTATAATACATTAAAGTGGTTTTCTTCATATTTAAATGGCAGACAACAATACGTTTCAATTTCTGGAAAGAATTCTAAACCACTGCCCATCGATATAGGAGTGCCACAAGGCTCAGTTTTTGGGCCACTTCTGTTCATTTTATATGTTAATGATTTATCCATGTATGTCAACAATCTTATGGATATATATGCTGATGATACAACTATGTATGCTGCTAGCTCAACTGTCGCTGAAATTCAAGAAAATCTAATTAACGGTATGAAGTCGGTAGAAGAATGGTGTGTAAATAATAAAATGTTGTTAAATACGGACAAAACTAAGTTTATGATGTTAGGAACTAAGCATAAATTGAAACAAGTAAATAATACTGTTATAATCCCTACAAATCGTGGAAGCTTAAATGTTGTGGAATCTGACAAACTTTTAGGAGTATATATAGACAATACGCTTGCATGGAAAGAACATATAAGCAAACTTTGTAAAAAGATTTCGTCCTTGATTTATATTCTACGGAAAAATAAACATTATCTTAACATTGAGCAACGAAATCTTTTCTATAAGTCGTATATCCTTTCACACATTGATTATTGTAGTCTTGTATTTTGCCCGTCTTCACCTACATTATTGGAGGGTTTTAAAAAAGCTACAAAGACGGGCTGCTAGGGTGTTATTAGACATGCCTTACAGGACACCATCTGCGCAACTATATGAAACATTAAACTGGACACATTTAACTAAAAGAATGCAATGTAAAAAGGGTATTATGACATATAAATCTAGAAATGGTCTGGCCCCTAGTTACATGAAAGACATGTTCACTTCCGTTGGACTGGCGCACACTAGAAATTTACGTTCCAAAACACGCAATCACCTACAACTTCCGAGGATTAAAACGGAATATGGCAGAAAAAGCTTCTAATACACTGCAGCGCAATTGTGGACTTCTCTGCCTGAAACGATTACTCAGTCGTCTACTCTGCTGACATTCAAATCAAATATACATGAATATATTACTAAATTATAGTGATATATGGGCAATGTGATTTCACCTTTTTACTTGTGTTCTAATATTGCATATTTTGTTTATTTCTAAATAGCTGTGTATGTGTGTATGTGTGAATGAATGTGTAAGACCTTGCGCGTATGTATGCGTGAACGGTGATTCGAACATCGACATTCGACGAAGTAATTATTCTGCAATACTGTTTTAGTATTATCTATCGAAAATGAACAAATATGTTAATTATCTAATTTAACAGTCATTTTACTTGTGTTATAATATTGTATATTTTGTATATTTGTAAATAGTTATATATATATATATATATATATATATATATATATATATATATATATATATATATATATATATATATATATATATATATACGTGCGTGCGTGCGTGCGTGCGTGCGTGCGTGCGTGCGTGCGTGCGTGAGTATGTGCGCGCGCGTGCGTGTGTGTGTGTGTGAATGACCGTGTACGACCTTGCGCGTATATATGTATGTATTTATATATGTGTGTGCTCAGGGTGTGTAGTCATTGGGACCTCAAAGATTTAGATGTCACGAGAAGCACTTCTAGTGAGTAGCCATTTTGTTTGAACGCCTCGTCAAGTCTACTTGCTAAGTGAATTTGAACTTGTTCCAACAATTCACCTCTCCAGAGTATCCATCTATCATCTGACGTCATATGACGTCATAATCAGTTAAGCGCCGTGTAGGATTACGTCATAATCATTAAGTCATAAATGATTGTATTTGGCCCATCTGTAACTCTTCATAGTCCGACACGTTATATGAATTTTACGGTTCTACCATTTAATAAACATACTGTTGAATATTTTGAAACTAATTTGATTGGACGCTGTTGCTGCAACATCACCCAGTCAAATTAGTTCCAAAATATTCAATAACTTACCTGTATAGTTTTCTGGAAATTGATAGAGTTCAGAGATCGATCGATCCCGACATGAGCGAAGTGTGGGTAGAGCTTAGCTACAGATGGGCGGGGTATATCTAAAATGGAAAGGTCCATAACGTGAGGTACCGTAGTCGGAATATCTCAGATGTGTGAGTAAATGACAAAAAGTCTTAACCGCCCGCATCTGGTATACGGTGGCAATTCTTGACCGCCATGTTTAAAGATATCTGTGCAATTTTCTAATGATTGGCGATCATATTAAAATTGTGGTAATATTGAATTTTTCAAATGGGGGCCGTATCTGATTTTATACAGTACCTCAATATCTATCTTTGTTTCAAAAGTGATGATTTTCTCATGCAGATCATCCCTAAAATCTGCATTAACAAATATAATATGTTACTATTTTCTCTGAATTAGTTAGCATCTTAAAAATTACATTACATTTTTTTTTCCTAATGGGGTACACTTCAGTATCTCTCTATCTATCTTTGTGCCATTTGCTTTAAAAGAAAGTGAGCGATTATCACTAAAATATGTTTCCTTTCTCTAGACTATGTAGGGACAGTCAATTTAGGCCGTGCTCTCACTAGAGACTTAACCAGAGTAACACTATCCTAACGTATGGCGTTATCCCCGATTAACTCTCTAGTGAGAGCACGGCCTTCGAATGTGTATTACGGTTCCGTTGGCATTTATTCGTCCGCAACTCCTCAATGGTGGTTAAATACCGATTGTGTTACTTGTTAGTAACATGAACTACTGGGTCGTGAAACAACTATATCGCGCTTGAAAGGATAGATTTTCCTGGAACATGTGTCTGTGCGCGTGCGTGGGTGTGAGCGTATGTATTTATGAGCGCTGTACCTGCGCGTATTCGCGAGAGTATGATGGGTAGCATAAAGGAATGTGAGTGTAGGTGGAGGTAAAAATTAAGATTGGTGGGTGGATGAACAAAACTATTGATTACAGCTATACCGATTCGTCTTCAAAAGCTGCGCTATTTTCTCTTCTCGGTTTAGTTAAGTGCAATACGGTGAGGTGCGTTTTGGGCGCCCACATACATGAATGGTCATCGCAAGAAGGAATGTGACGTTCTTGCATGTATATTATTTCCATTTCGTGTTATTGTTATGCCAAACATCGCCCTCCCCCTCCAACACATTGGTGTGGATTGACACGTCACTTCTCGATCGTCACACGCGCACGTTCTTGTGAACGGAATAATTGGAAAGGCATAAATACTTCGTATCCCATAATCACAAAAATAACAGAACAGATACAGTGCCCTCCTGAGATAGGTATGAATGTATAAACAAACCAGTCTAGCGTGCTGGAATAGCTTCAGCATATTGGATAACTTGTTTATTATTTTGGCACGTTACTTGTTTATCAAACACTGTACACTCATACTGAAGCAATTGAGCGGAATTATATATCATAACTGAAAGACATATGTAAATAAACATATGCTATTAGTATTGCTGCTAACAAGAATTGTACACAAATTCTGCGAAAGGAAATATCTCTCCTGTTCACATCATTGTTGAGATGCGCGAGGGCTAAGATCAAATGCCAGGCTTAATGGGTACACTAAATAGACGGTTACACTTAGCTACAATATATAAATATTTAAAACTTAATATAAAGCAAGATTATAATTTGATTTTCTGTACTGCTTTCTGCATCACCGTGACTTAATTTGGTGACGTTATCCCAAGCGCCCTCCAGCTCCCCCACCCACCCCACCCCGCCGCCTTGGAGCATGCATCCTAGATTTGTTCTGAACAATACGAACAGGCAATCAAGAGACATAATCAAAGAGGAATAGTTGAAGGCAAAACCTTAATGTTGAAAAAACCGTTTTTATCAAAGTGCCATTGGCTAGGTTTACTGATTATAATGGCATTGTGTTTCGTGCTCTCGGTAGATGTAACGATGCGTCCACGTTTACTAACCACTCTATTCGTACCAAGGTTTTAATGACCATGAGCTTGGAGCTACTGGCATCCGCGGCATGTGCTGCCTGGGTTAAACAGGTAAACAGGTTAGGTAAACAGGTGTCTATTGACCGGCCATTAAAGAGATGATAAATTGTGCAGCTAAACGCAGAATCTACAGTTGGAAACCAATGCCATTGTGGCGCTTACCTGTATAGGCAATCATGTCTCAAGTTTACGTTGACTAGTATTAACTAACGGTTTACTCAACAATCTTGGCCTGAAATATAATACAAATTGATTTACTTAGCGCAGAGTTAACGTTGGAAAACACATTTTGCAACAAGGTCATACTTACCGTGACAGTTGGCCTAATAACCTCAATGTCATGTGCCGTTTTTGATATGCTGAGATATGCCGTTTGGATACGGTTAATCGAGCCTAAATTATAAAACGATGTGATTTGCTAAGCTCATAAGACTTCCTGCTGGAAAAACACTGTTTTGCAGCAGATAAAGAGGATAAGCTTAAATGTTAACAGCATAGTGTCATAGTGGGAAATGTTCTATCTGTTTGACAGACAACTGTTGTCTCCCGGATAGATCAGCCACATGCTCACTATATTATGAAATGCTTTTTTGTGTCGTCACGCATGTCGCTGACACCATTACATGTGTTTGTGTATTATATCGAGCCGGTTTGAACACCGTATATATTCAATTTACTTAATTCCGCTGACACAACCGTGCACATATTTTGTATACCGGGGCTCCCGGTACTGGTACTCTCTACTGGCCAGCTTACCATTTGCCTTTTTTTGTGTTACAAAGATGAATGATTTGATTGAGACATTTTTCTTCAAGAATGAAGTTAATAATTATCTTCTAGGATTCTGAAATATACTCCGGGTGCATCGCACATTCGAGATCAATTACCTCAGAAATGCTGCTTAAAATTGCGTGTGGAGCCCATACTGGATCTAATAGATGCTGGTGATCACTAAATTGGACTACGCTAATGCTCTTCTCATCGTGGTCACGGGTCAGCAACTGGACTGTCTCCAAAGGATACAAAATGTAGCCGCTCGTATTGTCACCTGTTGCAACCGCTATGCTCACATCCAACCAGTGTTAAAAGAACTTCATTTGTTACCAGTTCGTAGACGTATTCAATTTAAGGTTTGTCTTTTAGTTTATAAAGCGCTGATGGGTCTGGCTCCAGAATACATTAGACACATGATAAGCCTCTACGAACCTAGCCGAATCCTACGCTCAGTCGCAAAACAGCAACCTAAAGTTCCCAGAACCCGCCTCTCCAGCTTCGGTGACAAGGCATTTAGCAAAATGGCACCCGTCTGGTGGAATGATTTGCCAATAGCTCTCAGAACAATGACACATGTTAACGGTTTTAAGAAAGGACCAAAACGCATCTTTTTAAACTTCAGTATAATTGTTAATTTTTTTTAACTATATTGCTATAGCACTATTTAAAAGGCTGACCTTCCATTTTAATCATATAAAATCTAGTTTTATTTTTTAACATTTTGCCCATAGCGTCCTTTTACTAATTATATTGTTTTTACCAATGACTGATTGTTTACTTACAGATAGTTTTTTAATGACTGATTGTTTAAAATTACATATAATATTTTTAATAACTAACTAGTGTAAAACGCTTAGAGCAATTTTTCGATAAGCGCTATATAAATGAGCCATATTATAATAATAATAGAAATAATAATAATAATAATAATAATAATAATAATAATAATAATAATAATAATAATAGATATATTAGGAAATTGGTTCTTTGATCTAAGTGCGCCTTATTGTAATGAAGATGGGTTAATTCGTTCCAGGCAAGTTAGCTATAAAATATTCAATAACTTACCTGTATGATCGACTTGATTTTGTTGTTATCGTCATCAATGTTTTTCAGAACTGTAAGGCTCAAAGTGTTAAAAGCAGTCTAATTCTGTTATATTAGTAGCAATCTTGAAACTCGATCCCCAGTCACGAAGAAAAGTGATGACGACGATGACGAAGACGGCGGGGGAGGGGGGTGACGGCGACAACGACGCCGACAATGATGATGACGACGACGACGTAGACGATGGAGCAGAGGGGCGGGAAGGAGCAGAGAAAGAAGAAGAAGAAGAAGAAGAAGAAGAAGAAGAAGAAGAAGAAGAAGCAGCAGCAGCAGAAGTAGAAGAAAAATAAGACCTTCAAGAAGATAGAGGATAAGGAGGGGAGGAGAGACAGCAGCGATTAGCACAATATTTTATAACTATTTAGAAGAAAATGAAGGAGGATGATGATGAGGAGGAGGAGGAGGCGGCGGCGGCGGCAGCAGCGTTATGACGCCATTACCACGCGATTTAAAAAATATTAAACAACAAATTGATTCTGTGGTTTTATTTATACTATTAGGACTATTATGCTATACTGTTAGGACTATCATGCTATACTGTTAGGACTATCATGCTAATCTGTTAGTCTCTCATGTTCTACTGTTAGTGTAAAGCTAGCAGTTGTCATCATGCTTCATATTGCGGACATTCAGTGGGCAGAATGGCCAAATTATCAATAGCAATATCTCCTAGATCGCTCGTCGGTGTTACTTCAAAGAACAACTGGAATGCAACAAGAGAAGACATGTCATAAATTAATATTAAAATATATCTAATGCAACGCTAGAGCAATATATATTGGGTATCATATATCGTGACCGATCTCATAAATAATTATTTGACAGATGTCATGATATTTTCTTTCAACTAGCTACAGCCATAAGCCAATATGTGACCTCTTTGACGACAATAGTGTGGAGGTGAAAGATGCACGCGTTTCTACTAACCACCGGATTTTTTGGCGCGTTCGCCAGCCTTTTCAGTCGCTAGAATAATAGAAAGTGTGAGAGGTATCGTTTTAACCGTATCTTTGTAAGTGATGTGTACATGTTGGCGATAATACTGTATCGATTCTCTCCCGTAACATCTCGCTAAAAACAAACCTGATTTACTGACCCGTCATTAGTAGTATTTATATGTGACGTGTGAGTGGGTTTGATAGAATGAAGGTTTGTTACTTTACAGTGGCTATGAATGAATTCTAGCTAAGCTCCGCTCACGCTGTGGATCGATTGGACCCTGAACTCCTTGAATCCCAATTTCCAGAAAACTACAGGTAGGCTGCTGAATATTTTGAAAGTAATTTGACTGGGTGCTGTCAAATTACTTTCGAAATATTCCACAAAATGGTAATTAAGAAGTAAAGCCATACAATCCGTAAGTTTAAGCCCCACTATCACATACACAACAAACCATCGGATATGGTTAACACTGCTACGTCAGCCATTGTATTACCCTGTACACACAATTTTAATATTATAGTATACCAGTGCGTTTTGAAATTATCAAATAATGATAAAACACATAAGTATATGTCTATTAATACACTTTGAAATATATTATCAAAATGCATATTTGCAGATGTATTCCAAATAGAAACACAAACACGGAAATGTACGGCCTCCCAACCGACACGAAAACCCATTACATAAAAAACCTTATTGAGGTAAAGAATATTGGGAACGTGCTCCTCATACCCCCGCCCACCTAACTTTACGCAGTGGGAAATTAGGCAAGGCCTGACTGAGAGGGTTACAGCCACATCTCCAAATATACAGCAGGACTCGGGAGACAAAGTTCAATTTAAAAACAAAATTGAAAACTAATTTTTGAAAAAATGTTAAAAGATTTTCCCGAAAACTTAAGATGTTACTAGAACGGCTACTAGCACGTAGAATGACCAGCGGTCATTACGAGCTCAATCAGCTCAGACCTGATTGACCAATCAGAATTTACCACCATGGCAAACAACGTGACGAAATGTTGCACGGTATGTAATCCGTGACGGCGAAACATTGTTTTCATGCTTCACTGCGTAACTCTAGAAAACATATACATTGCGGACCTTTAAAAGAGCATGGCGGACATAGCTACGCCATTCATTAATCATTTTGATTGTGACGTCAGCCTACATGTGACGTGATTCATTACGACGTCATATACTTGAGTGACAGAGGGGATTCATCCGTTGCTAATATGAAAATACAATGACAACTGTATTAGGCGATACTATTCGTAACTTCCTTAGAGGAACAGTATGCAGCATCTCGATAAGAACGATCAAAATTAATCTATGCATGTACTCAGCACGCTAATATCTGTAAATAAACAATGGCTAGCAATATTAATGTTTGCTTTCTTTACACGACAGACATACTGTTTGCAATGGCTAATATCATACGTGGTGTGATGCATTGTGCGATCATTTCATCTTCACACATAGTACAGGAACATTGGCAAAAAGAATCCGCGTTCATATCAGAATTCAAGATGACGCGCAAGCTGGCCGCCATTTATTGACAACTGCTCTATCCGTCAAATATTTCAACATCTGCAGGTATCGGATCGTTGTATGACAGAATCGATAGTAGACCTCTCATGAATTGAGAACGGACATTTCCAATTTATCCATCCATCATATGACGTCATAATCAACTATACGTGACGTGTAGAATGACGCCCTAATCAATTACAGCATAAAAGACTCGATTTAGTCCGTCTTAGACGCTTAATAGTCCGACACGTTATACGAATTGTATGTCTTTGCGATTTAATAATGATAATGTTGAATATTTTGAAACTAATTTGACTGGGTGTTGTTGCTGCCATAGGCAGTCAAATTTGTTTCAAAATACTCAACAGCTAACCTGTATCGTTTTCTGGAAATTAATTGTCAGGGAGTTCAGGGATCAATCCCAACACGAGCGAGGTGTGGGTGGAGCTTAGCTAGAGACTGGCGCGGCATAGCTGAAACTGGAAAGGGCCATTATCTTTCTAACAATAGAGAAGATGGACAATAACACCAGGAAACTGACGTGCTATTAGTAGTCACGTAGTTGCGGGGTACTTTGCACTGAAAATACACCAGAAAATGACCTAAAATTGCTCAAATCCTAGTCCATGCGTGCGTGCGTGCGTGCGTGCGTGCGTGCGTGCGTGCGTGCGTGCGTGCGTGCGTGCGTGCGTGCGCGCGTTTGTGCGTACGTTCGTGTGTTCGTGCGTGCGTGTGTATGCGCGTATGTGAGAGGGGAGGGGGAGCCTGGGAGTGCTACTCTCTGACGACTATAGTCATATACAAATGCTTGTCATGTCACATATATACCGTTACCTCTGAGGTAATCGGAGGTCATGACATATGTTATATAATGAACTAAGACAATGGCAGCCGCATATTCAAATTAAAATTTTTTTTATTACATATACTCGTAGTCATGACATACCTCTGTTACGTCGCATGTTGTACAAATGTCCAGACTTCACATCCTTAAACTTTTAAAAGCTACCTTCATTAGAAATACATACATAAACTGATGCACATTTTGAAAATAATTTGACTGTGCCAGCAATGGCATTCAGTCAAATTATTCGTACACCAATATGTGTTAGCTAAACTTTTTATAAATCTGTCGTGTGCCTGGGTAGTGGCGAGCTGAAGCAATACATATTCTATGTTTACCTTCCATGCCTGGGGAACCGTCAGAGTAAGCTTCATATGACGCCAGTAGTTGTATCCTCTGTACGGGACTGTGGCCATTAACTGTCTGTGGCCATTTACCTCTCCTCCAATGATCAGACTGGCCATATTTGTACTGCCGTAAACGTAATACCAGAAATCAATGCAGAATACACCAGAGTTCAAGTTATTGTAGTAAAGTCGCGCAGTCTGTCCTAAATGGCCACTAGCTTCTACGTACAGATAATATCCTGTAAAAAGAACCGGATCGAGAGGATATAGTCACGGGAGACGAATGCGCCAACAGTCCAATCAATCTAGGCTTTGACCAACTACTACGCGCAGCAGTAATGAAACCACTTTTATTTTGTGTGTTTAGGTCTCAGAAATGATGTATAAAAACCTAATAAAATCTTTTGAGTGGAACATGTTGAATTCAAGATGGCTGCTAATCGGTTATAAGATGGCATATATCTCGAGAACGGTTCATTTTAGACCACATAAATATTACGAGTCGATAGAAACACGTCGATCTACTGAAAAGTCATGTCTTCTGCACCGCATGACCACTCTATGACGTCACAACTCCACAGTTAACATTGAAGTTCGATGCTTACAAACGATTTGGACATTCATTGGTAGTGTGTAGATCTTATTATCACCAAAGTTACAATTTGACATGTTTTGACAAATTTCTCTGCATCTAGAACAAGCCGGTGATCAATCAGATCCATGAACACGGCACCAACAGCGTTTAATTCGACTTCCACAGCCCGACTTGAAGGTACATCTCACTAGTTCGGAGCAGGATCCAAGTACGAATGTACTGGTGTCATTGTTCCTTCAGCAAGTGTCCAGCCCAATTCCTCGGCCTACAAGGTATTCCCCTTCCACTGTTGCATCTGATGGAACACTGGACGCTGTGGTACTGCATTGCCGCAGATGTTGGTGGCAACATTTTGGGTGAATGGCGTTTTTGCTGTTGGTAACAAGCTCATGGAGTCTCTGACGCCTCGTTGTGTCAAGATGGCAATTCTGCATTCCCATATGCAAAATGACCATAGCCTTCTCATCAGCCGCCATGACCTCGTCCTTCGATGATTGCGCACGTCCAAAGATTTTGGCCTGGGCAGGGAATAATTTGCTGTCGCTGATCAGCTCCGACAGCTTTGCCTATTCTAAATACCCTGGACGTTGTATCACACCTGGGAAAGCGTGTACAAAAGTGATATTCTTGTAGACGTTCTTCGCTAGTACATGCCTGATTGACCTAGTCGTATGCACCTGTAAGTCGGGTGGTAGAATGATGTGCTGTCATGGACTTGAATGTTCATCGACTTGTTCTGGATGCAAACCTCAAAACATGTCAAATGATAACTTGGGTAATAATGAGAACTAAACACTACCAGTGAATATAGAAAGGGTTTGCAAGCATCGAACATCAGTGTCAAATGTTGTGTCGTGAAGTCAGAGTGGCCATGGGGTGCAGAAGACATCTTGGTCTAAAACGACCCGTTCTCACGATATATGCCATATTATACTTAATTGGCAGTCATTTTGGCTGCCATCTTGAATTCAACATGTTCCAACAAAAAGCTTTTATTAGGTTATTTTGCATATCACCTAGGGGACCACACTAAATATACTCTATGTGGGTTCATCTCTGTTACAGTTAGTGGTAGGTTTTGTCAAATCTAAGTCATTTTGACTGGACTACAACGTCAGTGTGCTTTGAAACCCATTTGCCCATGACTAATGGGAAATAACTCACCACCCTTCTAAGAACAATACACGTTGGCGGTGAATCATGCCCCCCCACCCCCCGTGTAGACATAGGGTCTAACTGAGATGGCATACCCTTCAATTAAAGAGGCTATGACATGTTTTGCACATGAAATAAAACTAGTACAACTCAGTACACCTGCACACGCAACCACAGCTCACAGTATTTCACTTTCAGAACCATTGCATTGCTTTCAGATAATCAAATGCACTTTGAAAAATCAGACTCGGGGAATATTAGTATTAGGACCGTTACCCGGTGTTGTAGGTATTAGATAGCGATAGATATAGTATCTGAACACGTACATAAAATAAATTGCATGACGAGGACGAGGAGGACGAGGGGAACCTTAAATGCAGCCGTAGTAGAACCAGAAAGTCACTATTTGTGGTCGCCTTTTTATTATTGTTTATTGGTGCCTCTGTGAGAAATGTAAATTACCGGTTCGAAAAGATATTATAGCGTAATCATAAAAAGAGCTGCCCAAAGACATCAGAATGACAGCAGGAACATATCATATGTCGGTCTCTGCTATTCTAATACCTCAACCACGGTATTTTAGGAACGTGCGTGGTGGGGGAAAGTTTAGCTTTAGTAATATACATCAAGCAGACATTGGAAATAAATAGACTCTATTGGTGCAACTGCCAAGCCATTCCGCTATTGCACGCACTGGGGTTTTGGAGAGAACCAGTGCATAGTGTAGTTCGGATCGACCGGACAGGTACCGGCCGTACCAGCCAAGCTGGGTACGCGCTGCCCGTCCTGGATTCGTTCCCGGAACATGCCCCCCCCCCCCCATCCCCCGGGTAGAGCCATAAGCGTATATAAGCCTATGGGAGAGATCGCGTTATAAAAAACGACTATGTTCGTTAAAGCCACTTTTAGTGTACCGAGACGGTACAATGTAATCCTTTTTAATTACCGCTTTCCGCCGGATCTGGCATAAATCAAGACCAGAATTCGACGGGCTTTCCAAATCTGTAAACCATGTCAAAATCGGTTAAGAAATGGCTGAGTTATCCATGGAAACCCCTTTTGATTGTCTTCAAAATATTGCCGTGACGTCATAACCACGTGGACGCAGATTTTCTAGAATGTTCTAGAACATTCGACTGCGTTATTATTAGCTACGCGCTGATTGGCTACTGCTCGACCGATGATTGGTTGGAGCCTGCGCCTGTGACGTCACGGGTAGTATAAAAGGAGACGAGATCCAGAGTTCGAGAGCATCCTCGGCAAGGGGGCGAATAGGTTGACCTGTGTCAGCTACTATCGTCTCGACAGGCTTACGCAGATCACTTCGTATTCTGTCGGTTTTTCTCCCATAGCTAGCAGTAATCCAACCCACCGCACTAAAGCAATTTTGTAACTCCCGTGCTTGCGGGAGCATTTTGGAACTTTTTAGAAATTGTTCACGAATATATCAAGAGCTAATTCGGAACACAAACTTGGGGTGAGGCCTTTCCAGCCTGAACATGTGATTTTACAGATGTAGAGGCAGCGCTGTTTTTTGGTGGATGACTCGCCGAATCTGCCGGCCACGCCATAAAGTGGTTATTTAACCGTCCCCGCACTGATGTCGTGCAGGTTCATCTAAACCTTTCGACCGCAGCAAGTCAACTTTGCCCGGTACGTCTTCAGAGCTGGCTGACATACCCCGCACCGTTAAGCTTAGTTTCGTATCTTCATCCGCATCTAACAAACCCCGTTTGTGATCGGGTTGCTGTCAACTTCCATCCATACCATCTGTGTACTGGAACTTTCGTCACACCAGTAATGTTATTGTATCTCTTGCTGCCTACTCGTTAGACATTCTATATTGTGATTACAGTCCTGAGTTTGATCCGGTTCTGTCATGAGCTGCTTGCGGGAATCCTGTTTGTGGAAACCAGCCTGCGGTAAATTTTCAGCTTCCTGAGAATGCATCAACTCACGTCAACCTAAGAGTGACGTATCAATTTCAGTAACATGATAGCCCAGACTTAAGAATGGCTACCGATTATTCAAGTAACTATACTTAACATTTTAATTATTCCATTAATTATATTTTTGCTAATTATATCGTACCCGTATAAACGGTCCCGATGACTAAAAGGCACAGTAACGGTCTTAGGACCGCTAGTTATAATTTCTGTATTTGTTTATAGTTATTCTTATTTTCTGTAAGGTGTTTCCACTAACCGCACCGTCGTAGGGTTTCTTAACCTCTACTATAGAGATATTATTCTGATTAGTTTACACTGTATTGATTGTTCTCGTTAGATTATATATATGGCCAGTGGCCATCAGTTCATATGTTTTGTTTATTTGTAGAAAATAATGGACTGCAGTGCACGTAAGAAACACTATGCAGCAACGTTTATATATGCAGCACTTTCTCCCGCCACCAACAATTTTTCACTGAGGTCGCTGCCTGTGCTATAGCTCTGTTTAGCTCGGCATGTTACTGACTAAAAACCTTTTCTATTCAGCTCGATAGGATAGGTGTACTATGATTAGAGACAATTTCTTCATTAGGAAACCCGTAGTATACGCCTCTTTCCCGGTAGTTGCGATAATTTAGCCCCGCACTCCGGCAAGATTGTGTAAGATTGGCCAAAATACCTAAAGGGCCTTATATATTTCTAAGTTATTGTCTCTCTTCATGTTCCACCAAGCCTTATGGCTTCTTAATTGTTTGGATGTCCCTATCCGCACCATGGGCTAATCCGACCCTGGGAAACTATTGGGGTTTCCGAGCGGTGATGGCCAGGGTGTGGTGTCACACACATTTCCCGGGTATCTTCGGATACTTAGTACTTTGCCAAAGTAGGAAAGCACTGCGCAAACATATCTTAATTATTATTATTTTCTTTAATCTGCTGGACAATCCTCCGGCACCGCAGTGCAAAGCTGGGCAACTTGTGTTTAAACCTAATGACAGGATAAACAGTTAGTTCCATAGGACATGGTGACGGGCGAGATGCGCACCCCCACCGAATTCCGTAAGAATCTCTGGGAATCATATTCAAATCTGCCACGCCCTCACAGGAGAACCATTTACGGTGGGTATTCGTCTCTCTTACCCCCACCATAACGATAGATCAATTGCCTAAAAATGCTTTTGTGAAAAGTAACCAGTGTCTTGTGACGTTTTATGTGGTTACGGATCAAGATGTCCGGATTCTTATCCAGTTCGGAGATCTTACTAAGTAACATGTATGCACGCTGTCTTCAGTATTGATGTCTTAGGGCATCTGTTCTCAATGACAGCCGTATCTAAAAGCTAGGTAGACGCCAACCATATGCGGCCTAAAATAATTCATGTCTGTGAAAACTAACCATTAGGTTAAGCATAGAAGAAGGCCCACATAAATAAAGCGCAACTACTAATTCATCATACTAAGAATTGCATAAGACGGTGACGTGGGAATCCTTCGAAAATCGTTCGTCCCGTCTTCACGTAAAACAGCACGCAGCCTTATAGTCATACTCTCACTAGGTATGGTCTTTTCATTGCAGCATTTTTGGTTAAATATTAGAGTAGGCCCCTTTCGACCACTACTCTTCTCCCGCTTTAAGCAGTGGCGACATTTTCCCATGACGGAGGCCTGCGTGAGGCACTTGCCTCTTGCAAGGATTCAGCGACGATGGTCCATGCGAGGATAATACTCCTCACCCACACTAGCGCTAGGAGTAGTGCCCGCATGAGGCACATGATTTTCCGTCACTACAAAGACAATTTTCTTTCCTTTCACCGTAGAGGTATAATAGCTTATATTAAGTTAAATCGCTAAGTCTCGTGTACGGGAGCCTCCCTTGCGGGTATACCTCTGCGGACCAATGAGTCTGTGTGGTACCTCCGGGAGCCCCACGTTTAAAGGTTCATCAGGCTGTCTCTATGTCTTGTATTTTCGTATGCTCATTATTTTTATCTAGCATACTTGACAGTCTGTTTAGGTAGAATTATTGTATAGACTTATTTTAATTAGGTCACCAAATCAAATCTTGTAAGTCCACAGATCACGAAATTGCTATGGACAGGCATACTGGTGACACAAACTCTTGGGATGAGACCATTGTGTTTTATGTTTGCGACAATGGTCGCACAGCCCCACCGGAACGATTGAGTTCCACCGGCCTTAGGAGCCGGTCTTTGTTACCCATAGGGCAGTCTCGTACAGGATCAGTCACCCCGAGACCAGAAGCTAACCAGCTTCATCATTCGTCGTGCACTTGCGGTGTGGTGAGTCGACATCAGACACCGGAACGGCCTGACACTACCCCACGAGCTACAAGTGGCGCCCGATGTGGGGCCCGAAGAACATCATTGTTAACACTTAGCGAACTCACGCCCATACCGTATAGTGAGCTTAGTTCTATACCGTCTCCATTTAGCGATGACTCCCTCGATCAAGAGGTGGCATCATATGCTGGATTCCCCGCTCACATGCTCACCAACTATGCCAGAAATTCTCCAGTCGGATCAACAACCCCGCAAAATAACCTGTTTTCGCCTGTCAGTGACGGCACCTTTCGGGATGCCTCACAGGCAGGAACATAATTTAGAACTGTGTCAGATGTCCGCGACAGGCCAACTTCATCAGGTCCAAATCGTGGACGATCATGACAAAGACCCAATTACGGGCATATGCCTAATCCTTCAGACTACTATCGCCCACCCATGTCATCTACGGAGACTATATGGCTGGGTGACAATCCATATTACAGACAACCTCCAGCGCCACCCCCTTTGAACACCACACTATGCTCGATGGGGATCACTGCAGCATTATCGGGGGGGGGGGGGGGGTGCGGGGGAATCAGCACCACCTTTTCGCCGGTACATCAGTCATGCTACACACCACAACCGTCAGCCGAATGCACCACCACCATATGAGGAATATCAGTCCTCACCCCGGGAAGAACATCCGCATGATCTTCATAATATTCTGCCTCCGTCCATAGACCCATGCCGGTCTATGGTTCTACAACAGGGCAGAATCTATTAAATTGGAGTACGCGTGTTCTCGCTTCTCAGCATTGGCATCGACGGGAAACACTACCACCACCTGCACAACGACCAGCCTCAGAATACTCATCAGTCTCACAGATACCACCACCACCCGGGTTTCAACCACTCATTCTTCCCATGGTTTTGGCCGAGTCATTCTCCCTCCAGAATTTAGTGGGGAGAATGACTGGATCAACTGCAAAATACAGTTTGAGATAATAAGTCGGACGAACCGCTGGAATAATCAGCAAATGGGTGAATATCTCATTGCAAAACTTTCCGGAAAAGCCCTTCAAGTTCTTGCGAATCTCACGACAGACTACACACCCACCTACACCCAACTGGAATGAGCATTGACGGAGAAACAAGTTGTCTAAAACTAAAAAATCTCCGACGACGCGTGGGAGAAACTCTTCTGGAGTTAGCTAGTTGAATCAGAAGGCTAGTCACCCATGCATATCTGAGCACCAACACAGAAGGTGTAATACATCTGCATCTTGACACTTTCATCGATGCATTAAGCGGTGACCGCGGTAGTTTGGCCCAATTAACGGCAACCGCGGTCCGAATAGAAAACTTTCTGGAGCGGGAAAAGAGTAACTGACGCCAACTCCACCCTATCAATGAGATAGAGGGTGCAGCTGTCGCCACGCCCACTAGTGCTCCCCCCAGATCATCAACACCAACCGCACAAACATCACCACAACCAACTATACAAAATTCCAATCAGAATCAAGCGCCTGGAGGAAGGGGGCATGCCCATAGAGGAAGCTACAATGGGGCCTCGGGGTGCAGGAACCAGTGCAACAATAACAATGGCAACATGAAGGAATGCATAGACAAGATCAACAAACAGATCTCCACATTAACTAATTTAGTGACCACACTCAGCACAAACCTCGCCACCACCCACTTTGGGAAAACGAACACCACCAACACTGCACCACCACCAAACACCTGTTACGGATGCGGTCAACCATTGGAGGGACCGGTGTCCTAACCGACCTCCATCGACAACGCCTGCCCCTGCCCCTGACCACAGCACACTGCAACCGAAGGCGCCACCAAACTCCTAGGGGCACCGAAGGTAGAGTCACCTTGGTGCCCGTATTCGCTTCCTGGCTCAACTGCGGCCTCCCACATCCGCAGCATCGCCATCCCCCTCTTTCTCCGCACATAACAATCCTTCTTTCCTGTGTAAAACGGCAGTGGTAGGTTGTAGCACCTCCACTGACCCAAAGTTTTTGCAAGCACCACGTCCCGCCACCAAGACACTGAATTATCGGTATCCTTTGGTGGTATGCAAAACACCGCCCAACCCAACATCATCTCCCGCATCCACAGACAGCAGCAACTCAGGGGAAACGGTTCACTCTGCCTCATGGATTCGCAAACACCGACGAAGATGGGGAGAAACATGTCCAAGGTGGCCTCACTGTTTCTTCTGTGCTTCACCAAAGCATCCAATGAAGCATTGCAGGAAATGGTTTGAGCAGGTGGAGCTTATCCGTCATCCTGTACGCACCGCTGTCTACACTAATACTGCATACCCTGAAACAGCAACATCTCCATCATCATTGCTACCCCCAGCTCTGCCTTCACCGCAGCCCTCACAGCAGTGGTGACGATGGACTGGCCCCTTCCTCACTCAGCCATCCACCACATTAAAAGAAGCAATTCGGAAACAGTCAGATTACATACAGAGTGATTCCACTCTGACACCATTGTCGCAGATGGCGTCATTGGAAACTCTTCCACAGGTACACTGCAAAGTAATATACAAATGTGCCTGTCTGTTTAGCGGCGTTTCCACCAGTGCCACCGTTGATACTGGCGCTTCAATCACGGTATTTAACAAGCGCTTATATGAGAGCATCCCACCTCATAAGAAGCCTCCACTTAAACCTACAAACATTTACCTACAGACGGCTATGGGAGCTGATGTGCCCGTAGTCGGTATAGGCAATATAGTCATCCAAATAGGGGAAATGCAATTTATACAGCGAGTTGTCATCGCCTCTATTCACAACGATGCCCTCCTTGGCTCTGATTTCCTCAGTGCCAGTGAAGCGATCATACATTGCAAACAACAGGAACTCGACATACACGGCCGATGTATACCTCTTGGACCGGCATCGTCATTATATGACACGTGTGCTGTAATATTATCCAGTACAGCCACAGTTGAGCCGGGACAAGAACAAATCTTATGGGCCACCACACCACAGTTAGGAAGCAACACACACATCGCCATGCTGGAACCCGACCCTGATACATGTTCGCCTCACAATGCGCAAGTCCCCGCATGATAGTAGACACTACTAATAAGGAAAACATACCTTTTAGAGTGGTCAATGGTACCGCAGACCCCATCACTCTGGAACCAGGAGTACGCTGCGGCCATTTAGTGGACACAATCTCATTGGAATCACCTACACCTACTGACACACCACAGCATATGACTGATGATTTACCCGAACATTTACATGATTTATATCTACGTGCCACAGTTGGATTACAGCAATCACAGAAACTTGAAATTCGGAAATTACTGCACAAATATCGCGATAGTTTTTCCTGCGGAGACATGGATCTCGGAGAGACTCATCTCGTATGACACTCCATCAACACAGGCAATAATCGCCCCATACGTCAAGCGGTATGATGTCTTCCCATTCATAAGGAAGTGAAAGCACACCAACAAGTGTACGACATGTTGCGTACCAGTATTATCATTGACTACGACCGCCTTAATGATCTTAGCATCAAGGACGCTTATCCGTTACCTTGGATAGATCAGGCCTTGGATTCCTTGTCCGGAGCCAAGTGGTTTTGTACCCTTGACTTAGCTAGCAGATACTGGCAAGTAGCCATGGATGAAGCTGACATGGAAAAGACTGCATTCGTTTGTAGGGATGGCCTTTTCCAATTCCGCAAGATGCCCTACGGGTTGTGCAACGTTCCCGGAACTTTTGAACAACTCATTGAGCAGGTATTATCCACCCTGCTATGGGAAATCTGTCTCTGTTACATCGATGACATAATAGTCTTCGGACCAACGTTTGAGCAAACCTTAATAAATTTGGACATGGTGCTTTCAAGATTACGCACGGCCAATTTGAAACTCAAACCCAAGAAATGTCATCTCTTTAGACAGAGCGTTGAGTTCCTGGGACACGTCATATCCGGTGATGGAGTGGCTACTCAGCCATCAAAAACTATGGCAGTAGCAGAGTGGCCAAAGACCTCTTCAGTCACAGAGACACTGAGTTGTCTTGGCTTTTGCCAGTACTATCGCCGTTACATCCGACATTTCAGCGAGATTGCGTCACCCTTCTACAAGATCACCAAAAAAGATCGACCATTCGAATGGATGAGTGAGTGTGAAGGCTCCTTCAGGGCGTTGAAGGAACTCTTGATGACCGACCGCCCTGATTCTTACTCATCTTAATCCAAACCTCGATTTCATCTTAGACACTGACGCTTCAGCTTACACTATAGGCGCGGTTCTATCTCAGGTCACAGAAGATGGAACGCAGCAGGTATTGGGTTATAGTTCGCGTACTCTGAATAAAATTGAGAGAAGATACGCAACCACCAAGCGAGAAGTACTAGCGGCGGTACACTTCGTCAAGTACTATAAACCCTTTCTGTACGAGTGCCCTTTTACACTCCGTACAGACCATGCCTCACTACGCTCGCTCAGGAACTTGAAAAATTGAGAGGGCCAAGTAGCGAGATGGCAGGAATCCCTGCAGGCCTATAACTTCAACGTTGTTCACCATCCCAGTAAATTGCATGGGAATGCCGACGCCCTCAGTAGAATTGGCGCAGAGACTGAACACGAAGAGGCTGCCACCATGACACAGTCAACACAGACATCTCTGGAGTTCCCCGAATTGATGTGTGCAGAGTGGAATCCGGAGAAAATCGCACACCAGCAAACAACAGACGTACAGACACTGAATATGTACGCATGGATCCAGGAGGGGGTACGTCCTCCCAAGGAATCGGTAACACCACTTTCCACCACGGCAAAATACTATTACCAATGGTTCGAAGAATGTCGATTGATAAATAACGTTCTGTATATTAATGACCATCTGGTAGTCCTGGAAAGTTATCGTAATCTT
Source organism: Chaetoderma sp. LZ-2023a (assembly GCA_034401795.1). Classification (NCBI taxonomy): domain Eukaryota; kingdom Metazoa; phylum Mollusca; class Caudofoveata; order Chaetodermatida; family Chaetodermatidae; genus Chaetoderma; species Chaetoderma sp. LZ-2023a. The sequence continues at coordinate 56,289,686 of CM067372.1, forward strand.
ATTTTAAAACGACTGCATGATAACGCTGGGCATTTGGCCGTTTAAACGACTGCTTCCCATAGCAAATTGAGATTCCACTGGATCGGGATTCGCGATAGTGTCAAGGCATGGGTTGCCAAATGTATCCCATGCCAAAGAAGCGCTGTTGGACAACACCATGTTGCACCATCTCAAACTAAGATTGTTGGTGCACCATGTGAGCGAGTGGCTATAGACGTGCTCAGACACTTGAATACGACGGATGATGGAAATAAATACATCCTCGTATTACAAGATTACTTTACGAAGTGTGTAGAAGCATTTGCTTTGCCAGACCATGAGGCATCCACTGTAGCGGAGGTCCTGGCAAGCAATGTGTTCTGCCGTTTTGGTATGCTTTATGAGTTGCACTCTGATCAAGGAAGTAATTTTGAGAGGTGGCTCATATCAGAGCTCCGCAAATTGTTCCATATCATCAAAACAAGGACGACTCCATACCACCCCCGGAGTGACGGGATGGTAGAGAGATTCAACAGAACTCTCACGGAGATGCTTACAAAGGAAACACGCCTTGATTGTAGAAATTGGGACCTACGGCTCCCATATGTACTCATGGCTTACCGCACTTCAGAACATTCCAGCACGGGCTATACCCCTGCTCGGTTAATATTAGGCCATGAATTAGCCTTACCCCTGGATCTGGCCATGCCTCGGATACCAGGAGGGAAAAATTCTCCATCTCTCTATGTTGAACTCTTGTGGCACAGGATAGATAAAGCCCATGAGTTAGTGAGAGAAAGACTATCCACTGCACACTGGCGGCAAAAGACGTGGCATGACCAGAGGGTGGATGGAGATCCTTATGAAGCAGGAAAGATGGTTTGGGTACACGATTCACGATGGTCTGCAAACGTGCCAAGTAAACTGAGTTACCAGTGGAAAGGCCCCTATGTGGTTGTAGGTAAGACGGCGGACGTGACCTACCGTATCCGTGCTTTGGATGGCCTGACCTCAGTCATCCACTTCGATCGGCTTAAACCTTGTGTCAGTGACGACCCAGCACCAGAGCTCGGACTGGGCGTTTCTCGTGACACCGGTACCCAGACAGATATTTCCAGGAAAATTAATGTTCCCATGGTTAGCGCAGAGCACTGCGGTGCCAGTACAACCCCACTTCTACCAAGCTAGAATGCAGGTGAACAAGCAGGTAACGCTGACGACGATGACGAGATACGTACTCCCCCTCTCCCTCCTCAGCACGGGTCTACTCGATCTGGGAAGCCGTATCTGAAGAACTTTGTGTTTGTTTTGTCCAAGGGACCGGATGGAAAAGATGTTCCCAAGTCATGCTTCCCATGGGGTGGAACATATAATCAATAGCATGGAAGTGAAGAGGCTGGATGAAGCCTTGGCATGTCTAGAACTGCAAAACCGTACAACAAGGTGTACTCGACCACCTCCCAAAATCGCTGGACCAATTCCCCCCCCCCCCCCACCCCCAAGCGGGACCCTTACCGATAACCACACAACCACCCCAAATCCAACTGGCGTCCCTTATCTATACACCAAGTTCGGACATCACCGGCCCGTCCAATTCACACTCCATCTGTTGACCATCAATCTTCAGATATGAGAGAGACTGATGCAACAGAGGTGTCATCCTGCACCGCACCGACCAACATTACCCCCCGTGGTGGGAAGGGAAGCAGCCTGTTCAGCAGGCTCAGCTCGAATTTTCCCAGTGTCTAAAAACTACTACAGAAAACCAACCGTTGTGCAATGGGAGATGACCACATCCCCCTGCCCAAAGGCCACCCCGTCCATTTGGCCTACCATACTCCCCCGTGAGCAGTCAGGACATGACATCACAGACAGAACATCATCACATACAGAAAACACCTGCCCTCAAGGCTGGATATGTCAACTCGTCATTGCGCGTACATCACATATATACTCGGTTATACTCAGCATAGCAGAGACATTCAACACCGGCAACAACATCATTTAGCAGCACCTACCCGTATTAATTAATTCCCAATAGAGACATAAAAATTCCCGCAACAGGTCCACCAGCACAAGATGCGGTAGAAATAATATCTCCCGCAAACCCCCACCTCCCGCAATAACAACAGACTTGGCATTCACCAGCGTGGAAAACTGGAATGCACCCACTTCGCTTTAACATTGGCATCATACAGCAGCCCGGACATCTCGACAACAACATTATCGTCAACAAACAACAGCCAACAAATCTTCCGCACACACCTTCTTATCTAGTTATGGGAGAACTGATCATATGGATATAAGGATTGCACTACAGCACGCGTCACGGGAGGAACGTTTGCCCAATGTTCCTCGCCTTCCCTTTTTCCCCAATGTCATACAGAAACAGCCAACATCTACATACTTCATATACACGTAATAACAGTCGATATTATTAAGAGAGCAAAATGCCCGCATTGTCGTCAGTCACGAGTATGATTTTACTACCGAAAAGTTGAATTCGATAATGGATTGATCAAAGTTACGACAGCATCCGACAGGTCATCTGCACTCTAAAGTCACTCTGCCCCGCCCACGGGCTCGGCCATTACAGAGCGAAATACCCTCAAGGTTCGATAAAGTTGACATCATGCCACATGAGTATTATTTTACTACCGAAAAGTTGAATTCGACAATGGATTGATCAAAGTTATGACAGCATCCGACAGGTCATCTGCACTCTAAAGTAACTCTGTCTCACCCACGGGCTCGGCCATTACAGAGCGAAATACCCTCAAGGTTCGATAAAGTTGACATCACGCCACCTCCCCTCCCCCCTCCCCCCCCATTCCCGCACCTAGCAGTCATAAAAACGTCACCTTCACCACAGCGCAAGTATCATCCACAGATAACCAGCCACGCATATCAGATTCAAATCACCAAGTTGTCAGAAACATAGACACTCAGGTTGACTGTATTCACAATCTCCAAACGACGGCATTGTAAATTGTAATACTGTGTGCACTCACCTCCGAGTTGTACTGTAATATATCCGTTATTAAATGGTATTAATGGCTCTGGTCTAGGCCGGGACGGAGCTAGTTCTACCCATTGAGGAGAATGCTTGGCAGCCCTCCCGCTCGGACAACGCAGCTATCTTGTCGGGATCAGTAACGTTGATCTACCGCCTGAATAGACCTGTTTAAACCATACATCAAATTGCTTACAACTTTACTGTTATTTTACTAGAACACAACTACTCTACCATGCTACAAATCATTAGCCCATGGGCCGGTAAAGCGGAATCAAAAATATAATAGTATAATTACAAGGAGAATTTCAAAAATTCTTTTCTCTGCGATCCAGTCCATAATCAACATGGGCTGAGAACTACCTTTACAGACAACTACAAGATGCATGTGTAAGAACCCGCGCAAATAGGGACATTGATATAAACAAAATCTTGGTATAACATATATATATTTCCATATCTCGCATCTACAAAAGACTACACCTCAGCAACAGTATTTCGGCCATCGCCGTAAATAGCACATATGTTTCCGATCAACCACGTGTCTCCATGGGCCACGTGACTTTTTACTGCTATTTCTAGTAAATTGGATCAAACGCTTTAAACCAAAGAGCCGCCCAGATACGCGACTACCACGGCGTGATGGAGGAGTGGCGAGGGTGAGTCAGGGTAATTGCCGCTGCCGTCACCAGACTCCCACACACCCCATCAGGCGCTGAAGCCTAAAATTAAAATAGGCAAGTTTATAAGCATCCAATCTGTAAAGCCGCCTCACTCTAATTAAAAGGTGAGACTCCACGGAAATAAGTAGTACCCTGTTGTTATGTTGATCGGAAAACTTTAAATGCGCTAAAATAAGACTAAGTTAGTGAGCCTTTCCTCCTATAATTAAAAAATACTCCCCTTACATGGGAGGGTTTGATCCAGTTACGATCAGAATGGAAAAAGGAGAAACTTTCCATATAGGGCCGACCGAATCACCAGTTAAAACTTCCAGGTGTGGTCATCTGCCACCTATGACGTCACCAAATAGTATAAAAGGAGGAAGCGCGCTCTGAAACTTCGTCTTCCCGTCAAAACTCGACACCAGGGAAGAACAGATAGCATTAGGCTTCTTTCGTGTCGAAAACTAAATTCTGCTGTTTTTATTATTAGTTCATTATTACCATACTTGGCCTGGAAAGTTAAGAAAATGAAGAGATAGGGTTTTAGGTTTTGAATAAGGTTCCCGCAGCCACCTACCATGTGGGAACAAGATGTCACTCCTTGAAGATTTAACATTGTCCGCTTCATCTGAAGAAGAATCGGTACGAGTTCGAAAAAGATTCCCGTGCAGCTCGTTATTAGCTAATGGAGAACCCTGTACCAGAACTTTTACGAGAAAATCAGACCGCACACTTCATGTTAACAAGGATCATCTCCTCCAGGCAGTCTTCTGCGTGATGTGTCAGTATCTCTATACCGCTACTCGCTATGGAGTGACCCATGCGCTCCGTCATCATCTCCGTGTGTTAGAAGTGACATTAGTTCCAGGTGAAGAAAACGAGGATTGTGCCGTTTTAGCGACGCGTTTTAAATGTCGGTTTCCAATCAAAATTCTCCCGACCGAGAAGATGGTCCGCACGAAAAATACTACCCGTAGATATCCCATTAGTCATCGTCCTCCCACGGCTACCGTAAGCAACATACCGGCAGCAAGACGTGAAATCCTACCCACAGCCACGTCGGGGAGCACTATGCTACTTCCAGTCACCACATCTATTCCAGTCCTGAAGTGGAGCAAGAAGCATAAGTCCTCCGTAGAATCCACTCCGGCAGCACCCACATCAGTAACCAGCCATCAAACCACAGCCACTACACCCGCACCCGTAGTGTCTGAAGCAATTTCAGCCAGTCTGCCGATATCGGTAGTCATCACGACACCTACGGGAATGGAAATTCCAAGTTACCCACAGTCACCATCTCCTCAGGACCTGGCCATAGACGAGGGACAAGGACTATCGCAGCCTGCGTCTATTAGCATTACTCCAACTCGTGTTATCCAGCATCCGCCTCCCAGTCTTTCTGATCAGCCATCAGGAAGGGAACTACGCTGGAACGACCATATGCAGGAAAGAGACGTATTGCTCACACGCAGGACATTCAGCCCGTGACCAATGTTACCGCAAATCGTCTGTTGAAATACGCTAAGTCTTGGGAGATGTCATCTCCTGCCGTATCTGCTCCCGCATCATTGCCTCAGCCTACGATTCAGCTCACCGCCATCGCCACGACAACCACCACAGCCACCACGACCATCACAAAGACAACAGCATCGACCGCCTTGACAACCACTAGCACCACCGCTGCTTTACGGACAAATATTTTAGCACCCGCAGTAACTGCAAGAGACATTATAGATGCTCATATTCCCGCCACCATCACTTCAGACATTTCCGACAGTGCTAGTGATAATGAACACATCTCAGCATTAATAGTGCATCCACTGCGACCAACCACCGTCAGTCGCGGGACCCAGACTCAGTGGGGAAATTTCGCAGCAGAGGTGTGATCATTTGTGATACAGCAGAACATCAGTGGTGCGATTCATGGAAACGTATTAAGTATTAATTTATTTTTGAAATACTTTTCTTTTTATTATATATGTTAGGTCAATTGAATCCCGCCCCTAGGATGACTATGGTTATCCGACACAGCCGCGCACTTCAGTGCCCAGCTGTGTCCCACACAAAATGAGCACTGTGGACTCCGGTGTTGTAAGAACGTCATGTGCGATGTAAAGAATACAACATCCTGCAGTGCAATAATGTCACAATCCCGTCATGCAGTCTCAGCTATGCTGGGACTGCCTGATAAACTAACTTTTGAGTTATTATTATTATGTTCTATTTTTCTTATTATTTTTCTCCCTGTCTTAGATGTCACGACGGCTATGGGGTCAGCGAGAGCTGCCCATTGCGGACCCGCTATAACGGGCCGCAAATATATATTTAATCAAAGACACGTGTTATGTACCCCTTTATTTACCTGTTGTGCGCAAGTAATTCGGATGTAATACTTTAGATACCCCTTAAGGGTATGTAACTATATATATATATATCTTAAATTGTGGTACGTTTGAGCTTGGGTGTTCTCTGCAGAGATAATAATTATCCGCACCCAAAGAGAACACCCATGCGAGCTATTGTTTAGGGATCATTGACTAAATAAAGTTGAAGCAAGCACCAAAATATTAAAACAGAAAAAAAAGAAAAAGGCCTGGATAAATAATTCCAGGTCAAAAATTGAAAACTAAAAGTATGTCTCCCCTCTCCTCTTTGGCACCTCTATGTTCTCTGTCTCTTGAATACGCATCTGTTGCATCACTACTCCTCTCCAGCCACGCGCCTACCCGGGAAGTCTATAATTCCCACCTAGTGTACGTCCGTGCGTCGATCAGCAAGGCGCGATCGTTTGCCATGGATGTCAAACTAGGAGGGGGTGGTGTAGATCAGATCGACCGGACAGGTACCGGCCATATCAGCCAAGCTGGGTATGCGCCGCCTGTCCTGGATTCGTTCCCTGAACATGCCCCCCCCCCCTGGGTAGAGCGATAAGCGTATATAAACCTATGGGGAGAGATCGCATTATAAAAAACGACTAAGTTTGTTAAAGCTCATAGTGCGCATGCGCACGCTTAGATGCAATTTTTGACGGAGCATGTAGTTTACAACCAGGATGGGATGACGCTTTTAGTGTACCGAGACGGTTAATTACCTGTTAATCAATTCGACGGGCTTTCCAAATCTGTAAACCATGTCAAAATCGGTTAACAAATGGCTGAGTTATCCACGGAAAATCCCTTTTGATTGTCTTCAAAATATTGCCGTGACGTCATAACCACGTGGACGCAGATCTTCTAGAATGTTCTAGAACATTCGACTGCGTTATTATTAACTACACGCTGATTTCCTGTTGCTCGACCGATGATTAGTTGGAGCCTGCACCTGTGACGTCACGGGTAGTATAAAAAGAGACGAGATCCAGAGTTCGAGAGCATCCTCGGCCAGGGACCAAATAGGTTGGACCTGTGTCAGCTACTATCGTCTCGACAGGCTTACGCAGATCACTTGGCTTTCTGTCAGTTTTTCTCCCATAGCTAGCAGTAATCCAACCCACCGCACTAAAGCAATTTTGTAACTCCCGTGCTTGCGGGAGCATTTTGGAACTTTTTAGATATTGTTCACGAATATATCAAGAGCTAATTCGGAACATGAACTTGCGGTGAGGCCTTTTCGGCCTGAAAATGTGATTCTACAGATGTAGAGGCAGCGATGTTCTTTGGTGGATAACTCGCCGAATCTGCTGGCCACGCCAAAAAGTGGTTATTTAACCGTCCCGCATTGATGTCGTGCAGGTTCATCTAACCCTTTCGACCGCAGCAAGTCAACTTTGCTCGGTACGTCTTCAGAGCTGGCTGACGTACCCCGCACCGTTAAGCTTAGTTTCGTATCTTCATCTGCATTTAACAACCCCCATTGGTGATCAGGTTGTTGTCGACTTCCATCCGTACCATCGGTGTACGGGAACTTTCGTCACAGCAGTAATGTTATTATATCTCTTGCTGACTACTCGTTAGACATTCTATATTGTGATTACAGTCCTGAGTTTGATCCGCTTTCGTCATGAGCTGCTTGCGAGAATCCTGTTTGTGGAAACCAGCCTGTGGGAACTTTTCAGCTTCCTGAGAATGCATCAACTCACGTCAACCTAAGAGTGACGTATCAATTTCAATAACACGATAGCCCAGACTTAAGAATGGCTACCGATTATTCAAGTAACTATACTTAACAATTTAATTATTCTGTTAATTATATTTTTGCTAATTATATCGTACCCGTATAAATGGTTCCGATGACTAAAAGGCACAGTAGCGGTCTTAGGACCGCTAGTTATAATTTCTGTATTTGTTTATAGTTATTCTTATTTTCTGTAAGGTGTTTCCGCTAACCGCACCGTTGTAGGTTTCTTAACCTGTACTATAGAGATATTATTCTGATTAGTTTACACTGTATTGATTGTTCTGGTTAGTTTATATATATGGCCAGTGGCCATCAGTTCATATGTTTTGTAGAAAATATAGGACTGCAGTGCACGTAGGAAACACTATGCAGCAACATCTATATATGCAGCACTTTCTCCCGCCACCAAGAATTTTTCACTGTGGTCGCTGCCCGTGCTATAACTCTGTTTAGCCCAGCATGTTACCGACTAAAAACCTTTTCTATTCAGCTCGATAGGATAGGTTTTATATGATTAGAGACAATTTCTTCATTAGGAAACCCGTGGTATACGCCTCTGTCCTGGTAGTTGCGATAATTTAGCCCCGCACTCCGGCAAGATTGTGTAAGATTGGCCAAAAGACCTAAAGGGCCGTATATATTTCTAAGTTATTGTCTCTCTTCATGTTCCACCAAGCCTTATGGCTTCTTAATTGTTTGGATGTCCCTATCCGCACCATGGGCTAATCCGACCCTGGGAAACTATTGGGGTTTCCGAGCGGTGATAGCCAGGGTGTGGTGTCACACACATTTCCCGGGTATCTTCGGATACTTAGTAGTTGCCACCTTTGACAAAGTAGGAAAGAACTGTGCAAACATATCTTAATTATTATTGTTTTCTTTAATCTGCTGGACAATCCTCCCGCACCGCAGTGCAAAGCTGGGCAACTTGTGTTTAAACCTAACGACAGGTTAGACAGTTAGTTCCGTAGGACCTGGTGACGGCCGAGATGCGCATCCCCACCAAATTCCATAAGAATGTCTGGGCATGATATTAAAATCTGCCACGCTCTCACAGGAAGGACATTTACGGTGGGTATTCGTCTCTCTTACCCCCACCATAATGATGGATCAATTTCCTAAAAATGCTTTTGTAAAAAGTAGCCAGTGTCTTGTGACGTTTTATGTGGTTACGGAGAGAGATGTCCGGATTCTTATCCAGTTAGGAGATCTTACTAAGTAACATGTATGCACGCTGTCTTCAGTATTGATGTCTTAGGGCATCTGTTCTCAATGACAGCCATATCTAAAAGCTAGGTAGACGCCAGCCACATGCGGTCTAAAATAATTCCTGTCTGTAAAAACTAACCATTAGGATAAGCATAGAAGAAGGCCCGCATAAATAAAGCGGCAACTACTAATTCAGCATACTAAGAATTACATAAGATGGTGACGTGGGAATCCTTCGGGAATCATTTGTCCCATCTTCACGTAAAACAGCACGCAGCCTTATAGTCATAATCTCACTAGGTATGGCCTTTTCTTTACAGCATTTTTGGTTAAATATTAGAGTAGGCCCCTTTCGACCACTACTCTTCTCCCGCTTTAAGCAGTGGCGACATTTTCCCATGACGGAGGCCTGCGCGAGGCACTTGCCTCTTGCAAGGATTCAGCGACGATGGTCCACGCGAGGATAATACTCCTCACCCAAACTAGCACTAGGAGTAGTGCCCGCGTGAGGCACATGATTTTTCGTCACTACAAAGACAATTTTCTTTCCTTTCACCTTAGAGGTATAATAGCTTATATTAAGTTAAATAGCTAAGTCTCGTGTACGGGAGCCTCCCTTGCGGGTATACCTCTGCGGACCTATGAGTCTGTGTGGTACCTCCGGGAGCCCCACGTTTAAAAATTCATCAGGCTGTCTCTATGTCTTGTATTTTCGTATGCTCATTATTTTTTCTAGCATACTTGACAGTCTGTTTAGGTAGAATTATTGTATAAACTTATTTTAATTAGGTCACCAAATCAAATCTTGTAAGTCCATAGATCACGAAATTGCTATGGACACACAAACTCTTGGGATGAGACCGTTGTGTTTAATGTTCGCGACAATGGTCGCACGGGCCCACTGGAACGATTGAGTTCCACCGGCCTTAGGAGCCGGTCTTTTTTACCCGTAGGGCAGTATCGTACAGGATCCGTCTCCCCGAAACCGGAAGCCAACCAGCATCATCATTCGTCGTGCACTTGCGGCGCGGTCACATCAGACACCGGACGGCCCAACACTACCCCGCGATCTACAAGAGTAGAAGACCCTGCCATAGGTAGTTTTATTTTCCCGTTTTCGATGGCTTGCTAGTCATCGCTAAATCTATATGAAAATGTAGATAATTTATAATTCCAAGCACATTCCACAAAAGTTGATCGCGGAACCTATGGCAGGGTCTTCTACTATGTTGATTAGCGGAGATTTGTCTAGAGATGTCTTCAATGGACCTTTCCATTTTTATCCAGGCCCCGCCCATCACTAGCTAAGATCCACCCACACTTCGCCGTGTTAGGATTCATCGATCCCCAAATGCTCTGACTATCAATTTCCTGAAAACTATACAGGTAATCTGTTCAATATTTTGTAACTAATTTGACTGGTTGCTGTTGCTGCAGCAACAGCGCACAGTCAAATTAGTTTCAAAATGTTCAACAGGGTATTTATTAAATCGTAAAGACATACAATTCGTACACGAACGCATAGTCCGTCTTGAAATATACATTCTTGACGTACCTATCTACGTCATTCATGACGTCATTCATTATGATGTCATTCTACACGTCACGTAGCTGATTATGACGTCATATGATGGTGGATAAAGTGGAAAGGTCTATTCCTGCACAAACTTACGTGTTCATGTCTGACCTGTTTTCCTAGTCAATGACAGAGAATCCATATTCCAGTATGCCATTGGATAATGCATTGAGTGTACAATGAACAAAGGATGCAAGATGAAGGCTGGTTCGAAACGGTTGGTAAGAGTGCAAAGGCAAAGCCTACCCACGCAAAGAATGCGCACAATGTTAATGAGATATGAGATTCTTTGCATACTGCTGGAAATACATATATATGCAAAGAATGAGACTTTTTTTTATAATCAAAGACCTCTATGGCACCAAGTGCGCATTACACTTGACGATGCCCATGCAAAAAATATGGATGAGTATAAAACAAAAAATCATCTATGAGAATTCCACTCAATGACGATTCACATGACCCTGTATCTCACAGAATGAACTATCAAACCTACGAACAGATTCATTCCAACAACACATAGGCTTCGTCGTCTCTGCTTCTCTATAGATGGCAGCTGTTTAATGCTATATGCATGTGCATGGATATAGATAAGCAGCACTCACATACATTCTTGCCCGACAGGTCTCGCAGGTTAAAAACGCAATTGCCAATGATAATTCGGATATTTCAGAAATAGACGACGAGAGTGACGATGGCGGTGCAAAGTTGAGATTGCTTAATTAGGCAAGTGTTACTAACAACTCAACTTAAATTTAGATAGAAACAATTATTCCAAGATAAACAAACTTTGCTATGATGTAATGCATATTTTCTTTTAATGTTTGAAATTAATCTACCTGGAAGTCATTAATGTCCAATGCGACAACGTCTTCAAAACAGATTAATTTCAAGCGAGTCAAGAGCTTTCTTGTAAGTGTATCAGGTAATGAACCTTTCCATTTTAGCTATGCCCCGCCCATCACTAGCTAAGCTCCACCCACACCTCACCGTGTTGGGATTGATTGATCCCCAATTGCCCAAGCTATCAATTTCCTGAAAACTATATGGGGAAGCTGTTGAATATTTTGTAACTAATTTGACTGGGTGCTGTTGCTGCCTATGGGAGCAACAGCGCCCAGTCAAATTAGTTTCAAAATATTCAACAGAATATTTATTAAATAGTAAAAGCAAACAATTTGTACAACAACGCATAGACCGTCTTCAAATATGCGTTCGTGACGTACTTATCGACATCATTCATGACGTCATTCATTATGATGTCATTGTACACATCACGCAGTTCATTGTGACGTCATATGATGGGTGGGCACTCTGGAAAGGTGAATTGAGGAACTTGGGGTTCATCTAGGAAAGTGTTGATGAATTAATAGGTTACAAATAGGTCAAATATCCTATGATTTATGTCAATCCAGCAGGGGCTTGATTTAGATTGATAGTGTTAAATAACATAACAATCATTTGTAAGTATTGGTTTGCAATGCATGTCCGCTACCTGGTGATATAAATCTTCAGAGATTGACAGTCAAAGACTCCTGTAAAATCGACAGAAGCAGCTGAAACTCGAACTTGAGCTGTAACTTCTCAGAGAAAAGCAATACACCAAGTTTCAGTTAAATATGGTGAAGGAGAATGAAAAACGCGAGGCAAGCTGATATGTTTGTATTTCATAAGTCTAAAGGGGGCGCAATTCCAAAAAGATCTGACAGAAACGCGCAAAACTCGAACTTCTGCTGTAGCTTCTCATGTCAAAGCAATGTACCAAGTCTCAGTTGAATGTCTTGAAGGAGTGCGAAAAAGTGCGGAAAACTTATATTTTTCATATTTCCTAAAATGAAAGGTGGAACAATTCCATGAAAGATTGACGAAAATGTCTGAACCTCGAACTTGCTCTGTATCTCCCGATAATAAAGCAACCTACCAATTCTCAGTTGAATACCTCGAAGGAGTGCGAAAAACTGATATTTTGCATATTTCATAAGGCAAGAGGGGACGTAACTCCATGAAAGATTGACGAAAATGTTTTAAACCTGACCTTGCTCTGTAATTTTTCATAGCAAAGCAATGTAGCAATTCTCAGTCGAACATCTTGAAGGACTGCGAAAAAAGTGCGGACGTGATATTTTTCGCATTTCATAAGTTGAAAGTGGGGCATAACTCCATCAAAAAATTGACGCGAACGCCTGAAAGTCGAACATGCTCTGTAACTTCTCAACAGAGCAATGTACCAATCCTCAGTTGATTATCTTGAAGGACTGCGAAAAACCCCTGTGAAAAATCAACCGTGACAGACAGACGGACAGACACACAGACGGAGAGCAAACCTATAGTTCCCCCCCCCCCCCCGGTTTTACCGGTAGTGGACTAATAATAAATAGTAGAAGACCTTGCCATAGTTTCCGTGATCAATTTTCGGTAGAATGTGTATGGAATTACAAATTATGCAGCATGGTAAGCTTTGACATTATATAATAGCGACAGTCATACTATAACGATTTACGCGCTTTGACATAACTTAAACTTTGCATGACAATATCAAATATGGATAGAACATGGATAAAACGTAATTTTACGGGACTTTTAAACAATGCATTAATCTAGCTTCAATTTGATATGACGCATGCCATAGTTTGTTTGATAATTACCTAATCTACAGCAAGAAACGCATATTACCGTCGGCGATCTTCGATAACGACCCTGGTGGGCGTCCCACAAACGTTTGGGCGGTATACGCCGACTCACTATTTTCAGAGCCCCTGGAGACATGGAAACCACGTCCAAAACAAGTTCCTCAAACATTTACCATGGATCCTATGGCAGGGTCTTCTACTGGAATGACACGGCAGCAGCATGGGCCACACTACTTTATTCCGACATTCGTTTCGAGTTTCTCACTGGAGAATGTACCATTTTTCGACATTCGAGGACTGGGATGTAGAGACTTCACCAATAGCGGAATCCAGTCTGTCAGTCAAGTATATAACGTCATAATTCATGAATAGCATATTTATATCCATCATAATCGCTTAATAGTCCGCCAATTTTTTCGAGTTGTATGTTTTTACTATTTAATAACCATTCTGTTGAAATTAATTCGACTGGACGCTGTTGCTACCATAAGTTGACATAGGAAGCAACAGCAGCCAGTCAACTTAGTTCCAAATATTCAACATCTTATCTGTATAGTTTTCTAGAAATTGAGTTTTGTGGGGTTCAAGGTTCGATTGATTCCAACACGGGCAAAGCTTGGGCTGAGCTTAGATAGCTGTGAGTGGGGCAAAGCTAAAAGTTGATTCATCCATCGCCACACTGTCTTAGCATTACTAACGAACTTGGAACTTCTATTGACAAATGGTTTCATTCTGAAATGTTTCACAATAAGTTAGTCCTACACGGGTTCTCTTTAATGCTCGAATGACTAACCATTGCCGCTGGTGTAATCTGCATAAGGCCCTGTTCCGTGGGTAGGTGTTGCTCCAGTCCTTGTCTGCCAGGCGAAGTCTCCTCCATTAGTTAGGCCACATATTCCATTCTCGAAAGTACACTCCGCCACACTACCTATTAGAGAACACATGTGCATATTTCATGAATGATTCATCAGTCATATTTCTCAGGTTAGCATGTGTTCATCGCGAAAGCGGCAGTGCAGACAGCTATTGCTATCAATGCTAGCAACAGCCAACAAGCAAAATTGCGAACACAATGGAGGTTAGCCTTCACCGCACCACACATACATACGCTACTTTTCTCGATCTCGAATCGAATGAGATCTCGCGAGATACGAATGGCCAGAAGCGAGTCTTTCGAAAAAGGATCACACGTTCCTGTCTGTCTAATAGATGGTAGTCATCTTTCTAATTAACTTATCTAGTTACGACTGCCTTGATGATAGTTCTGGCTTCTTCAAACGAGATCCCTCTCTCAGGTTGTTCCTGTTGGGCTCCTAGCTTTGCTCCTAGCTTTGCCAAAGTATCAGCAGATTCGTTCCCTGGAATTCCGCAACGCGCAGGAATCCATTGTAGAATGACTTTCTTGTGTTTGGCCATTGGTGACATCATATCCTTCAGATCCAACCCATCTCCATGACCAGCCTGCAGAGAAGAGTGGGCGTCTGTCAGAAACACCAGTCTGGTGCGAGGCATGTCCTGCGTGGAGCCTACTCCTTCTTTCATTGCTTCTAGTTCCGCTTTGTCATTAGTGCGGATTCTCCCAGCACCTATGCTTCTCGTTCAGTTGTATTATCTGGGTAGCGGATGTAGACACATGACCCTCGATTAGCAACTGCTGTATTTGTAGAACCATCTGTGGGAGTGACTGGAACGACTTTAAAACATGTTTTAAAACCGGAGATGATTGACGATTAGCTAAATCTGTCGCTTTCAGGTTGCATCACTACCATTTTTCGACACACACTAAAGCAATCTGTCACTGATACTAACAACTTGTGTCGTTGTCAGGTCGCGGCACTTTGGTGTGTTCCCTACGTTAACCACATGAGAAAGAACCCCAGTGTATTGAATTTTCGGTTAATCTCGAGGCACTATGTGATACAATAAATTCTGAAATAATCATGATTTAAAAAATGCAAAGATCTAACTTACCACGTCTCTGCATGGCTGGTGATCTGACGCGGGATGTATCTGCAATGGAAGATTTATGACAAAGTTTATGAGCGTACACCGTTAAGACTTATATGACCATACACGCCATTTGCTATATGAAATGTGTTACTGGGCTACAATGTGATGGTTCTCTTAGACAGTTGGTCTTTTAAAGAGCTGTCTTATGGAAACGGCATCATTTGGAAATATCTTGCGTATGGAGCGGGTACGCGCATAGAGCTCAGCAAATGGATCTTTCCATGTTTAGCTATGCCCCGCCCATCATTAGCTAAGCTCCACCCACACCTCGCGGTGTTGGGATTGATCGATCCCCAAATGCCCTAACTATCAATTTCCTGAAAACTATACAGGGAAGCTGTTGAAAATTGTGTAACTAATTTGACTGGGTACTGTTGCTGCCTATGGCAGCAACAGCGCCCAGTCAAATTAGTTTCAAAATATTCAACAGAATATTTATTAAATAGTAAAAGCAAACAATTTGTACATCAACGCATAGACCGTCTTCAAATATGCGTTCGTGACGTACTTATCGACATCATTCATGACGTCATTCATGATGATGTCATTGTACACATCACGCAGTTCATTATGACGTCATATGATGGGTGGGTACTCTGGAAATGTGAATTTCTTCAGAGCTACATATTGTCGCACTGACCACTTCAATGTCGAGTTAGAGCTGGAGGAAACAGACTCCTGGCCCAAAGCATCGATTTGCCCATGGTGTGGATCTATCATTTGGTTGCAACCCTCTCTACCAGTGGTCTGGCTAAGAGACGGTCAACGATAATGTGTCGTAGAACTGACAGAGCTCCATTGAATACAATATTCATGGTTCCTTCCATGTAATCATTTTGATCGGCGGTAGAGCTCATCACTCCTTTGTTATCCCTAAATAGCCTCTGATTCAGGCAATACTGGAAAGATGCACGTACTGGTTTTTCTCTGACCACATTCCCTCGGCCAGGCGATGCACTGACCAACTCTACCCAATTATACCCTCGAGGTACAATGGCAGGCTACGATTTTCAGCTACCACCGCTTATATAGAGGTAAAATTGATCAAACATCATAAATGTACATCATTAATACTTTTCAGGCCAGAGCCAGGCGGATTGATAAGTATCAGGTTTCACTTCTACTGCTAGTTCACTCTCTCGTCCGAAATTATGCATTATGTCTCGCTGGGAGTATTGACTTATTCATTCTTAAACCTACCTACTGCAGATGCTCATTTCCAGCATAGCAAAGAATCACAGGATCTTTCACATTTACATCAATTAAATCATTGCAAGTGCCTAAGGGACCTCTTATACGGTCTATAACTCTTGTCTTGAATCCGAAATATTTCCCAGAACTGGCTCACTTTCATTACATCTAACAAATTGGAATATTCCAATTTCTGACCGATTGGCTTGCCAGGCTTAGAAAAAAATGGCGGTAGACTGGTGGAGCTATAGTTCTGGCCTCTCCTTCGCTTCTGAAGTATCGCCTACCTCGATGACAAAATGAAGATCTGCAGCGCTTCTACTTGGATTTAATAATAAGAACAGAGTGCTCAATTGACCTTTCCAGTTTTAGCTATGCCCCGCCAATCTTTATCTAAGCTCTAACCACACATCCCTCGTGTTGGAATAGATCGATCTCTGAACTTCCAATTTCCAGAAAACTATAAATGTAAGCTTTTGAATATTTTGTAACTAATTTGATTGGGCGCTGTTGCTGCCTAACAACCGAATGTTTATTAAATGGTAAATACATGCAATTCGTCTAACGCGTCGGACAATTAAGGGTGGATAGAAACGATGTCCATCCCAAAGACCACTTATAAAGGAAATTACAAACGAGAAGCAAAAAGCGCTACAAATAAGTTTTTATCATATAGTATAAATTAAAAAGAATTTGAGAAATTTTCACAAGTTTCACTATACAAATGTCGGTTAATTTCATGAATTTTGAGACCCCTAAAATTTATGTTATCACACCATCGCGTGAATCGTCAAAACGTGGATTCAGATGTGTTCATGTTTGGCTATATTTTCATGTAAAGGATTTTGTGCCAATAAATAATCTGAATCCTGTTTTCAGAATATAGACGACGCTGGCGTCTAATAGAGTTACAAAACTCGACATCAGATCAGATATAAGATCTTGTTTATCAAACGCTAGTATTTCTTTTGCATCTCACTAATATGATGGCGTTTGAATGAGCTGTTGCAAGCTATCAATGAACAACAAAAATATTATTCACACAATGACGTCACACAATGACGTCATACAACAACAATCATTCGCGCGATGACGCTACTCCATGATTATCTGACTGCTTAGATCTCATATATACCATCGTGGAATCATATCGTCTCACCCATTGCATTATCTTGTGTGGAGACATGAATGCTACCATTCCACCGAGAGACAATAAATCAGATAAACTACTTAGCAACATTCTAAAGGATCTAAAATTTGTGACAGTACCGTATATGCCGACTACAACAACATACATCCACGGGAAAAGCTCCTCACAGATCGACTACTTCTTCTACCATAGTTCTACAAATATACTGAACTTGTCCATTGCCAGCATGCACTGTATCAATACCTCTACACATGTACCGGTCTCCTGTTGTATTCCTGTCAGAAGTGTCACAAAACTCTCTGCTGCAAAGAACAAACAATCAATTTACAAACTGATTTGGACAAATATGGATAAAGATGAGTACCAGTCAACTCTAGCAAGAAAGCTGATTGTCATACCTGCATGTAGGGAAGACTGTAACATTGACGCATTTGTAGACAATATTCAAAATGCTCTCACGTGTGCAGCCAGCACTACAGTCCCATCCCGACAATTGGTAATGCGTGGCCCGAAATGGAAGGCATCTTCAATAGTAAGGGACAAATTCAACCAGGGTAAGCACTTACACAAAACTGGATTGAGGCAGGTAAACCCGGACCAGATCATCCTACTTCTATGCAGTGTAAAATATTGAAACGACAGCTCCGCTCCCAACAGCGTACTGAAGCTGCGATAGAGCGAAAATCACTGTACAACCGAGTAATGGTTGAGTATGGTTCTGCAAATCTCTACAGGCTTATCAATCGAACAAAGACAAGGCGGAGTAATACTGACTCAAAAAAGCATCCGCTTTTGTTTCTACGAGAATTCTTAATACTTACCAGATGTACTATTATGATAATGTCTATTATCCAGTCTAGGTCAAAATAAACAATTAAAACTCCGCACTCTCCTGGTCCTGCCCATACTGTGTCCGGGAATACCATAGCCGCAGGTACCGAGTCTATTCCCAATCACAGTCAGATTCGTCTTATGTTTGCCTTGGCAAACTGCGAAAGCAGCTCAGCCTCACCTCAGCGGGGCGGCTGAGGCAGGGCCATAGTACATCTGGTAAGTATTAAGAATTCTCGTAGAAACAAAAGCGGATGCTTTTTTGATTCTACTTCGAATAATACTTACCAGATGTACTATTATGATAAACTCCGGATTTCGACAGCCAGGAAATGCCGGTGGGAGGAGGTGAGGCTCGAACCAGCACTCATCAACCATCCAACAGAGAAGGTTGTGAAGAGACTAAAACCCTGGCATACGCTTGGGTTCTGCTATCTGACTCATAGAGTGCTAAACTTCTATGGTCTAGACCGCGCTCCCCCCCCCTCTTTTGTCCGCACAAAACCAGAGGGATGTCCATGGGGATGCAACACCCACCAGACCCGTGTCAGCCCCAAGTCTCAGCTAGGGCAGTCCAGTAGAGTGCAAAGAAGCTACTACAACTTCAAATATTTGAAAAAAACTATCAGTATATCGATTAGATTTTCAAATTGGAATGAGTCTCATGTCTGTATGAGAGGAAAAATATACTCTTGTACCAGACTATTCACTTACTCAGTCTGGTATTTCGACTGGAAGTAAATATATTAAAGTCACTTAATTAATGTAAACACTCACCATTTTTGAGTGGTCGATCTGTTATTGATCATCACAGGAGCTAGGCCCAATCCACGGTCGTACTCAGTCATGTGCATAGCGCTTGGTCAGTGTAGGCGGAAGTCCTTTGTGATGTGTGCGAAGTAGTGGTCGGACGTGGCTTAGTTTAGGTTCGACAGATTGGCGACGGCTACTGGATTAAGTGTGCTGGAGATGTCTCGAAGGTAAAAATCAGTGAATGACGACTCGGCATGCCATTGTGCTACAGACATCACCTGCTCTAAAGAGACACCCTTATAAAGGGCCGATGATGCTGCTAGTGCTCGGACCTCATGGGCATTCGCACGATCAATCTGCTTTCCTGTAGCGATCTTGTGCGACATCTGAATAGCGTCAACTATCCAACGAGAAATAGTATCTTTCGAAGCACGTAAATGGGGAGCTTTGAGACATAACCACAGAGATTTCGGGTCGCCTCTCCACTCAGAAGTACGTTTCTTATACATCTTTAGACATCTGACAGGACACCAAGCACAAGAATTTGGGTCATGTCTAGTTAAACTTGGCAAATTGATCGGCTGTCCTGGATATTTAAGTGACTGATTCTTTGCCAGGAAACAAAGACGTGGAAGTAATCTTAAACCTTCACCCGTGACGACAAAACGGTCTTGTTCGGCAGAAAGCGCATGGATCTCGCTTCTCCTTCTCGCCGACGCTGCTGCAACCAAGAAAACTGATTTAATAGTTAACAGTTTAATGTCAATAGTTCTAATCGGTTCAAAGGGAGCATGCCCTAAAACCTGTAGAACAAGAGATAGATTCCATGATGGGATAGGAATTGGCTGTCTAGGTCGCAGATTGCTCATTCCTTTAATAACTTCATTCAAGGTGTCATTCTCTACTCCCCCAACGGTGAGACTAGGAATGACAGAAGCTAATGCAGACTTATATGCTGCTAGGGTAGAAGGTACAAGTTTGTCAACTTCGTATAAATGACAGATAAAATCTGCTACGTGTTGAACAGATGCAGAAAAGGGATCAATATCTCTTCTCTCACACCACTGTGCAAATTTGTTGATTCTATAATTATATGTTTTTGTGGTAGAAACTCTTCTGGCCGAAGCAACAAACTTCGCTGCTTGCTCAGAAAAGCCACCCTCAATTGCACGCTGCTTGACAACATCCATGCAGTCAATTTGAACATTTCTGGTCTGTCGTGAAGGTACAGACCCTTGTTCTGAGAGATTACATCTCTTGTGTCTGGAAGAGGGATTGGGCTGCAGACCAGAAGGTCCAGCAGATCCGTAAACCATGATCGGCCTGGCCAATAAGGAGCGATCAGTAGTACTTGGCACATCCCCTCTCTTATCTTTGCCAGAACTTTCGGGATGAGAATTGTTGGAGGATACGCATACGCGTACATTCCCTTCCAACTTATCGCCAGTGCGTCTACTGCTAGAGCCAACGGGTCCGGGATCGGTGACATGTACGTGACCATCTTTGCGTTTGTCTTCATCGCAAATAGGTCGACATTCGGCTTGCCCCATTGTTTGAATAGAACCTCTGCTACCACTTGGTTGAGCTGCCATTCCGTCGGACGACAAACCGTCCTTCGACTGAGAGCATCCGCTAAGATGTTCAATCTTCCTGGAATGTGTGCTGCCCGAAGAATAATATTCCTCTCTTGGCACCACAGCAGAAGGTTCCAAACCATCATACACAACTCCGGTGATCTTGTCCCGCCTTGGCGGTTTAAATAAGACACCACTGTTGAGTTGTCTGTCCTTACTAGGACAATTTTGTCTTGAACTCGACCCTCGAACTTCTGCAGTGCTAATACCACCGCTAATAGCTCGAGTACATTGATATGTTTCTGCGCATTGGTCCGATCCCATTCCCCGGACACTGACTGATTGTCCAATACCGCTCCCCAACCTGTCAACGACGCATCCGTGAACATGGACATCTGAGGTTGAGGAGGTTGTAGAGGAACACCTCGCAGGAGATTCTGTTCCGACAACCACCACTGAAGGTGGAATATCAATGGTTCTTTCACTGGTATTCTCAGAGACAACGGATCTGTTCTCTGTGACCAGAACGACATCAAATACATCTGAATCGGCCTGCGCCTGAGCGCCGCATATGGCACCACCTTCTCCAGAGATACTAGCAAACCGAGTACTCTGAGAAATTGACGTGCCGTCAGATAGGCTCCTAGAGAAACTGACTCCAATACTGCAATCAGGCTTCTGACTCTGCTCTCCGCCGGAAAAGCTACGCCGTCCCTGAGATTGAAAAAAATTCCCTGATAAACAAACTCCTGGGATGGAGTCAGTTCTGATTTCTCTAGATTCACAATCCATCCTAGCTTCTTCAATAAGTCTAGGACTACCTCCAGATTGCTGCGCAGAGTGACTGGATTCCCCGCCTTTAGCAGCCAGTCGTCTATGTAAGTGTGAACAGCTATGTTTCTCCTGCGAAGTAAAGAAGTCATGGCGAGAACCACCTTGGTGAAGACCCTCGGAGCCGTGGTCAGGCCGAATGGAAGAGCATTGAATTCCCAAACATTGTCTTGGAATGCAAATCGCAGGTACTTCTGAAAGGGAATTGACATTGGAATATGAAAATAAGCATCCTTCAGATCTATTGATACCGCCCACATGCCTTTCCTGAGGCCTGCCATCACAGCTGCTACCGTCTCCATCTGAAACCTGGGAGAAAGAATAAATTTGTTCAACGGTTTGAGATTGAGAATTGGTCTCCACCCTCCGGTACGCTTCGGAACTAGGAACATAATCGAATAGAAGCCCAGTGATGACTGATCGGCTACCAGGTGAATCGCCTTCTTCAGACGAAGTGATTCTATCTCTGACTGAATGGCAACTAGACGGTCTAATTCCCTTGGAATAGGAGTCCATATTGGAGTCGAGGTTAACGGAACTAACGATTGATGGATGAGCCAGTCCGGATCGTAGCCGTTTCTTATCCACTGACAGACTAAATAGTCGCGCACGACCTGTTCCCATTGGCTTAGGAATAGCTGAAGTCTGCCTCCGACGGAAGGAATCTGCACACAGTTGTTGGTCGAGATTAGCCGACAAGACGCTACATCGCTCGGGTGAAGATTCTCGACTCCATTTGTTTCCAAAGCCGTCGGTATTGATTCCGCCGGAAACCCGTCAGGAACGAGCCCCACGGCCGCCCCGCGGCTTCTTGTGGTATGACGGTCAGGAACCGCCGCCGCGACTATCCTTACGGTAGCCACCACGGCCCGAACCGCCACCCTTCCTGTCGTCCTCATACGGCCTCTTACTAGAGGGCTTGTATGTGGACGAACGGCCAGGTCCTTGCGCTCCGGATGGCCTATGGGCATCACGGGCAGAAGGACGGAAGGGCGATCTAGGACGCTGCCTCTGCTGGTCCTGTCTGTGTTGACGGTAGGACTGTTGCGGCTGAGTCCTCTTGGTCGACTTCCACGACTTGCCGACCACCTCTTGCTCCGCCACCATCGATGCAACTTTAGAGAGCGCTTGTCGTGCCGAGCCGCCGAACAAGCCTGGACCAATGAAAGGCGCAGAAGATAACGCTGCCCTCATTTCCGGTCCTGGTTCCACACAATCGAGAACCATTCTCCGTCGCTCTGCTAAAGTTCTTGTGATCACCCTGGCCAGGCAATCCTGAGACAGGCGCATGGTGTCCCGAACAACTCCTGGAGCAGCCTCTGGCACCTGTCCGCCTTCCGCCGTGCAGTCCAGCATACCCTGCAGGACGGTACACCCGTGCGACAGCACAGCCATGGCCGCCCTAGCCGCATCCTCAATGAGCGTGAGCTCATTAAACGGGTCTTTGTTGGTCTGGGAAACCAAGGGACGTGACCGCCCCTTGGCCTTCCCAGCCAACGGCCTATTCAGCGCCTCACGTTCCGCAACGGAAAGCCGTGGAACCCTGGCGTATTGATGATAGGCCTGCTCCGGAAAACGGACCCTACTCCTTATCCCCTTCGGGGCCTTGGGCAATGCATAGTCTGGCTGAACCAGACGATATGCCGCAACTTCCAACATGTCAGAAGTCTGCGAGTCCAAGGGGAGTGTAGGCATGGCCGAAGAGCCACTGGACAGAGCGCTAGCCGCACGCTCTGACATCCGCTCCATCGCCGGATCGCGCTGAGATCCGAGATCCGATGCCAACCCGAGACGATTGGTCATCCATCCTAGGACCTGCACCCATTCAGCCTCGGCGCAGAAAGCGGAATCGTCCATTAAAGAGCTTCCGTTTTCATCTTCCCTCTCACCCTTAGATGAGAGGGCCACCGACGATCCATGCTGAGCGCTACGATAAACGTCTCTGCCAGGACAGAGCGCATCCGTAGCGCGACTACCGGCGGCACCAGTATCCAACGACCCGTCGGATACGGATTCTCCGCAGTCCATCGGCTCCAACACGGGATCCGGGACTACGACCGCCTTAATCACGGCTGGCACGGTAACTCCGATAGGAGCCGCACCCAACGCCGTCGGGATAGCCGTCGGAACCGCAAACCACGGCTCCGCCGGCATATCCGGTTGCACAAGTGACGGATGAAAAATGCCCGACGGAACGTCGACATCACCATCCGCCTGGCAAACCCGTACAAATCCCGAGGGAGACCCCTGGGACGTACTCGGCATTGCCGACATTGAAAGATCCGGCATGCCGGAATCTTCCATCAACAGGAACTCTTCTTCCTCTGCCGACGGCTCTTGAGCCGAGGACAGAGAAAGGTCAGGTGCATGGCCCTCAGCAAAACTAGCCGGGCCACCTAATGGTTGCCCTGCACCAGCTTGCCTCACCGGACCCGTGGACTGTAACGAATCAAACATGGCCTTGACCTGGGCCGCCCATACGCCCAGTGCTGAATCCATCCTCTCATTCAGCCGACCTTCCAGTCCAACCAACGACGCCTGCTGACGCTTCACTGTCTTATCCTTCTCTATGCGCTCCAGCCTCGCCCGTCGATCCCTGTCAAACTCAGCCACCATTGCCGACGACCACTTGGCGCACACATCACACGGACTGCCGACCTTACACCTCGCACACGCCACACAGTGATGTCCAAGATACTTGCGTTTCATGAACCTATTACACTTCTGGCACAAAGTGTCCGGGTTCTTCGGTTTCTGCGAACACAGAGGAGAATTAAAACGCTGCACATGACAAGTGATGACGAGCAATACGCACAATAGACTTGATAGTTAAGATTTCTTAAACACATTAACTTTCTCTTAAATTAATGATAACAAGTCTTAGGCAGGAAATATTTGAAACTTTTTTGAGTGAAAATTTTACAAAACACAACTCAGCCTTTAACTAGCGTTAAATAACCAAGAAAACCTCGCCGATCACTACAAACACCCTCGACAATGAAGCGAGAGCTAAAATCGGCGATAACAGAGTGCCTGGATACCCCAAGCCAATAACGACATATTACATGGGCGCCGCCATCTTGGCTAAGGACGCATCCATCTTAGAGGAACCGAGTCGCAAGAGAAAATTAACCGAGTACCCGAATTAAAACTAAAAGTTAACGGGTACAGAAGCGACTCCAACAATGGCTACCATTATAAATCAATGTGCCAATTTAAGGAAATTTCAAACAGGCATTATGGCACGAATGTATAAATTCTAGATTGATACAACCTGCCCCTGTGATGATTTTCCAAGTTCCTCCATTAGTCCAGCGATGGTTTTCCCAAACACGCGCTAAAACTGCTTAATTTATCAATTAAATGACACTCTAAACACATGCGACTTGAAACAAGCGCAAAATAAACGAATCTGACTGTGATTGGGAATAGACTCGGTACCTGCGGCTATGGTATTCCCGGACACAGTATGGGCAGGACCAGGAGAGTGCGGAGTTTTAATTGTTTATTTTGACCTAGACTGGATAATAGACATTATCATAATAGTACATCTGGTAAGTATTATTCGAAGTAGAATCGTTAGTTGTCAATGGAGTTCCCACTACAGATATGGTAAAGCAACGGAATGGACTTGCAGCCTTCTATGAAGACCTAGCAAAACCTTCCCAACATGTAAACTTTGATAATGATTACCATGCACGAGTTAAGATCGACCTTCATTTGATCCAATGTACATATTCCCAGAATCAAGAAAGACTTCCTACAGTAACACCTACCGAAATCTATGAAGCAATTTCAAAGCTCCACACTGGCAAATCTGCAGATGAATTTGGCCTCAATGCAGAGCACTTTATTCATGCAGGACAGTCAATTATACAACTACTGGACAAGTTGTTCAACTACATTTTTGAGTCGAAACTGAGTCCAAACATCTTCAAACGGGGAATTATTACTCCAGTATATAAGAAAGGAAAGGACCCCTCAAATCTGAGTAATTACAGGGGTATCACTGTAACATCTCTACTGGGGGAAATCTTTGAGCATGTCATCCTTGACAAAATTAAAGAGTCGTTACCATGCAATCAATCATCTCTGCCGTTTGGATTTACTAGAGGACTTTCGCCACTTATGGCTGGTTTAATACTCTCAGAAACTACTACAGAAAGCAAAGATCTACATGTCCCGCTGCATACCTCATTCCTAGACACTTAGACGGCATTTGATGTGGTGGATCATGCATCCTTAAAGTGTAAGCTGTATGACGAAGGTATAAATCTACACTTACTGCAAATTACTGATCTGCTCTACAGGGATCTTACTGCGAAAGTGAAGTGGGGAGGTTCTCTAAGCCACTCATTCCCGATACTGCAAGGTGTCCGACAAGGTTGTACAAAGTTTACATTAGCAACTTGCTGCAGCAATTAAATCTTCACAACTAGGAACATGCATGGGAACTCAGTATACAGGATGCCCAACAGTTGCTGACGATCTCGCCCTAATGAGCAACTCAGAATTTTAACTGCAATGTATGCTTGATATTGTATATCGTTACTTAACGCGTGAGCGATACCTAATACATCCAGAAAAGTCTACAATACTGCACAATTCAGTACGCACAAAATCTGTTCCGCACTTGCCTAAATGGTATCTTGGCGAATTAGAAATATCTGTCTCTACAACAGCAACTCATTTGATGTTATCTCGAACTACAAAACAAGAAAGGATGATCAATGTTCAAGAACGTATATCTTGTGCTAGACGCACACTCCATAGTCTCACTGGAACAGGTTTGCATGGCTCGAATGGTATATCAACAAAAATTGCATACCGTATCATCCAGCTTTATGTCATCCCTCGACTACTCTATGGACTAGAGATCCTTGTACTACAAAAACAAGAACTTGATCAACTAGAAAGCTTCTCTATTGGCATACTTAGGAAGTTACATGCCCTTCCAACGAGAACCGCGAAATGTGCTGTACTCCTTCTACCTGGCGCTAGACCAATCACTGCAGAGCTACACATACGTCAGCTAACACTTTTGAGGAACATCGTGGCATGCCAAGACAAGCCACTTAACCACATACTAGTAAGACAGTTGGTGTTTGAGACGCCAAAATCTGGCAGTTTGTTTATCTATATTAAGAATTTGCTAGAGAGATACAACTTATCAAACATCCAAGACCTTATTCTGAATTTACCCTCTAAGTTAAAATGGAAATCAGTAGTAAAATCTGCCGTGGACAGCCAATGGAACGAGGACTTACAGTTTGCGTGTGAAACCAAAAGTACACTTAAAAACTGTAACACTAAAGACTTTTGTATTGGGAAATGCCATATGTCCGTGCACACTGTAGACAATGACAACAAGGATGTAAAACGTAGTGCCATTAAAGCCAGGCTCATCCCAGGAACCTACCTAGTACAAGCAACACTAAGTAAATTCAACCAATACATTGTGAACCCAACATGCCGTCTCTGTCAGTTGAGTTCTGAAGATTATCAACACTTCTTGCGACACTGTGGTGCACTCCATCAGTATTGAAATCAATATTTATCACTACTTAAGGAAACCATCATCGACCACCTTGGCGAGAATTCCTGGAAATATATCTCCAGCATAGAAGATCACCTCGTAAAACTTATTATCGACTGTACAAGTCTAGTCAGGGATGGATTACTACCTAACAACTTCTCATTATTATGTGAATTGGAATGTATAACTAGAAAACTATGTTACAACCTGCATTGCGGTAGAAGCTTCCTCTTTAACCAGCTTCCAACTGCTGTTAACTGATATCCTGAATCAGAACTGTATTTTTATATAATTGTCCATGCACTGTGGTGCTGAACAGTGTTTGTGTTATTATTATTGAACTGTATTCGGACAACATATTTAGCTAATCTATAATTGCGGACTAAAATTACAATTATATAATGTTCATAAATCAAACTGTAGTTTACGTAACCACACATGTGAGTGCGCCTATCAAGAGGAGGGATATACGAACAACAACAACAACAACAACAACAACAACAACAACAACAACAGCAACAACAACAACAACAACAACATGGAAAATAGAAGAAATGGAAGAAAATGACTCTCTGTGGAGAAATTCACTATTTAGGAATTCGGAAATATGCAAAAGAAAGGAACATACGGTACGTCATTTAGCTCCAAATAGCGGATCATATAGTAAGTTGTTTGTACTAATGAACCATCTATATATTGTACATAAGGGTATGTACTCCACAAGACGGTCACTTAAGACGGTATAATGTACACTAGTGTCAAGGCACCCATACATGAAAGCAGGTGGATATTTAAAACTAATTTGCCTGGAAACATTTGCTGTCCTGTATATCAACATCTTACCGGCAATAGCATTTCTAAGTATTGAACTTATACATATATATATATACACCTGTGCAAAAGTTAAGCACCACCCTATTTTTACGCACATGCGAGGGTATATTCATGTGCTATGAAGAAAGCAATAGCATAAACATTTATGTACCCATCCATCTTAGTGCAAGAGGTAATAATGCAACTAGAGGAATGCTGATTATGATGGTGGGGAAACACTGTATGTTTTTGTTTGAACTTGAAAACGAGGCCTGAATATGGTTACGTTGACACAACTGACAACTATTGCCCTACAGTTGACACACGTGGCTAGATTGTCATTAATGGTGTCTGAAAACGAAGTTTAACATCTGTGCACGAGTTTGAGACTGTCATTATTAATACCGGGTATATCCACCTTGTGCCTGGATGACGGCCTGGACACGACGTCTCATGCTGGTCACCAACCGACTGATACGCCATTGTGGTATTCGTTGCCATTCAAGATGGAGTGCGTCTGTTAATTCCTGTAGGTTCTGCACAGGAGGATCCCTCCTTCTCACCATGTTTCCCAGAATGTCCCAGATATTCTCAATAGGGTTCATGTCAGGGCTCCTTGCTGGCCATGGTAGGGTTTCGATGGCATTCTGGCGGAGATATTCATGCACAGCTCTAGCACGATGTGGTCGGGCGTTGTCATCCATGAATATAGGGTGGGTTCCAGGTGCATGATTTACAAAATGAGGGACCACAACTCTATCCAGTATGGAATCTTGATATCTTTGTCCATTTAGTGTTCCAGGTACAGTCAACAGATCCAGCTTACAATCAAATGAGATGCACCCCCATATCATAACGGAACCTCCACCAAATGGAACTTCTTCCATGATGTTACGTTGGTCGTACGCCGTGCGTCTGGACCTCCATACACGAGTTCGACCATCTGTGGCATGAAGCAGGAACCGACTTTCATCGGACCAGTGTACCCGTCTCCAGGATCTCATGTTCCAGTGTCTTCTTTCATTGCACCACCTCAGACGCTCCTCTTTGTGGTGTGCAGTGAGGAGAGGACGTCTGACAGGTCTCCTAGCTTTCATGCCAGCAGCATACAGTCTCCTTTTGACGGTAGACATTGACACTCTATTGCGCGTTTCCCATTGCTGGCTAAGCACTCTGCTGTTGGTGAATGGAGATCTCCTAACAAGGCGTACTAGGGCTCGATCATCACGGGCAGTAGTCTTCTTCGGTCTTCCAGATCTAGGCCTGTCCTTCACCTCGTTAGTTTGCCCATGTTTTGCAATCAAACGACTGATTACAGTATGGTTAATGTTCAGCTGTCTGCCAATCTCTCTGCATGACATACCAGTGGTATGCATGCCTATGATTTGCCATTTCACACGATCACTTAACCTTCGTCTTGCCATAGCGGTTCACAATCAAGAGCTAATTCTCTCTGTACAAATAAACCACGGTCATGAACACAAAATTCCTAATCTTGTCGCCTAAATCTGTATGTAATGTTCTACACCTCAAACTGGACTTTTACATAACTGAACACGTGTGCTGTTTCCCGCCACGCACGGACATCAAGCGGCGTGAAGTCATGCATGCATGTGCATTTCGTACTTGGAATTATGTCAGCTAACGCGGGGACAAAAAGTATGGCAGCCTAGTTGTACCATCATGCTTCTACGTTCTATTGTTTTTGCTGGTGCTTAACTTTTGCACAGGTGTATATATATATACACCTGTGCAAAAGTTAAGCACCAGCAAAAACAATAGATATATATATATATATATATATATATATATATATATATATATATATATATATATATATATATATATATATATATATATATATATATATATATATATATATATATATATATATATATATATATATATATATATATATATATATATGTGTGTGTATATATATACACTGAAACACCCCTACGGGACAGATATATATCTGTCCCGTAGGGGTGTTTCAGTGTATATGTGCAACATATAAATCTAGGAAAGGTTTCATAACACGGAATCTACAATTCTAAATAATAAAATTACACATAATGTATATACCATTCGTGGTAAACTCCATCTAGTTGCATTATGTCTGGAAAGTATTTAATTTTTTTTTTAATATGTTGATTCTGTACTGTAACGTACTGTAACGAAACATATATCTAAACATATTACATCTATATAGATACTTTCTCAAATTGCTCACCTAATGTACAGTGATACTTTTGCTGGACTTCGCGGACATTTTGTAGACTCAGGCCCCTGCGCTGCCCCATTATCTGTCCTTGCTGACGAGGATATAGAGTTGGTCGAGAACGGTCACGTGGGAAGTTATATGGACCATATTGCATTATCGAGAGCATATCATAGCTGAAGCCCATCGTGTTGGAATCCGTAATGTGTTGTTCAAAATTTGTCTCTTTCCCTAAAACATACATACAAACATATATGTCTTAATTGTTATACATCTTTGTTAATTAAATCATTTGAAAATTTTAGGATTTACTTCGAAACCTTATCTTCTTATCGTTTGCAGTTAAAAATTTATTGAAGAAAAAATCTGCATTGATGTCCTTATCCGGCAAAATACACGAACAGACATACAGACAGACAGACAGACAGACTGACTGACGTCTAGATGGATGGACAGATAGAAGCACGGGTTGATGGATGACTGGACGAATGATGGACTAACACAATAATAAGAGGCTCCTTCCAAGCCCAATACTCAACATTGTGAAGTGCATGCTGCTGGGTGGGTTCAGGAGCGCGAACAACGTGACACTGTTCAATAATGTGTCGCATACTCACTATATACTTCAGTCTAGTAATGTAGACGACACATTACTGAACACTGTCCCGCATTCGCTTTCCTGATCTCACCCCAGTTAGAACATATCAAACAATTACTCAAATTACCATAGCAGACATGAAATTGGGCGCCTACAGTCATAGATTGTAAATGTATACACATTCATCAATTGCATTTTAGGTTTAGGCTCTATCCTCAAAGAAAGCTCCTGCAAATGATTTGTCTTTTGATTGGACAACTGGAGAATAATGCCAAGTTTGTTTGGCAGATAGGATTTTTGGATTTTGTCACTTACTCTTGACCTTGATCATAGACCTCCAAAACTGAAGAGGATTTGCTATAATTACCGAGCATTCTGTCACTGTGCCATTGTCTTGTGTGTCATATATATGTTAATGTATAAATGTTTTGTAATGTGTGTAAGGAGTCAATCGCTCAATAGGCCATGCCTTTGATGGACTCCCTGTTTAGATTCTATTTACATGTATAGAAAAACCATGAAATGAAGCAACTTTGAACTTTGAACTTTGAACTACACGTGCAGTAAATAAAGCTACCTAAGTAATGGCCGATATCGGATCGTTAATCATGTATGTATTTGGCACTCCACTCAGTACGAGGAATGCTATTTATCAAATAAATACTGATGGTAAGAACCGGAGTATATAAATGATTGAGGCAAGGATGCAGAGTATTATATTGACGTTATTGTACAGGAGTAGAAATATGCACATTCTTTGGAAAGAAAGTGGGGAAGCTGCAGGCAACACATCAAAAGGGGGCGTGCGTGTGTGAACCTGCGCTCGTGTGTGATTATGTTCATATTGGGTACAACTGCAACCACATACATCTAGGCTGTGTTGCCCCAAGGGAACTATGCCGACCGGGAGTTTCAACGAGGAAAATTACGGAAAATGGAGTGAGCATACAACCCACCACTGATAATATTGTCCCAGTTGACCGTGACGTATAAATTACGATCTGGCCTGCTATGTTCATGCCAGAATCCGATCCCGTGCAAAAGTTCATGAATGGTAGTTCCTCTGGTCAGACAGCCGGAGCCCATGGACATCACCTGTTCTCCTCCTTTCCGACCAATTGATGAACTGCACCTGTGAAAATATCCGAGATTGGTTTGTCAAAATGACAAATCCAAATAAAGACATTAAATATTGTGCTTTGAATGATGGTTTTGACCTTTGACAAAGGGTCACATGGTATGTAATAATATGTGAATTTGATGATGGAAAATATATTTTCATTTTGATCCGGATCCATCCCTGATAGCTCACCTTATTAGGCTTGTAGTGGATCAGTACCTAGCAGTATCGTCCCGGAATGGACGAACTCATCCGTCAGTCGAGTAGGCCTAGGTCATATTTGATGTCATAATCAGTTACATCACAATCACAATTTACAGAAATACTCTATTATGAAGCTGGAATAATCCGTCAACTGTAAGAATTGTATGTCTGTTGACGGACTTACTATTTAATAAACACTGTTAAAAATTTGATACTAATTTGTCTGGGAGTTGTTGGCAACCAGCCAAAATAGCTTCAAAATATTTAACAGCGTACCTGTGTAGTTACCCTGATATTGGGATTCCGAAAATTCAGTGTTCGATTGATCCTATCACTCGCAAGGTGTGGACGGAAATTAGCTAGAAATGTATCCCTCTATTGGTTCAGTACCTGGCCAGTAGGCCTCGATATCAAAAGTGTATTTTTTAAATTATATATTGCTATGAATGTGTGCCGAAAGAAGACTTCAAGTAGAAGTAAAGTTCTTACCCCGTGTTCGGTCGAATGTAGATGTGATCTCTCTCAGTTGTCCGCTCCACAAACCGGATGCAGTACGTACTTCCGGATTTGAGTTGTTCCTGCACCTCTGTCATTGCGTTTCGGAACATCCTCTGCACAGACGCCGCTGAGATTTGAGGAGATACAAAGATGCAAGCATTGACACTATGGCCAAGGATCTTGAACCTTAAAGGAATTTCTGATTTAAAGATATAGCTTTAAGGTGGCCAGCGCTAGGGTAAAGCCACTATCACACCCCGACTCGTTGACGTGGTTAATACACCCGTCTTCCTGTGAAGGCAAGACAATCTAACCTTGCTATTGTACAGCGCAGAAGTAATTTAACGTGTTCCCCAAAAAAAATAAAACGTACTGTTGCATATTGGAAGCCATTTCTGCCTATGGCAACAATGTTAAAAAATTCAACAGAACACTTCTTATTAATTAATTACATGTTGTACTTTTTGTTTTGGAAACACGTTAACTTCATTATTAGCTGTAGTGTATCATCTAGACGTACACATCTCGGCAAGTACACGGTAAGTAATGACGTACACTAATTGAGTTATAACTATATGTTTATACTAAGAGTCGGATATTGGTATTTTTCGTTGACTATGCCTATTTCCTACTCACGGAACTGAGCGTCTATTCTGAATGGCACAATACCATTTGGCCACATTCTCGTCCGTGATGACATGGCGACGCGGTACTGAAACACACCAATAATACACTGTTGTCGATAGGCTACAATACCCCACCTTGCAAATGTTCATTTATTTCATGAAATATAGTTAATATGACAACTGAAAGAATGTCCATTTTTGAAAATAGCGAAAATTGCAAATATGCGGTACTGACAAATGAAATGAACATACCTTCACATCTTGATAACCTTGAGTAAGGAATAGCCACTTAGGTGTTCCTTATAGTGGTTTCGATAATTTCATATATGCCATGTGTCAATCAGTTAAGTAATTAGGTAGCCACAGGTTAAAAGGTCAGGAATTTTGCTTGCTGCTTAAAATCGGACAAATGTGCATTGTTGTGACTGACAATACAGGAACATCTGATTGTTACCAACCTGAAGAATGAGTGATTGATATGATTTCCAGTTTTTGTTATGCCCCGCTCATCCCTAGTTAAACTCCGCCCACACCTCGCTCGTGTTGGGATCGATCGATCCTTGAACTTCTTCACTCTCAATTTCCAGAAAAAATATACAGGGAAACCAGTTTAATATTATGAGCTAATTTGACTGGGTGTTGGTGTTGCCTCAACAGCGCCCAGTCAAATTAGTTTCAAAATATTCAACAGAATGTGTATTAAATGGTAAAGACATACAATTCGTACAATGTGTCGGACTATTAAGCGTTGAAGACGGACTATATCTAGTCATTCATAACGTCATGATTATGACGTCAGCCTACACGTCACATTATTATGACGTCATATGATTGAGTGAGGAAATGGATTCATGAGGTTTGACGGATAGATCGTCTCTTCTTTCATGAAATGTCGTTACTATGACACCTGACAGTATGCCCATTATTAAGATTAAATTATATGGCAATGGAAAATGAAATGAACATAACATCACATTCTCATAAGCTAAATTAATACTGAACGACCTCTCAAAATACTCGTCGTAGCCGCTACAATTCCATATATCTCATGTGAAATCAGTTGAGTAATTATGTCAGCAGATGTCAAGAGCCCATCAGTTCTGGCCGTTGTTAATAATCTGGGAACTGCACATTTTTGTGACTAACAAAGTACCAATAAAGGAATGCCTTGGTGCTAACATCTTGAAAGGTCAGTGATAGATATCATCTGACAAATATAAAGGGCCAATGTTCATATATTTCATGGAATGGAGTTAATCTAGCAACTGACATGAAATCGATTTTTAACCGTAATAGGAAAATGCAAGTATGTGGTAGTGAAAAATTAAATGGAGATAAGATTGCATATAAATAAGTTAGAGTGATAAATGATAACTCAAATTGTTGATATGTGCACCCTCTTCATACCAAAACCCCCCAATAAATACGCTAACTGCATTTGCACATATCATCTTTCAATTAGACACTGACACTGTCAGATACTGATTCATTATTCATTCATTGCTGCTATCTTCCTCTGTTAAACTCCCTTCCTGTTCATTCGATCTTGTCTCGCTCCCTTTCTAGCATATCTGTCAGCATATGGGGCAATAGCTCAATTTCACACCACTTGGGGGTTACAATCCTCGTTCACGCCTTTACAGTGCATTCATTCTTCTATGGCCGTACAGTGATGTCTGGCTTTTGTAGATGGGTGCCCTTCTAAATAGTTACATGATAGGTAACCCGCTATAAATATATTCTCTGCATACCCATACTTTGCCATTAACACGGAGACGAAGTGCATCAGCCATTGTTATGGGAGTCGACCTATGCAGTAGTCGAGTGAAAGCCTCTAATTGAAGAAAGAGATCCTCTGGGGTGTTCTGTGACTCATAAATAGCTATAATCATCCGTCCATTAACAGAATATGCCACTGCTACCGATGTCAAAAAGATCCAGAACATAGACGTAACATTTATGAAATACGCCAAATCGCATACTTGTGTGTAATGAAGAGGGGCTGGTGCATCTGAAGAGCACGGCAGCCATTCATTTGAGATTTGACTCATGCATGTCGTAATTGTTTGTTCTCGCTGTATTTAGGAGAAAGATATTCTCCAACAAACATGGTCCATGTAAGATGACCAAACCTGAGGCGGTCTACCTTATAAATAGGTTATTTTACCAATGAGTCTGGTAACAAAGTCTCCAATCGGTCATCCAAACCTTTTGGTGCATAGTTTCAGGTATTGCTTTGTGGCAGTAGATTGCCCCATTATTATTCTTACAGGCAGCCTTTTATTCTTTGGTATCATATCCTATTTTGGATAGGACCTCAGTGAATGCGTAAACCCTAATCTTTTACATATCATTTTAGCTTAGGCACATGGCAACTGAAGGGCTATAATCTTAACTATGTTGACATTTCTATACTATGGACATATCCTTATGATTGGCTGCGCCTTTATACACATGCTTAAGTTAAATTATCATTACGATAGTAAAACTTGGACAACATCTTACACCTTTGTGACATCCTCTTTGGCAGTGGCATATGTTGTTATTGAATGGTCGATTACGGCCAAAAGGTGATTCAGACAATTGGTGTGGTATGGAATTTCTCAGTGAAGCTTTATTATCAAAACGGCGATTTCACATGCCAAATTACAAAATGTCTAACCCATAACAAATGCCGATGCATTTTCTGTTTCTCCACGTTGATGACAATGTGTGGTGATGCAGAAAGTGTGGATATATCAAGCATATCTCCACCTAGAACTTGCCTTCGTGAGCACGCACATAAGATTAACTATCAGGTAGATATTTGGAGACAATCTACCAAACAAGGCATCGCTGCACCAACCTTGGAGAATGGCTGGACTATAAGGGGTGAACAAATATTGGGACACAAGTGGTGTGAGGGTGAGATATTGCTTAGTATTCTCGCGGACATGTAGATACCTGATCGTGAATAGGATGGAAGTTTAACTGATGATGATAGCAGAAATGAAGGTGGTGAATCAGCATTTGGTATGTAGAGGGTACAAATACAATGAATTTAAGCGATCATTTATCACTACCATATGTCTATGCAATGCTATGATCATTTCTTCTTTGGCTACACCATAATTTAATCTTTCTACTTTTTCGCGGATATTTTCAGATTTTCTAGATTTTTCGGATTTTCAAATTTTTTTTCGGATCAGCCCAAAGTTTTGGAATCGTAGTGTATGGTCACACGTTTCCTGTTTTTATGATTTGAGTCAAAGCGGCGCAGTAGTTCTCAAGACATCCACATATCCAGAATTTGATCTGATCTGAATCGAGGTTTTTTTTATCCGGATCAGTGCCAAGGTCTGGAAATCCTCTGGCACCGTAAGTTCCTTCGTTGTGTTAAAATCTGAGCCAAATTGGATCAGTAGGTTTTAGATACAGCATGGAATATTCTTTTGTGACTGACTGACTGGCTGGCTGGCTGGCCGGCCGGCCGACCGACCGACCGACCGACCGACCGACCGACCGACCGACCGACCGACCGACCGACCGACCGACCGACCGACTGACTAACTAACTAACTAACTAATGGACTAAGGGACATGGCAGTTTATAGCGCCGCCACCCGCAGCTGAAAATGGGGATTCTGTCAGTTGTCATTTAACATCATTGCACGAAATAAATGAACATGGGCCCTTGAGATTTATCAGATGGTGCCTATCATTCACTTTTCATGATATTACCACCAACATATTCCTTCATTAGCATTTTCTTTATCAAAATGCTCAGCTACCAGATTTTACACAGCAGCTAAATTTGCGACCTTTAGACATCAGATGACCTAGCATTTTGTCTACAAAAACGTGCAGCTGCCAGATTTAAAAAAGCCACCAAAATTGGTCAGCTTTTGAAATCTACTGACCTAATTACTCAACTTATCTTCACGTGACATATACACCTGTGCAAAAGTTAAGCACCACCCTATTTTTACGCACATGCGAGGGTATATTCATGTGCTATGAAGAAAGCAATAGCATAAACATGTATGTACCCATCCATCTTAGTGCAAGAGGTAATAATGCAACTAGAGGAATGCTGATTATGATGGTGGGGAAACACTATGTTTTTGTTTGAACTTGAAAACGAGGCCTGAATATGGTTACGTTGACACAACTGACAACTATTGCCCTACAGTTGACACATGTGGCTAGATTGTCATTAATGGTGTCTGAAAACGAAGTTTAACATCTGTGCACGAGTTTGAGACTGTCATTATTAATACCGGGTATATCCACCTTGTGCCTGGATGACGGCCTGGACACGACGTCTCATGCTGGTCACCAACCGACTGATACGCCATTGTGGTATTCGTTGCCATTCAAGATGGAGTGCGTCTGTTAATTCCTGTAGGTTCTGCACAGGAGGATCCCTCCTTCTCACCATGTTTCCCAGAATGTCCCAGATATGCTCAATAGGGTTCATGTCAGGGCTCCTTGCTGGCCCTGGTAGGGTTTCGATGGCATTCTGGCGGAGGTATTCATGCACAGCTCTAGCACGATGTGGTCGGGCGTTGTCATCCATGAATATAGGGTGGGTTCCAGGTGCATGATTTACAAAATGAGGGACCACAACTCTATCCAGTATGGAATCTTGATATCTTTGTCCATTTAGTGTTCCAGGTACAGTCAACATATCCAGCTTACAATCAAATGAGATGCACCCCCATATCATAACGGAACCTCCACCAAATGGAACTTCTTCCATGATGTTACGTTGGTCGTACGCCGTGCGTCTGGACCTCCATACACGAGTTCGACCATCTGTGGCATGAAGCATGTGGCATGAAGCAGGAACCGACTTTCATCGGACCAGTGTACCCGTCTCCAGGATCTCATGTTCCAGTGTCTTCTTTCGTTGCACCACCTCAGACGCTCCTCTTTGTGGTGTGCAGTGAGGAGAGGACGTCTGACAGGTCTCCTAGCTTTCATGCCAGCAGCATACAGTCTCCTTTTGACGGTAGACATTGACACTCTATTGCGCGTTTCCCATTGCTGGCTGAGCACTCTGCTGTTGGTGAATGGAGATCTCCTAACAAGGCGTACTAGGGCTCGATCATCACGGGCAGTAGTCTTCTTCGGTCTTCCAGATCTAGGCCTGTCCTTCACCTCGTTAGTTTGCCCATGTTTTGCAATCAAACGACTGATTACAGTATGGTTAATGTTCAGCTGTCTGCCAATCTCTCTGCATGACATACCAGTGGTATGCATGCCTATGATTTGCCATTTCACACGATCACTTAACCTTCGTCTTGCCATAGCGGTTCACATCAAGAGCTAATTCTCTCTGTACAAATAAACCACGGTCATGAACACAAAATTCCTAATCTTGTCGCCTAAATCCGTATGTAATGTTCTACACCTCAAACTGGACTTTTACATAACTGAACACGTGTGCTGTTTTCCCGCCACGCACGGACATCAAGCGGCGTGAAGTCATGCATGCATGTGCATTTCGTACTTGGAATTATGTCAGCTAACGCGGGGACAAAAAGTATGGCAGCCTAGTTGTACCATCATGTTTCTACGTTCTATTGTTTTTGCTGGTGCTTAACCTTTGCACAGGTGTATATATGACGTTATAGCGGCTACAGCAGGGAACATTTAGAGTTGTCAACACATTACCCCAGCTTATGGGATGTGATGCTATGTTCGTCTAATGTTTCAGTATCCCATAAATCCATTTTTTTTATTTCCATAAATGGCCATTCTGTCAGGTGGCATAGTATCGCCATTTTAACACTTTAACACACATATCAGCGAAAACGGCTTCTGCAGTGGTCTTGAGATATGTCCATTTGCAGACCAAGTGAAGAATATTTTTGAAAATTTACCACTGGAATGACTGGCTCGATAACTAAATAAATTTTCAAAAATAGTCATCTTTTGGTCTGCAAATGGAGATTTACTATGATGAAATTGAATTTTGGTGGTGTGAAGCTTGATCTTTTAGAATCATCAAGTTGTTTCTATTATCCACTCTTCGCGATGTTAGCATCAAGACGTACAGTTATTATCCTTTTGTCAGTCACAACAATCTATATCTACCCGATTTAAGTAGCGGACAAAATTTGTGACCTTTTGACCTCTGCTGACCTAATTACTCGACTGATTTGTATATAACATACCTGAAATTATGGAGGCTACTATAAGAAACTTATTAAAAGTGGTCAGTCATTACTCTACCTTATGTAGATATGACGTTATGTTCATTTCATTTTTCCTACACCATAATTGCATTTTCCGCTATTTTCAAAATTTGCCATTCTCCCAGTTGCTATAGTGACTACATTTCGTGAAACAGATGAACTGTGCATTGTTATAACTGACAAAGTGATAATAAAAAAAATGTTGAAGTTAGCATCTTGAACGTGAGTATTAGAGTCAATCTGACAAAGGTAAAGAAGCAGTGCTGTCCGATTTTGAGGAGGCCATAATTGGTGACATTTTGACCTCTACTGACCTAATTGCATGTGAATAGCCTATGTCCTATGGCTAATAAGAGCAACATTTCGAATTGTCATTTACTAGTTTACTATGCCTGTATCAAAAGCTATGACCGTTTTTCTGACGCCTACCCCTTAATATGGTCTGCTTCATAATGAGTCATATGCACAACCTTAATCCATCAAACACCATAGTGAGTCCGAGTTTATCGCGGGTTAATAATATATATATGCGCTACAATGGCCAACCATGTCCCCCACCCACCCACTAATCAAATAAACTATATTTTTCTGTTACTTTGAACTGTGTAGATGAACAAATTATATATATATATATTCATCTACACAGTTCAAAGTAACAGAAAAATATAGTTTATTTGATTAGTGGGTGGGTGGGTGGGGGACATGGTTGACCATTGTAGCGTATGGACTACTGAGCAAGTCTATGCATATATGTGATGACTTGACAGCTTTACCCAACCTATTAGAATACAATCAAGTCTGTCTGAAACGACCACCTGTGAAACATGAGGCAGTACTCTCCTAATAAATGCCAGTTGTCATAAGACATATTGGATGTCGAACACAACAGTCCTTTAAGACGACACATGTCATGAACCACTATCCGTTAGCCACAAAGACACGAGATCTTCCCAGCAGGCTTGATTACGTTATGAATGTTTCTGAAACGTGCCCGCCCTGAATGATGCCCACGCTGAATGGCCAGGAAAGATACGCATCATTAATTCCTTAAAGGTATTCGCCATAAATATCTCGCCATAAATATTTATGAATGGAACTCGCACTAAATGTTCACGAATGACACTAAATATTACTGAATCATGGTACACACCAAGAATGTTGCTGGATGGTACTTTCTTTGTATGTTCTTGAATTGGACTGTTCCTTAATGGTATTCAGGAAACCTACTCGCCCTTCATATTATGTTAGATAGTAAGTAAAGCATCTTACCCGTGGGTTATAATTCGGCTCATTAATATCACCTTCAAACATTCCTGCAAACAAGACAATACGTTATTTATGTATGTCCTGACATCACAGGCTCTCTATTTCAGAGTTAGCATAGACATACAGATAAACTGGTGAATATTCAAATTACGTCCGTAATATTTAACAATATATGATGTACGCTGTGAAGAATGTAGGGATTCATTTCTCGCTACGCCCCGCCCATTTCTCGGAATTCTAGCCACGCCGCTCTCATCTCTAGCTAAGCTCTGAACATTTTTCACGTGTGTTGGAATCGGTTTAAAACGCAGAAACCTGAATTCCAAGAATCCAAATTTTTACATAACTATGCAGACAACCTATTTAATATTTTGAATCTAATTTGACTGGGACTGTTGCAGCAACACCTCATAGTCAAATAACTTTTAAAATATTCAAAAGAATCTTTATTAAATTGTAAATTGACCAAAGATTTAGAATTCCTACAAGTTAGTGACGGACTTTTCGATTTTCGTGATGAGACAACCTCATTTTGATTGTGATGTCAGCTAATATGTGCTCTATTGATTATGACGTAATATACTTGAGTGACAGCTCTGATCACTCGATTGACGTGCATGGTTGAATGACATTTTAACCATGTATGCCATGTAAGTATAATATGGTATGTATTTTTGCAGATTATATCTATAATAATCACACAAAAATTGACAGGTCATACACGTTACTTCTAGTGAAATTACACCATGGAGCTAACATTACGGTCCATGGATCATGCTAAGATTTTATGAAAACTTATCTACGGTTTTCTTCGTTAAAATCGTTGCATCAAAATGATGGTAGCGATAATAGTTATGATACATACAATAAGAACAGCAACCAGAGCAATCACAGAGTGGAGTTCCTCGTCCTCCCGTCTTTGTCACATTTTTTGGAATTACAGATTTTCCTGTTTTTACGGATTCTCTTTCCAGTTGAGGTATCCCGTTTTAGCTATTCCCCGCCCGTCTCCACCTACACGTCGCCCGTGTTGGAATCAATCGATCCCTGAACTCCCTACCTATCAATTTCTAGAAAACGATACAGGTAAACTAATTTGACAAAGTATTCAAAAATATGTTTATAATAGTAGACATATAATTCGTGCAACAACGTTTAGTCCGTCATCAATTAAGCGTCTGTGACGAACCTATCTATTTAATTTATGACATCATTGTTTACGACGTCATTATGCACGTCGCGCAGATGATTATGACGTCATATGATTGATGGATACACTGGAAAGGTCTATTAAGACAAATGTTGGGACGTGGACGGTAACGCCCTTCTTGTGTTAAAATTTGAGTCAGATCGAATGAGTAGTTTGCAAAATACAACTGCGGACAGATACGTAGGCAGGAAGACGAACAGACAGACCCGCATGCAGTGCCATTTTCTCACTACGGGGCGAAGGTAATACTACTAGTAAGAAATAACAAGCTTAGACAGTTAAAATAAATGTTTGATATAGTTGAATTTCATGAAGCTTTAACACGAAAATTATCAGCATGAGTGTTGATCAAGTGTATGTATGCGTATTTCTGTGAGTGCGTGTGTATTAATATAACTCACCCGCGGTGTATTCAAATCGTGACTCTTCATCAACTGGAAAGTAGACATACATTTAAACGTTCAAGTACATTTTAGCCACAACTTACTGCCTACTAATTTCAAATACGGTGACAACATTATTTAGTCAAAAAGATGTAACAGCAAGTATTTGATCTAGTAAATCAAGCCAACAATTTGCTGACCCTAGAACAACTTGCAACAGAAGTATTTTGGGGTTAACTTGTAAATATGACGCCACTGCAATCCAAAATTCTCCAGAATTTCGGTATACGTAGGCTACCAATTACATCATTAGGGATCAGGATAACGTCATATTTGTTGAAAAAGTTATTTTCAATGGACTATAACCGTGGCTATAGGGCTTAGCCAGTAATTGTGAGATTATAAAGTACGATGCTAATGCCAATAGTCTCTAGCTTTCTTTCAGTCAAATAAGGATCACTGTAATGGTATTTAATGATCCATCTCGCCCCATCTTTCCCCATCTCAACACCCTCTCACCCCTTTCTCCCTACCGTCCTCCCTCCCGCCCCTCTCGCCTCATCGCCCCCGCCCCCGCTCACCCTGTTGTCCCCTCTTGCCCCTCTCACAATCTCTCCCTCTCCAGTTCTCATCGTCCTCTTCATCCCCCGCATCTCCCTCGCCACATTCGTCCATTGGCCCTCGCCCACTCCTCCCCTCTCGACCAACCTCGACCCCAACCCCGCCCCCTCTAGCCCCTCTCGCCATCCCGTCCCTCCCTCCTTACACTCCATCCCTTCTCACTCTTTCCCACCCTCCCTACTGATAAGGCTAAACTATACAAGAAAACAATACATCGGAGTAACAATGACATGGTGGTGACGACGACGACGACGACGACGACGACGACGACGGCGGCGGCGGCGGCGGCGGCGACGACGACGACGACGACGACGACGGCGGCGGCGGCGGCGGCGGCGACGACGACGACGACGAGGACGACGACGATGATGATGCACTGTATACTGTGGCTGTAGTAATAGAAAGACCATACAGCTGTAATCAGCCTTTCTTCGCCTTTGACTACTGTGTCTTGTCCTCATCCAAAATGACTACCTTCCTCATGTTCATTCTTGATTTCAATGTACCGAGTCCTATTTTCTTGAGGTCGATTCACAGCACGCTTAATAGCATTACTGGTTCCCAGTAGAGCGAATTCTAAGGCTCTCTGTAGAGGGTGGGTGGTGGTGTGTGTGTGGGGGTGGGGTGGTTGTCTTCTGGCATCCTTAGCACCTGGTCAAGCGTGGA
Source organism: Chaetoderma sp. LZ-2023a (assembly GCA_034401795.1). Taxonomy (NCBI): domain Eukaryota; kingdom Metazoa; phylum Mollusca; class Caudofoveata; order Chaetodermatida; family Chaetodermatidae; genus Chaetoderma; species Chaetoderma sp. LZ-2023a. The sequence goes on from CM067372.1 coordinate 56,333,157, forward strand.
CCATCTTTTGGTGGGCGACCTTTACGGACAGCAGCAATGTATTGCACATCTTGCATTGTTCACCGTTGGAAATTATGTTTTTCAGTCAGTGGTGTCCAGTGACGTGGCGGAGGTAATTGGAGTGGCATGAATCAACCTCCCTGACATCGATTGGAAAAGTGAACTCAGAGAAGGCAACCGATATCATCGTCACCTAATCATAACCTTCCACTCAACGTTTTACGACATCAGTGTGGAACAGATCATTAAAGAGACAACAAGGCACGACTCAACCCTGGACCTGTTCTTAGTAAACCACCTATTAGTCTTGTCAATAGAGTTGAAGTCCCACAGGGTCTCGCAGATCATGACATACTACTTGGATATTGACGCCAAACCATCGACCACAATAATACGAAAAAGCAAGGACCTACTTAGGAAAAGGCAAATGAAGACTTTTTGAAGATAGACACAATCAAATTCTCTCCTAACTCCATCATAGAGAATCCAGACAGAACAACCGAGGAAATTTGGTACGAAATATGAAAAAAACAAAGTCATCGTCGACCATGTACCATTCATGATGTCATCCATCCCAGACAAGGTTTCCTGAATACATAGGCTACCACTCTAAACGTCTATCACGACAGAAAAAGTACTGATGAAAGATGATGAAAGAACAGAGAACAACAACGATAATAGCAATATATCGGGAAATAAAGTGAAAATGCTAACTAGCAACCGGTAAAGACTACCAAGACTATGTCGGCTCCAGCGATGATCCCTCTGTAAGCAAGACATGTCTCCGGCAATTCGTCAAGTCTAAGAAATGCGACAAACATGGAATTGCACAACTCCGTTAAAATGGGATAATATACAATGACCCAGCCATTAAATCCGAATCCTAAACACGCAGTTCGCCTCAATCTTTTATGTAGGAGACAAATAAATTATTTCCACACCAAGTGAACCACGACAGCCTGCCATGGACACAATCAAGGTACCTGTAAACAGCGTGGAATATGTGCTGAAGGGTCTCAACCGTCACAAAGTCAGTGGGCCAGATGGTATTTAAGGTTCTCATCTATTCTTAAAAGATACATACCCTAGTTAAATTTAGGACTATTTGTTACTTTATGGACACTTTAAAATTCCCATATCCCCTTAAATATAGACACTTTTGCACGAGATATGACATGCCCGTTGATTTCTGATCGGTAAAACGTGCGCGGCTAGAAAAATCGATCAGCGCTCGATTTTGCACGGGTCCCGTGCGGTTCGGTGCTAGGGAAATCCAAAGAATGACGTCATTTCGGGAAACCACGATTTCCAAATTGCTCTGTCCATGAAGTGCACGCGCGTACAGCCACGTGTAGGCACTGTTCGGCATTCTTTCTGCTACTGTATTGACAGAATTGATTAGAAAAATGTCTGATGCCAAATTAACGACCAAACAGATGGAGATGTTGATCGAAAAGGTGGGGCTAAATCCTGGCATCTATGACCAGTCTCTGGACAGCTACAGAGACATAGTCTGGACCAAGAATGCCTGGACTAAAATTGTCCAGAGCCTTGAAAGCCACCATAAGAATGACTAGCATTAGCGTTACAAGAATGGTTTTATACCAACAATTGCTCACCAGCGAAGACAATAGTCTGAAATAATGGCGCCAACAAATATCAATCTAAAATGGCGGCTACGGGTCTAGTTAGTTAAAGTCCCCATAAATTAACAAATGGTCATAAATTTAGCTGGGATATGTATCTTTAAGAATAGATGAGAACTTTAAACACGAGTCTTAAAACAAACGAAATAGATCCAGCATTAACAGCAATAGTCCGACAATCCATAGACGAAGGTAGCGTGCCATCTGACTTGAGACTATCCCATGCCACTCCAATCCCAACGTAAAGGTGCAGGAACAACCACTCAACTACAGACAGATCTAGTTAACGTCAATCCGCCGTAAACTGAGAGAGTGCATCGTCCGTCACAGCATGACATCTCACCTTGACCACTACAACAACAGCATCATCATCATCATCATCATCATCATCATCATCATCATCATCATCATCATCATCATCATCATCATCACAGACGGTTAATTCGGATTCTGCAGAAAACTATCTGGCGAATCACAACTACTATCCACAATAATTAACTTCGCAACACCTTTGGACAAAAAAATTACCAAATACATGCTGTGCTTCTTGATTTCTCAAAAGCATGTGACAAAGTATCCCACCAACGTCTTATGGTAAACTCGACAATCTTGGCATACGAAGCAGAACAAAGGATTGGATCGAACGCCTCCTCACCAATCGTACACAGCAAGCTATCCTAGAAAACAGTATGTTCAAACCAGTTGCAGTTACCGCAGGTGTGCGACAGGGTAGAGTAATTGCCCAACTGCACCCTGTTGCGGATTTATACCAATGACATGCTACCATCAGTCAAATTGAACCTTCAACTCTTTGCTGATAACGTGATGCTTTCATATAGAATCGCTACAGTTAATGATGCCGAAACTCTTCAATGAGACCTTGACAGTCTTCAAAGCTGGGAGAAGAAATTGCTAATGGAATTCAATGTACAAAATGTCTTGTACTCATCACTAGCAGGGAGTGCGATCACATCCAGTATGACTACAATATCTATGGTCACGCACTAGGAAACCCTGCTTTGGCTAAATATCTTGCGGTCACAATCACCAATGACCTGAATTACTAAAACACATTAACAGCATCAGAGCAAAGGCTAACAGTACCAGTGCATTCATTCATCGGAATCCCAAAGGTTGCTCCCAAATCATCAAATCAGGTTTCCACACTTCGCTAGTCAGACATTAGAGGACTCATCGATGTAGGAGCCACGCCAAGTAAATCACACAAGGACAATCTACATGCTCCAGAGGCGAACAGCAAGATCGGTAACTCCAGAGGCGAACAGCAAGATCGGTAACAACTAACTCCTCATATGAAAGTAGTATGACAAAAATGATGGTGGGATAACTTGCTGTCCAAAATACAAGACAACTCTACGCAAGTTGTTGAATGAGTTGGTCGATGCTCCAGACTGCAAGGCGAAACCACAGACAACTGCTGGCGGGACAAGAGGACGTGAAGCAAAATTCATCATCTCCAGATCACTCGCAGAAGCTCAACGTCACTCATTCCAGCCATCAGCCATCCGTCTCTGGAATAGACTTCCACTTGTTGTGAATACCACTGCCGTCCAGTCGATCTTCAAACTAGGACTGCAAGGAAACCGTGATCGCCCATAGGAACAAAATAGCATTGAGTAGTAGGGTCAGAATTAAAATGATACCACCTCCCTCAACTGGCAGCCGTTCGGCGATCCATGGCCCCCACCGCCCTCTCAATCCCTGGGGCATAGGATTGTTAATACATGTGGTTGGTGTGGAGGCCCCCAGGGATTGAGATGGCGGGGGGGGGGGCACCACGGATCGCCGAACGGCGGCCAGTTGAGGGAGGTAGTATCATTTTAATTCTGACCCTACTACTACCACATATAATAGGGTCTGAACGCCCATTTAGAGACAAGCCTCCACAGTGATATATTTCACTGTTTACATCATCATAATACATAGCAAGATTTGAACTGGAGATTCTAAAGTGCAATTCAACATTTCATATAACCAATTGACTATCTCAGATGGATTATTCCCGGTTTCACAGGGCAGAGGGAATAAGCCTACAATTTTGTAGTTACCAGTGTGTTATCAGTCCAATTGATCTGTTTGCTATTATTGCACAACAATTCATAAAAGATAAGTATCATTATTTGTAATCTAGTTATCGGTTTTCCGTTGGCTCAATTGATAACAGCTCTAATTTCTAATAAAAAACCCATGGTTCAAATCTCTCAAAAGACCTCAGCTAGATGGTGCCAAGTTCGAAATGGTACGCACTAGTGTAGGGGTACAATGACAAAAATAGGAGCAAAGGGAACCACCTAAAAAACCCGCAGAGATAGAGAGAGAGAGAGAGAGAGAGAGAGAGAGAGAGAGAGAGAGAGAGGGAGAGAGAGAGAGAGAGAGAGAGGCCGACCAGAGATGCCTGCGATAATCCGGGGGTTCTCCCGGAGTGGTGGGGTGCAGGAGTTTTATAGTTTAAAGTTTTTTTGTTTCATGACAGTCCACAAACTCCCTATAATAATCTAGTTTCGTCATTGATCCATTTCTGAAACCCCTGTGGGAGGCGTGGTCATCTTTGTCGGAGTCCCTATGGGTATAGACCAGCTGGCCTTTCAGCAGACAGTGGTCCAGGATTCTGAAGACCCTGTAGGAGGCGCGGCTGCCTTCGCTGTAGTCCCCAGGAGGAAGTGGTCCAGGATTCCTAATATATTATTCAGCCCACCTGCTATGCGTTAACACCCAATTAGACACAGCATCGATAATGGTATACCACATGTGAACGCACAACCAGACATTACGTGTAAACACTCAAAACACTTGCCTTGTGATCAACCCCACACATTTAGAGACAAGCATCCACTATCACATCGACACGATGGACCCGACCCCCCCCCCACAGGTTCCAGGTACTGATCGCCTTGGGAGCACCACCCATAATAGGGTCTGAATGCCCATTTAGAGACAGGCATCCACAGTGATATACACCATGATTACTGTTGCACATCTTTGCGCTATTCCAAAGCTGATCAGTCGCTGCTGTTGCTGTGCCGAGAGGAGTGACAGAAGTGTCTCTCCAGAGCAATGAAGACAGGAAGGTTTCTGGCACTTACCAAAGATGATCCTTGGAATCCCCACAAGAAAGCGCAGTGGATACGTGAGCTTCGTCAGTTGGACGAGGAGGTGACTGTTAACTTGTGAGCCAAGACTGTAGCGAGGCAGATGGCAGACCATCCTCTGGAGCGCTTACCTCCCCTATGCAGGATCACTAAGCGAGTGATGAGGGGGCTGAGGTCTGAACCCTTAGCCCAGAGCCTAAGGCGAGAAGGCGAACACATTCTCGACCAGCGTCTCGGCAAAAGGGAGACAGTGGATAGAGGACGCCGGTCAGTATGCTGGACATTCTTCAGAGGTCTAGAAGGAGACCTCACAGGCCAGATCATGCAAAAAATCCAGCAGACTGTCCAGAATGCCTTCTACCTCCACTACACCCATACCCATCGCATCCATCACATCGAAGACGGTAGGGTGATGCTCTTCCACAAGAATGCTCCAGGGAGCCCATGGCTGAACATGATAGGAGCGGCTCAGGACTGGGTGGCAGCAAGAGAGCAAGCCTGCCTTGACACAGACAATATCGATTGACCCAACACCAAGTGGGCTTTTGTTCGATCAATCAACATTGAGGTCAGGGCTGTCATCGACCGCCAACCTCTGCTTGGGACAGGCCCCCTCCCAGACTGGCTACGAGAGAAAAAAAGTATGACTGCCCTCGACACCTACAGGGACAACATGTGTCTCTGGAGATGCCTAGCAGTCCTCTGAGGAGCAAGAGTTGATAGAGGTACAGCTCATCCATGAGAGCTTGCCACACAGTTCTACAGCAAGACAGTGACAGTACCTGATGTTCGCAAGACCTTGCTGGATCAGCTGGACAAGGTAGAGTTCTTCGCTAAGAGCGGGATTCGCGTGTATGAACCAAACGAAAGGGGAACCTGGCACTTGATCAGGCAAGCGGCTCACTACCGTGACACCATGACCATCGGAGTGTGGGACCACCATGCCTTCTACATCAAGAACATCTCCAAGCTGGCAGATACACTAGTCTGCAGTCACTGTCAGCAGAGGTTTACACAGGCATGCAATCTTCAATGCCATGCTGATCACTGTACAGGCAGCAAAACAATAATCGTGTGTCCGGCAAGAAGGTTGAGGCACCACAGTCTGCGTATGAGAAAGTCTTCTATCCGCCCCAACCATCCAGTTCGGCAGCTACTCGTTGGATCGAGTGCGAGTCGAGAAACAGAGGCATACACATATACCATGTAGAGTGTGGGCACGGTGGCCAGCGTTGGAACAAGGGCGCTCCCGTAGATGGTAATGAGCCTCCCAACCAACACCATTTACCAGTTCCATGGCTGTTACTTGCATGGGTGCCCACAGCACCAGCGAGGTGAGGATGCCGGACAAAGATACCACAAGACAGTCCTGGGAGAGGAGAAGCTGAGAGGATCTGGATGTACGCTTGTGGTACAGTGGGAGTGCTGTATAAAATGCTGTTCAAGTGTCCCTAAACGAGTTCGAAACACTCCTAGATGTTATCAAGACTCATCCTATGGAGACTTTCACGATCGAGAGTACTCACATACCTATCTCTGTGTCAGTTGGCTGCTCCTTAGATGGCGCCACAGGTGAGCCCACCCACCTCTGCAATCCTGACCCCAAAGAACTGATCAGAGAGTTCATGCTGGTGATCCAACGGCGAGCATATCTAATCCGGACAAGGGTTAGGGCACAGTACATACTGACAGACCTGGACAAGCTCCCAAAGCAGCAGCAGCGACTGATCAATGGGTGGTGTGACCAAGTGCCTGTACTGGGGTTCAACTCTGGGTGGTATGACCTGAACCTCATCAATAAGTACTTTGTCGATGAGCTGACTGACAGTATAGGTACAGTGAAAGTTGCCAAGAAGGCTAGTCAGACCATGTTCCTCATAACACCTTAGCAACAGTTTCTCGATGTGCTGAATTGCCTAGGCCCAGGAGTCTCGTACATGGTATGGGTCAAAGCTTACGGATGTACACAGCAGAAGAGCTGGTTCCAATATGAATGGTTTGACACACATGCGAAGCTCAACTTTCCAGGGCTTCCTGACTACTCAGCATGGACATCTAAGCTGAAGGGTGGCTACCTCCTGACATGATCAGAGTGGGAACAGTGTAACCAGACATTCAGCGAGCATGGAATGCGGGAATTCACTGACTGGCTGCGATACTACAACAACCTGGACGTCAGTCCATTCATCGAAGCCCTGGAGTGGATGTGGGGTTTCTACACAGAACGAGAAATAGACATCCTCAAAGACGTGGTGTCTCTCCTAGGTGTGTCACTGCAGTAACTCGTACGTGGAACCACTCAGCACATGCCGGATGTTAGCCTCTATTCACTGGACAAGGAAGCCTATGAGATGCTGAAGGGTGCTGTTGTTGGAAGTCTCAGCATCGTGTTCACCAGATACCACCAGGCCGGTGTGACTCGAATCCGCCAGAGTGAGCATGTCTGCCAATGTCTACTCTGCTACGACGCAAATTGCTCTGTACCTGTCAATGATGGCCAAAGAAATGCCATGTGGTAAGGAGACAGTGCGCCATTGGTCCGGTGCCAGTGGTGTAGCTAGCGTTAAGGAGGCTCTCCTAGCAGACAGAGGTGGATATAGAGGTCTCCAAGGTTCTGTGGGTAAAGTTCGAGGAAATGCCTCCTCTCTTCTATAACCACGAGATCCCGGTAGAGGCAATCTATTCTTAGATGCTGGCATATCTAGGGCGAACAGGGAGGAAGCGTCTCTGTATTCTGCTGGCCGCTGAGATGCTATGACTGTTGAGCTGTGGGTCGAAGTCGTTTGTATCAGAGAGGCTTGCACCCAGCTCATGGAGGATTCATCACACCATGAAGTACACATGGAATCTGAGAGAGCTGGTGATGAGCACAGCTTCAGGAGTACCAGAATAAGAGTGAAGCAGGGTGGAACTTCCTCCACATCCTGCCGTGCCACACCACATGGCAAAGTTCATCTACTGATTCCAGTATGGGAGGCTTGGAGCAGTCATCCAAGTATGAGCTTGTTTCGCATCCTTGATGGTGATGGGGCAGTTGGTCAGCAGTCGTGGGTTGATTGAGAAGCTGGTTTGGGACCGTCCATTCACTGTGATGGAGAACGGTGTTAGCTCTGGTATATCAGACAATAGACCTCTCAGGCCAGTCAAGGGTGTACCTAGGAGGGGCGGTTGGCTCCGGATGACTGTCGTGAGGTTCAGTGGAAGGCAATCTATACTGGTGTTCTTAAAGGTAGCACACTATTTGTAGTCATCTCGTCTCCATAGACCCTTGAGGCAACGTCGCTGTAACATCTCGTTTTTTATCTCCTCCATATCAACCCACCCGCTGGAGCCTTTGAGGTATTGCTGTCGTACTTTAGGTTTCTCCATGCAGTACAGGGCTTGGACCATCAATTTATGATGGTACTCTTCATCGGTGACCTGGCCATCCTCGAGAGCTTTGCTGACAGACTCGTCGATAGTCCGTAGCATAGTCTGTGCCAGTGTCACGTACTTAGCATGCTTCTCCAGCCTCCTTGTGATCTGCTGCTGCCCCACCACCATTAAGCCAGTGGCCAAGACAGTGGTAGCTAGTGTCATGCCACCTAGCGGGATGGTGACGATGGCACCCACCACTGTAGCACTGGCTCCAATTACACCCGCAGCAGTGGTTGTATGCGCGAGGACGTTGTAGGCTGTCTTATATTGCCTGCGTGTTCTGCTGTACTTTTCTGCCTCATGGACGAGATTCTTCCTGATGGCATCTATCTGCTGGAGTCGCCAGCCGTGTACTGTACCACCATCGTCAGTCAGGGAGGGGTATAGTTCTGGTTGCTTCTGCCACTCTGATTTTGCCATACTATACCTAGAGATTAAACCTGCATCACCTGCAGAATCTGCTCATGACTCACAGAAGGGTTCATTTTGGAGAGCCTGGAGAACCGTGCCAGCTTTTTAGTGTCGAGACAGACGTCTCTTAGAAAGTGCTCATCCAGCACTATGTCGGGTGCCAGTAGCTTTCTGAGACGTGACATCTGGAACATCACCTTATGACCAAGATAGTAGGTCCGCCACTGGATGGCTTTCTTGGTCTTACACTCCTGTGCCATCTCCTCTTCCTACTGTATGACATCTGGCCCATCCTCGTCTGCGAAGACACCTGGCTCGTCATCATATGTGAAGACATCTGGCTCATCGTCGTATGTGAAGACATCTGGCTCATCACCATCTGTCAAGACTCCGGCATTCTTCTCACTCTCCTGCAAGAGGCCCTGCCGGTATCGGGAACCTTCACTATTCCTTCACTTACTTGCCTTGCTGGCAGCCTGTTGAGACCAGCTCTCCCACTGTACTCGCTCTCCTTCTTGTTGACAGATCTGTTGCTGTGCGAGCATCTGTGAGGCCCTTGGACAACCGTCTATCGGGTTCATCATCTTGGCAAAGGTCAGATATTCCTGGTGTCATATCATGTTGTCATCAGGTCAATGAGTAATAAGAGTGTGAACTCTAAATGGGCATCCGATATCCCATCCATGCTGGCATATATGTTAATGGAGGGGCTGTCAAACAGGTGATTTACAGGTGTGAACAGGCTAGGACTGATAGCTTTCCATAGGTTGCTGTTGGCACCTGGGAGATACTCTACCACGTCCCAGCACATCGGCGTGTATGTATGTTGTGCCCTGCTGGGGCACCTCGAAGTGGACCCATTCTACACAGTACTGTACCACCCGTCTCCCATCTATAGAGGGTGAGATTACGTTCTCACCACCGATGAGCAGCAGTCAGACAATCAGCATGGTTATATCTCCTGTTTAAACCCGTCCTATAGCATGCTATGGAACCCATATTTGCTCACTCTACTGGTCTTGCTGACCTGGCAGATGTGTACGCAGTTGACGCTGCCAAGGTAGAAGATAGCGATGGCAAGTCATTCACCCTACAATATGAAGCAAACTCAAAGGCATTCTCCCTCCACCCCATTGGTGGTGATGGGGTGGAGCTGCTCACAGACCTCAAGGATGTGTCGAAGGAGCACCTGGGTTGCAACATAGATGGCCACAAGTTCGTGTTTCGGTACGATCTCCCGAAGAGGAAGTACATCCTCGAGCCGTTGATTGAGGTCTCGGATACAGAGGTGGCAGACATAAACACCATAAATAAGGACCTCAGCTTTCTTCTGGTCAAACCCTATTCGAGCAATGCCCCGCCGATGACACATGATGGTCTGTTATTGACCCTGGCAAAAAACCTGCAGTTCATTTTTGAGAAGACTGCAGTGTGGTACCACGCTGGACCTGGTGGTGACTGGCAAACATGGTTGCCCCTATATAGGCCTCCCGCAGTCATTGACATAGAGGTTACTCCCCTCTCCACTGTTGTGAAAAGGGATGGGACAGTTCGAAAGCTCTACAATCAGGGATCGTCCTTCCTCACCTAGATAGGTGAAGATGTCTCCCTGATGAGGGAGGGTCACCGGATCGGGGTTACAGGTGGAAAGCCCCTGCTGCATCGTCCATTCGATGGACCAGAAGAAGCTGTTAACCTCCAGGAGGGCATCCAATGGGTAGATGGTGTGTCACATGTCTCCAAAGCCAAGGGTGTTGTTAAACTGCTTCGGTGAGTCGAACTCACTAGCCCACAATCGATTCATATAGTCCTAGAGCTACGTTTCTTAGCCGGCGGCAGAGTGAAGCAGTTAGACCTTGCCCATGAGGGGATGAAGATCACTATCGATCCAGATGGAACAGGGCTCGATCTGGCACAGATATTTCTCGAGGGGTTCACTCTGTTCAGTTTAACTCTTCATATATAGCCATGATTCTCATCATACTGCTCGTGGTGGCGTCTACATCAGTGGCACAGGGCGCTAACTGACATGATATTGGATGCCAAGTGGGCCCACTTCTGGGATGACCCCCAATACAATCCTTGGGTCGACCCCTTGCAGAGAAACATTTATGACAGCTTTCACCCTCGTGAAGAGATCGAGTCTGTCTGCCACTTCTATGGGGTGGAGAGGTTAGGACGTGGTTGTCTGCTGGAGACACCTGCTCAGCACCAGATTCTCTGCATGACATGTGAACATGCCAGAGTCTGCCGTGGTGCAAATGCTAATCACTTTAGCATCCTACCAAGTGAGCATTGTCAAGGTAGATGGAAGACACTATGGGTGATCCCATCATGCTGATGCGACTCTGGCAGAGACTACCTGTTTGTCTGAGCCTACACAGAATAGAGAGAGAGAGAGAGGCCCGCCACTGGCCAGTATCCTGAGGAGGTTCTCCCGGACATGGGGTCCACATTGGAGTTTCATATTTGCCACGGCCTTCCATGTCAGGGAGAACAGCAGCTCCCCCCACATGTCTCAACAATCCTGTGCCCCAGCTAGAGCCATGTCGAAGAAGTCCTGGATCTGCCCCTCTGTCACAGAGCCGGGTGGCGAGATCTTGCCATGTTGTTTCCGTTGCTCCAGGGCACGCGTCTTGCAAATGGCTTCGTAGGCAGCGCACGGGTTAGGCGACTCGCCGATCTGCGTGGCAAGTGTGGTGAGCTCGTCAATGCGAGGCTGGTTTTCGGCCACAAACCCGGGGTCGCATTCCACGGGAACGTAGTTGATCTCAAAGACCGTCCAGGGGATGACGCCCAGCAGGTAGTGGCAGTTAGGCATGATTGCCGCCAGGGCGTCTATAATGCTGTGGTCGAAGAGGTTGCCGCGGCCATCTGCGAAGCATGGACCAACATGCTGTGTCAGGTACTCATGTCAGTCAACGAAGCCCATCATCTTGTCGAACGTCTTGGAGGGGCAGCTTCCGAAGTCCACTGGGTCGACTATCTTGTCATCAGGCACCACACCGAAGTAGCTGAACTGCATCAGCCAGGTCTCATAGCGTCGCTGCTAGCCGAGCGCCAGCCGAGCCATGGGGCATAGACGACGGTCATGCCCCAGGCCACAGGTCGGCTCCAGCCTTTTTTGGCATGGTAGTGGTAGTCCTCGTTGTACTCAGGGCTGTCGCCGAGGTCTTCGAGCACACAGGTGTGGTAGACCACGTCAACGTAGAGTCCAAGGTTGGTTACCAGCAACAGCTCGAGGCCTGACCAGACCTGCGGCAGGTAGTAGCGGGGTATGTCTCCCTTGCAGCGCCGGCTGTATGGGGCCTTGAACTAAAAAAGTACCGCCACTGTTTGGACTTCGTACTCCTTGTCGTCGACCTCCAGGTTGGTGTACAGGATTTGCCACCCCTCGTCGGAGTCGCGTTGCCGCACCAGGTTGAGTAAACAGTAGCCATCAGGGCTGTTGGCATGTCCCCGGTAGCCCAGCCACCCACCATCGACTTGGATGTCGGTGGCCCATGTGCGCATCCTGCAGTCGATCTCGAGCAGGCGAGCGCTCATGGCCTCAAAGAGAGTGCCCCACCAGCACACCACGCTGCTGCCGCTCCAGTTCTTGACTCCGCACTTCTGGCCCAGAACCTCCTCGAAGCTCAAGTAGGGGTTCCACCCCATGATGGCAGCCAGTTCAGAGCCACCTATCGTTGTTGCCTTGATCTGCAGCCATCCCAGGCTGCGCTGTCGTGGGGCGTCCACGAACAGTTGGATAAACTGATCAAGGTACTGTTCCATCTTGGTCTGGATGGCGTCTTCCTTCTGGTCTGGTTGATCACAAGGTGATCAGTGGTGTAAATCACTGTCGAGGCTCTTCTCTAAATGGGCGTTCAGACCCTATTATATGTGGTAGTAGTAGGGTCGGAATTAAAATGATACCACCTCCCTCAACTGGCCGCCGTTCGGCGATCCATGGTAGCCCCCACCACCCTCTCAATCCCTGGGGGCCTCCATACCAACCACATGTCTCAACAACCCTATGCCCCAGGGATTGAGAGGGTGGTGGGGACCACGGATCGCCGAACGGCTGCCAGTTGAGGGAGGTGGTATCATTTTAATTCCGACCCTACTACTCATTGTTTTGAATTATAAATAGATAAACATTTAACCTCATCCGAACTGTGGCAGCGCATGGTAGCATGAAGTAATCTTTTGCAATATTCTGTGCTGTATAAGGAAGAAGAAAAAGAAGAAGAAGAAGAAGAAGTAGAAGAAAAGGAAGAAGAGGATGAGGATGAGGAAGAAGAAGCTTGTTTAGAATCTGGAACTGATCAGCTGTTATGGTTGTAAGGCATCAAGGATACACAGGTTGCGTTGTACAAATGTATTCTTTTTGTCATGGGCATCTTTGATCTACGAATTCACAGCTTCCGGAAATACTGGAAAGCTATGCATCCCATGACCCGGCGCACCGCAATATCAGAAGTACTGCAGACCAATAAGCAAGAATTGAGCTTTTCGGAAGTGTATTGTAATACCCACATTGGCTCATTGTAGAGAGCTTGCAGGTTACAGCCAGTCGGGCAATGTCAATACATGGATGATCCAGCCTAAATTACCATCAATCAACATAACCGTCAATCATACAACGCAATGCCAATGTTGGGCCGCCGAAACCATACGTTAGGCTATCTGGACGACGACGATGACGACGACGACAACGACGACGACAACGACGACGACGACGATGATGCTGATGATGATCAGTCAGGGCGTTTGCTGTATGTATTAGTCTCGCCGCGAAGTGCTATGAGGCAATTATAAATTGTAATATATGTGTGCATGTGTCCTCGTGCACGAGATAACGCAAATTCTACTGACACTGGCAGGGTATTGGCGAATTTTGGCAACGACGTTGACATTGTAGGGTTGGGGAGTGTGAGATTTGACCGAACATTTTCGATTTCATAGTTTAAAACATCAAGGATCAAAGGTAAAGTTAATATTTTTAATATTTTCCTGGAAACATGTTTTGGCATATCGTTCCAACCTAAATATGTTAGCTGTGGTCAAGAGGAAGTAGCATACATATATCTGTGAAAGATGCCGAAAAGACGATGCAAATTTATGAAGAACCCTGCTATCCTGATCTATGGCACTAGAAACACACCAAATCACGATGTTTCTGTAACTATGAATGTACCCACGGATATCTATATTGGATAGGCATTACGCATACACATGGCGAGATTACAAAGCACAATTTCATGTGAATAAATCATTATGAGGCATACTTACCTATATTGTTCACTTTTATCTTCTGAAATAGGAAAATACAGGACATTATCGTTAATATTGTGTTGACCATTTTAATACTGTGCCTGCAAAGCGTTTCAGATTCAAATACATAGCAATGTCAGAAGTATTTATCTGAATGCATAGATAGATCATAATTATAATAACACTTGTTCTTGCCTAACCTGATTTCGATAAAATTATTTAAAATTGCTCCACTATTGCAGCAAGCAGTGTAACTGAGATAATACAGAATATGAAACATCAATTGCATTATTTGCAGATTTAGAGTCAATGACCTTTCAGACGCCACATACCACCTAGAACAAAGCCTCTTCCTTTGGCAACTGACTTGTATAAAGTGATCATCGCGAGCTTAGTAGGTTCCAGAACCCGACACCCCCCCCCTCTCTCCTCATCTATATATACCCCTGTATGTCTCGTTCTTCTAACTAGCAAAGCAAACAAATGTATGTTAAGTTTATTAGAGGAAGCACGAAGTTCTATAGTTGCGAGATATTCAGTTTTTACATCATTTGATAGAATATTTGAGAGACCGACCAACAGAGTGACAGACAGTCTCATTTAAACTAATTGTGAATCACAACCAAAATGAGACCGACTATAATTATGCTCATGTGGATCATAGGCCTAATGGTATTGTCATGACTAGAATGCACAGTCGATTGCATACTATCGTAAATCCCTCGGGCTTCCCCAATGGCCTCTTGACACCCATCACACCCTAGCAACAGGGGCAGAACACAATAAAAATGTCATCTCGCAATCCATAATCTGTCATCTCACAATCCATAATCTGTCATCTCACAATCCATAATCTGTCATATCACAATCCATAATCTGTCATCTTACAATCCATAATCTGTCATCTCACAAACCATAATATGTCATCTCACAATCCATAATCAATGGGTTAAATCAGAAAACTAATTTGGTTGAATTTCCCCAAATGGTTTAGGGGACGGTTCGATAACATGTGAAAGTTCTACATTTTGAACCCGCCTCTTTCGCCATGGAGCAGGTCTCAGTATAAATCTGGCCCTCGGCAATCGTACGGGTAACTCACAGGCAAATTCGCTTGAATTCCACATAAGGATATCAGATGAAATATCGTCATGAGTAGTAGTGTCAGAAATGAAATGATACCACCTCCCTCAACTGGCCGCCGTTCGGCGATCCATGGCCCCACCGTCCTCTCAATCCCTGGGGCATGGGTTGGTGAGACATGTGGTTGGCGTATGCCTCTAGATGGAGGCCCAGGGTTGTTGAGACAGGTGGTGGTATGCATCTAGATGGAGGCCCCAGGGATTAAGAGGGTGGTGGGACCACGGAGCGCCGAACATTGGCCAGTTGAGGGAGGTTGTATCATTTTAATTTCGACACTACTACTAGGCAAGTGATACCACCACCCTCACAATCCCTGGGGCATAGGTTGCGGGGCCACCACGGATCACCGAACGGCTGCCAGGGAGGTAGTATCACACTACTACTACCAGGGTCTGAACGCTCATTTAGAGACAAGCCTCCACAGTGATATATACCACTAATCGCAATCAACCACAGGGCCGGCCTCTCTCTCGCTATTCTGTGTAGGCTCAGACAAACACGTAGTCTCTGCCAGAGTCGCATCGGCATGATGGGACCACCCATAGGGGCTTCCATCTCCCTTGACAACCCTCACCTGGGAGTAGGCTGAAGTGATTAGCATGTGAACCATGGCAGACTCTGGCATGTTCAAATGTTATGCAGAGAATCTAGTGCTGAGCAGGGGTCTCCAGCAGACAACCACGGCCTACCCTCTCAACCCCATAGAAGTGGCAGACAAACTCGATCTCTTCACGTGGGTGAAAGCGGTCGTACATGTTTCTCCGCAAATGGTCGACCGAAGGACTGTACTGGGGGTCATCCCGGAAGTGAGCCGCTTGGCATCCAATATTATGGTAGTCTCCGCACCCTATGCCACTGATGTAGACGCCAGCATGAGCAGTATGATGAGAATCATGGCTATATATGAAGAGTTAAACTGAACAGACTGAACCCCTCGAGAAATATCTGTGTCAGATCGAGCCCTGTTCCATCCGGATCGATAGTGATCTTCATCCCCTCAGGGTCAGGGGCTAGCTGCTTCACTCTGCCGCCAGCTAAGAAACGTAGCTCTAGGACTATATGAGTCGTTTGCGGGGTAGTGAGTCTGACTCGCTGAAGCAGTTTAACAGCACCCTTGACTTTGGGGACATGTGACACACCATCTACCCATAGGGTGCCCTCCTGAAGGTTAACAGCTTCTTCTGGTCGATCGAATGGACGATGCAGCAGGAGCTTTCCACCTGTAACCCCGATCCGGTCACCCACCCTCGTCAAGGAGACACCTTCACCTATGTAGGTGAGGAAGGTTGATCCCTGATTGTAGAGCTTTCGAACTGTCCCATCCTTTTCACAACAGTTGAGAGGGGAGTAACCTCTATGTCAATGACTGCGGGAGGCGTATATAGGGGCAAAAATGTTTGCCAATCACCCGCATGTCCAGCGCGGTGCCACACTTCATTCTTCTCAAATATGAACTACAGGTTTTTTGCCCGAGTCAATAGCAGGCTATCATGGGCCATCAGCGGGGCACTGCTCGAATATGGTTTGATCAGTTGAAAGCCGAGGTCGTTATTTAGGGTGTTGATGTCTGCCACCTCTGAATCCGAGAGCTCAATCAATGGCTTGAGGATGTACTTCCTCTTCGGGAAATCGTACCGAAACGCGATCTTGTGGCCATCTATGTTGCGACCCAGGCGCTCCTTCGTCACATCCTTGAGGTCTGTGAGCAGCTCCACCCCATCACCACCAATGGGGTGGAGGAAGAATGCCTTTGAGTTTGCTTCATACTGTAGGGCGAATGAGTTGCCATCACTCTCTTTTACCTTGGCAGCATCAACTGCGTACACATCTGCCAGGTCAGCAAGACCAGTCGAGTGAGCAAATATGGGGTCCATAGCATGCTATAGGAGGTGTTTAAACAAGACATATGACCATGCTGATTGTCCGACTGCTGCTCTCCAGTGGTGAGAACGTCATCTCACCCTCTCTAGAGGGGAGACAGGTGGTACAGTACCGTGTAGAATAGGTCCTCTTCGGGGTGCCCCAGCGGGGCACAACATACATACACGCTGATGTGCTACATCAACCTCCGGGCAGTGCACACAGTAGCTCACTGGTAGATGTCGGCTGGGACGTGATAGAGTATCTCCCAGGTGCCAACAGCAACCTATGGAAAGCTATCAGTCATAGCCTGTTCACACCTGTAAACACCTGGTTGACAGCCCCTCCATTAACATATATGCCAGCACGGATGGGATATCAGACGCCCATTTAGAGTTTACACTCTTATTACTCATTGACCTGGCGACAACATGATATCACACCAGGAATAGCTGACCTTTGCCGAGATGATGAAGAGCCAGCTACACGGTTGCCCCTTCATGACCCCTGCACAGATAAAGGCCTTAGATGAACAGATGCTCGCACTACAACAAGAAAGAGAGCGACTACAATGGGAAAGCTGGTATCAATAGAACGCGAGCATTGCAAGGGGGTGAAGGAACAGTGAAGGTTCCCGATACTGGCAGGCCCTCCTGGAGGAGAGTAAGCAGGATGATGAGCCAGATGTAGCAGACGATGAAGCAGAGACCGCGGACGAGCATGAGCCTGAGAGTAAGCAGGATGATGTCTTCACATACGATGATGAGCCAGGTGTCCTCACAAACGAGGATGAGCCAGATGTCATACAGTGGGAAGAGGAGATTGCGCAGAAGTGTAAGACCAAGAAAGCCATCCATTGGCGGACCTACTATCTTGGTCATAAGGTGAAGTTCCAGATGTCATGTCTCAGAAAGCTACTGGCACCAAACATAGTGCTGGATGACCTCTGTCTAAGAGACGTCTGTCTCGACACCAGCAATCTGGCACAGTTCGCCAGGCTCTCCAAAATGTACCCTTCTAGGACTCATGTGCAGATTCTGCAGGTGATGCAGGTTTAATCTCCAGGTATACTATGGCAAAATCAGAGTGGTGGTGCAATCAGAAATATACCCCTCCCAGACGGCTGACGTGGGTGGTTTTATCAATGACTGGCGACTCCAGCAGATAGATACCATCAGACAGAATCTAGGCCATGAGGCAGAAAGGTACAGCAGAATGTGCAGGCGATATAAGACAGCCTACACCGTCCTCGCGCGTACAGCCACTGCTGTGAGTGTGATTGGAGCCAGTGCTGGGGTGGCAGCTGTGGCCACTCTCGCCACAGGGGTGCGGCCATCGTCGCCATCCCGCTGGGTGGCGTGGCACTAGCCACCACTGTCTTGGCTTCGGGCTTGGGGGTGGGGCAGCCGCAGATCACAAGGAGGCTGGAGAACCATGCTAAGTATGTGGCACTGGCACAGAGTATGCTACGGACTATTGACGAGTCTGTCAGCAAAGCTCTCGAGGATGGCCAGGTCACCGATGAAGAGTACCACCATATATTGAAGGTCCAAGCCCTGTACCGCACAGAGAAACCTAAAGTGCGACAGCAATACCTAAAAGGCTCCAGCGGGTGGGTTGATATGGAGGAGTTAAAAAACGAGATGTTACGGCGCGGTCGCCTCGCTGGTCTCTGGAGTCGAGACAACTACAAATAGTGTGCTGCCTGTATGGTCGAGAGAGGCCGATTCTCAATAGATCGCAGTGTGGTGGCTGCTCTACTAAGTACGAAACCCCGACCGCGGGCTAGGTCGTCTACGGCCCCATCACCATCAAGGATGCGAAGCAAGCTCATACTTGGATGGCTGCTCCAAGCTGAACTTTGCCATGTGGTGTGCCACGGCAGGATGTGGAGGAAGTTCCACCATGCTTCACTCCTATTCTGGTACTCCTGAAGCTGTGCTCATCGCCAGCTGTCTCAGATTCCATGTGTACTTCACGGTGTGACGAATCCTCCATGAGCTGGGTGCAAGCCTCCCTGATACAAATGCCTTTGACCCACAGCTAAACAGTCATAGTGTCTCAGCGGCCAGCAGACTACAGAGAGAGTTCAGCGCTTAGCCAGACTATTGGTGGCATGGTGGTGACAACAGCGGTCTAGGGGTTATGTATGGTGACCCGAGACGTGACTACTCAGGATTCTCCTATCGACCCCCCATACCCCCCCCCCCCCGACTAGTAGGCCATCGGAAGACAGTGACATTCTCGTTCGATCCAGACTCTGACCCTGGAGCACTGGTGCAAAATATGCACATCACTGGCTTGCGGCAGGACTATCCAGTTGTGTGGAAGTATTTTGTCCCACACACCACCTCAGGCCTCACACCAGCAGGGATCATTATTTGGATCAACCAGTCCATGGAAGCACTGTGCTACTGCCTGCTTATCGCACAGACCCAGATGCGGCATTCCATAGATGTTGTCTGCGGGGCAGAGATCCAGGCCATGTTCATCAGTCTCGTTGAGCATATGATCATCGTGGCAGACCCCAATAGTCTTATTGCTAAGTTCCAGCAGGAGTTGCAGAATGCCCGTCGCAAACTTGACGTTGCTATTTCGCCACACCTACGGTTGATACTGAGCAACATGATCGTGAACATCGAGGACCTCCAAGTCAGGGGCTATAACAACATGATATTTGAGGGAAGTTTCCCCGGTGTCCACTTCGACTTTAACACTGCCATCAACACACCTACGCGTAGTATGGGCCATACAGTCGTTCCGACTCTGACACTGCAGCCAGTCGACACGCCAGCCCCAGGTGCCCAGACACTGCAGCCAGTCAACATGACACTGCTTCCTGTGGTAGTTCTATGTGTGGTGTCAGGCCTAACTATCGTGGCACTCGGGATCAGCCTACTCCGCCGCTAGCAAATCAGCTATATGACTATCATGACTCTCTACAGTAGCAGTGGGGACCACGGTGAGACACTGTACCAGCTTGGCATGCCCTACCGCCCCTATACCCACTGCCAACATGCACATCCAAGGGCTGGAGTATTCGGCAGCACATCCTTTTTCCAGCTTGTAGTATCGCAGAGCCTTGTTCAGCTCTGAATCTGGTGAGGCCATGGTGGTCTGCAACTGCTGGAACACATCTGACAGATATTCCCGTCCTTGTAGAAACCTTTAGCTCGCAGGAGCTGCTCGACGATACTTCCGCCCATGATAAGGTATTCGATGAAGCAGATCTGTCCCTTGCCAAATCCTAGATAGAGCTTCACAGCTGTCAACTCCTCTGTCAGCTCAGCACCAGAGAGCTGAGTGAGCTCATCTAGTGTCTTCTTCTTGTGGTCCATCAACTCCCTCCGGAGGACATCATAGTACTTCTCGCATAGCATGAGCCCGGACATGTTTAAGATGTCTTAATAGAGAGATGAATATTCCTGAGTACCAACCTGGCCACCTGGCAGACGCAGACTGGGAAGATCTTATTAGCTCTCTCAACAGGGAACACAGAAATTTAACCGCATTGTATACTCAGTGCTTAAACAATGACGTCAATGGTACAGATCGTGAAGCAACTGCCCGAGAGCCAGGCGAGTCGTCAGAAGGTGGAGAACCTGCTGCGAACCAAGACACAGAAGACACTGACCAAAGCAGAACCTCTGGCAGTCCATGTCGCCAGTAACATGGCAGCGAATGTGGCCGTGGTAAAGATGACAAGGGGAAATGAGGTTCTTCCTGCCACCACTGCAGCTGTCCTCACTAAAGTGGTGAGTGGGGTGGCCGGGCACTGTCTCGGAATAACCCACCCCATCCAGAAGCTCGCCCTCAGTGGTGCCTCCTACACTGTTGCCACCAAGATCATGGGTGAACGTGTTACACTAATGGAGGCCGTGGTTCTAGGGCTAGCAATGAGTGCAATGGCTGAGATCATCGTCGCCTATGTTTAACCCCTCTGAATGGTGAGAGATGGCTCATGAGACCCCTGCAGCATATGAGGCATGGCGTGCCAGAGGGCGGTGTGTAGCCCATAGTCGAGCACACGGACTGAGGATTGCCAATGCCCGGGAATGGTGGACTGCCCACAAGGCATGCCCCTGCAGAGAGGGCCAGTACCCGGAGCACTGCTACCTATTCCGTTGGCCGACTGCGTGGTCCTCCTACGCCCAACTATTTCACTGGGGGTATGACTAGTAGGTTTAAGCCGTCTGTATATGACTATGACTCTGTCACTCACAGACCTAGAAGGCACAGAGCTAGGCGATCTTGCTCACTTGGGTGATGCACGCCTTGGTTCAGAGGACACTGTTGCCCATATCTCCTTCCTAGACTTCGATGAGAAGCGAGACCCGTGGGAGATCCGAGGTACCATCCCAGCTCAAGATCTCATTGGGAACACTGATACGATAGGACAATCGGCCATTAACAAGGCCAAGACTGTATACAAGGGGATGGGCATCAAGGAGAGGACGATGATGCGAGGTATGATTGGAGTCGACGAGGCTGGAGCCATCAGGGTTATAGCCGAGTCCTATGCACAGGACCTGGTTAATCTTCTTCTTCTTTTCGTTCGCTGATCATACCGCCAGTCCCAAAGTGACTATCGACATGATCATAAGCATTACGTGCGTGGATCCATGGTTTATTAGATTGCGCTGTGCGGCCTGGACCCTCCGTCTTCAGCACTCGAGGTTTGTGTCAGGGTTACCTCACCCTTACCTCCTTTAGTCGCCTCTTACGACATGCAGAGGATATGGAGGGTGTATTCTAAGCCCCACCTACAGGGCAAAGGACCTGATTAATGATCTCCTGAAACCACGGAGCTCATTCTGACAGGATGGAGAGAATCTCAAGATTCCCTCGGCCTGGGCCATATCGCTGTCGATGGTCAAACAGGTGCTACCGCCAGCCTCCCGCTACCAGAGGTGAAGAAGTCAGGGTTCTTTGGTTTGCCGTTTAAGACCACGTCATGGCTTCCTGTGCATGTATCATACAGATACAGGATGTACTAGACACTGTGGGTGCTGACACAGGCCCTCTATGCTATCTTCTCAGCTGCTGCTGAGATTTCATGCTTGATGGCTCCATCACATCCTTCGTATCCGCCGGAGGTGCAGGATTCCCCGCTCTGCAGGCGAAAGAGCTGGTGCAGGAAGTACTGCAGTCTAGTCTCCCAGATATAGACGAGGCTACCACTGACTAAGTGATAACCATCCTCCACATGCATGTCTCTACCATTCGACAGTAGGCCAGCTGATGCTGGCCAGGTTGTGCTGATCATTGCCCTGTCAGGACACTGGAAAAACATCTTCCTGCGGGCTCGCCTGGCCGAACATCTACACTCTCAATACATCCTTCTGGTGTCTGACTCTGCCGCTGAGCTGGTTGACAGTAATGATCAATGGTACAATGGCCCAATCACCAAGACGCAGCACCTGCAAGCACTGATAGAGAAGCTGCTGGCAGCCCGACTGACATAACCACTTGTTCTAGTTATCGATGCCCCTGCCATGGACCAGAAGACAGTTACCTACCTCAGCAACATCACCAGGCACATCCGGCACACAAAGATAACTGTCATCCTCTTTCAGAAGTACACCCACGAGATCTTACCAGACATCCGCAATGCCTGGTTGCTATATTTCAGCTCCAAGTGTGGACTGTGGACGTGCCCTGCTCGAGACCATATATGACAGCCTAACCCTCAAGGAGACCAAAGGGACCTATATCGCAGGTGTACAGAGGGCAGCTGAGCGGTACCGCTTCATCTTCAGCAACAAGGAGACAGGTGGTGAGCTGTCACACTTCAAGCCATCTCTGGAAAAGGTGCAGACCTTCACCTACAAGCTGAATCCAGCCAGTAAACTAGCCTGCACTATGTGTCTTCGCTAACAGACTGAGTGGAGACCACGGTTCTCTCCGCTGCAACATTTTTTCATCCATCAGAAGGCTGCACAGCCTCCGCTACTTCGCCCACGGTCTCCGCTACTTTGTCTGCGGTCTCCACTGCTTGAGGGCCTTCGTCAACGGTCTCCGCTGCTACTTTGGCAGTTTCGTCAAGTTCGTTCTGTCACCGAAACTCTACCCACTGGTCCGTGTCTAGGACTCTCTTCTTATGGAACTTCTCACAGAAGATACACTTTGTCCTTGCACGACGAGCATCTGATTTGTGAGCGGATTTGATGAGGTAGTCCTGGTAGTTATCTGGGAATTTCAGAAATGCTGGCAGGTTACTGGGCAATCTCCTGCGACCTCTTTCATTGAAGATGTGCTCGACAGCCTCCTTGCGGCCAACAGTGAACCCCTCCTGAGTACCTTCTGCATGATCGGTGTCATGACTCTGCCCTACAGTGGCACTGACCTCCTCCCTGAAGTAGTTATTTTCTCCAGACTGGAGGCTATCCAGCATATCTCGCTCTTCCTGGCTATGGAGGCTAAATACGGCAGCCCAATTCCCGACCGTTAGCAGATCTTTGGGTTCGACCCTCGCCGTTTGGAGAGCTAGAATAACAGGACTGTTGGTTTGGGCCACAGGAGGTGGGTCGAGTGTCATGCCCTGGGTGCTGTCAAACTTCCAGTAGAGTATCCGAGTCAGGTGTTCTTTTGTACTATGAGTTGGCGCTCCTTCCTCTATGGTGGCCAGTATCTCCGCATCAGACGGAGGTGTGACCTTGGCTCGCTCGTAGATAATGTTGATGTCACGAAGCAGTCCTCGGAGCCTGTCAAAGTGGGACAGTGCACGCCGTGGCTGTCGTGTTGACTGTCATGCTGACTTATCCTGCTGCCTATAGACAATCTGCTGGAGAACATTACCAAACATGGCAGCCGTTTAACCCCTCTATATATCCAGACCTTAAACATGCTGCAGTATGTGCAACATCCAGATGGGGCCATTGAACCCATGACATCGCACCGCACTGATCCTCAGAAGGACTGCCCGATGGTGATTCGACCCAGTATACACGATGAGAACCTGTTGTCCGCTGCTGGGAAGTACATTGACTTTGCAATCTCAGCACAGATCTACGAGATCAAGAGCATGACACTCGAGTTCAAGCTTCAGAGCACAATAGAACGGATGGTAGAGCTCCTGCAGGTTCTGAACAGGTGAGAGATCATGCAGAGCAACAGCACCATGGACACCACCTATGTGAACGATGAGTACCGAGTCCTAGGTCCGCTGGCTCATGGCCCAACCTTCTATGCGAAGGGGAAGGGGTACTACGCTGTGCGGTGCAATGAGGGGTTCACGGAATTCGAACTATGGGCAGGTGTCGAGAAGCCCGTGGTAGTTCCACTCTTAACCCTCCTCGAGAACACATACGTGAATCCAGCTGCCATGCAGGATAGGCTGTTCCTCCGAGTGTACACTGAGAAGCTCGCAGATGCGACGATGAATGCTCCAAGACTTCATGTCTGGCATGACGAGAATGACCAGGAGCTGAAGCAAATGGATTCCAAACAGCAGATCGTGCATGTGCAGCGAGAACACCAGCAGGTCCAAGCCACAGCTAACCAACGGGTAGAGCTGACAATGCATCATGGTGCATCGGACTGTGTCGCTGTTGGGGTCCTGGTTCAGAAGGGAGGAGCCATTCAGCAGGTGGATAAGCTAGACGACTTCAAGCTTGTGGTTGCTGGGACTATTGTTTTTGGTGAGGTACGTGAGCTGGCTGATTGCCAACTCTACAGACTGAAAACTAAATCATATGCACTTCTGCGCCTAACCAGTAGAAGCGACGACCTCGAGTCGGCACTCGAGGGCCGTCACCACCTCGGGAGCAGGGATATCCCACCTAATCAGCGCAACCAGCTCAGCTTCAACATCAGAAACCTCATAGCTGGGACTCGCTCATTAGGTGTGACGGTACTTTACTTTGGCTATACTAAGGTATGCGTGTCGAACACATCAGGTTCGACACGCATACCTTAGTATAGCCAAAGTAAAGTACCGTCACACCTAATGAGCGAGTCCCAGCTATGAGGTTTCTGATGTTGAAGCTGAGCTGGTTGCCCTGATTAGGTGGGATATCCCTGCTCCCGAGGTGGTACCATACGTTGCCATAGCACTCGCGGCCATCTGTGCCGCCAAACATTTAAGCCATACTATATAAGGATGGCATCTCTGTACGACCTGGACAAGTCCCTTAACTTCCGAGGGTTTGTCGATAAACTGTTCAGTGACGATCCAGCAGAGATTAGATGCCAGTGTACGGAGGTGTTTGAGGAGGTCTTCAGTGATGGTCAAATGAATGACGGCCATCGGTTTGTCTATTTAGAGTTCACCCAGGCCATGCGTGACAGAATGGGAGTGGATGTCAGTGATGAAATCCGGGAGTTTATCAACCATCTTTCTTGAGGAACTCTACTATCAGCCTGGTGGACATTACCATGAGCCCCCTCAACTACTCGAGGCTGCACGTCGCAAGGGCCACAACTTCACATTGGAGACAGTTAGCCTGTGGCTCAGCCACCAGATGTTGTGGCAGATATACAGCCTCGTCCATGGCACATGAGGCATGCCCATTTCGAGGAAACTGTCCCGAACAGAGTTCACCAGGCAGATGTTCTATTCCTTCCACACGACTCGGTTGGTCGTAAGACCTACACGTATGCACTCAGCATCGTCGATGTCACCAGCAGATACAAGGCGTCAATACCGCTCACAGACAAGTCAGTTGGCCAGGTGGCCCAGGCATTCCAGGCAGCCTACGAGGCTTCGGAAACTCCCCTCCAGTGGCCGGAATTGTTGCAGATGGATGAGGGTAAGGAGTTCAAAGGGGAGACAGCAGCCCTCATGCAGAAACACGGCGTGGCAGTTAGGCGAGGCGAGGTAGGGCATCACCATGCCCAGGCTATCGTTGAGTGGTGGAATCGGACACTGGCAGAGAGACTGTTCCCACACCAATACGCCCAGGAAGTGGCCGCACTGAGTGACCGTTCTGGAGTATGGGTGAGAGGGCTGCCTGCTGTGGTGGAGAGATCCAATGCCGAGGTTACTAGGCTAATCGGGAAGAAGACGGTAGAGGCTATCAGACACTCTGTTGGTCACAGCTCTGGAGGAGCGAACAAGGGAGAGGAGTGCCTACCACCTGATGCTCTGGTTCGGTACCTGTATGAGCCTGGTGAGCTGGAAGATGGTCAATGGCATGCAACAGATCATAACTGGTCGATAGATGTTCACAGGCGTGACAGGTATGTGGACGCAGAGGGACGGCCTACAATGTACTACCTGGCACGCCAGCACGAAGTGCCTAGGCGACCCTTTGTCATAGAAGAGCTTCAGCTAGTCCGTGAAGACACACAGCTACCACCTCCTGGGGTGCTAACATGATACTCGATGGGCTCGGTATGGACCCCATCTGGCAGCACATGGTGCTTATCATAGTAAGCGGAGAGTCCGAGTTTTTCCTGCACATACGTCACCATACCCCGGTTGCGCATGCGTAGGTCTCGATTTTTTGCTCTGTCCACCACGCCATGTAGGGCGCTGTAGAACCTCTGCCAAGAGACCTCATTCTGCTGCTTTGACATTCCCTTAGCGGAGCACTTACGTGCAGCCTTCGAACTTGAGCATGAACAGTCCCAGAGTCCGTTCAGACCATTTGTCTCAAGCTAGCCAGTCTCGCTTATGAGCCTGGTCCTCTCCTCGCATCTCAGGGCGAATGATGTCGTCGAGGTTGGAGCCTGCTATAGCGATATACGCCGAGTCAGTGTCCATCTGCAGGTACTCAAAGCTGTCACAAGCTATGTAGCGATCGAGGAAGTCTTAGTAGAACTCCAGCATTCGCAGCTTCGCAAGCTCATAAACGGCCATCCCCACCTGGAAGGGCCTTCAAATTGTGATTCTCGGCTTGCGACTCTGGAGCTCATATGACTCACCGATCTCCTAGAGATCTTCGAACCATGCACTATGCAGGGCCTTTTCTACTATGCGTTCATCATTCGTGAAGCTGGTGTTGCTATGACGTTTTAGGGCCTCTATGAGCTTCCCATAGACACTGTTGCCAAGGAGTTTGAAGAGATCTGCCAAGAGGGCTTTGCTCTTATCTACATCTCTCGAGCAGCAGGCCTCCGTAACATTCTCCACGAATCACTCGAATGGGCGCTTGGCCTCATAGTCTATGGTGTGGTATACAGCAGTGATCTCCAGGCCATGGGTTATATACCACTTGAGGGTCGGGGCGTACAGCAGCCGCTTCTTGCCAGAGAGGGCACCGACCAGCTTCTGGGTGGTGGGCCACTTCTTCCCTGTTCGCCTTAGATATGCTAGCATCTCAGACGAGATTGCCTCTACTGGGATCTCGCAGTTATAGAGGTGGCGAGGAATTTCCTCGAACTTTGCCCACAGAGCCTTGGGGACCTCTATGTTCACCTCAGCAAACCCAAACCCACTGTCTGCTAGGAGAGCCTCCTTAAAGCTAGCTACCCCACTGACACTGGACCAATGGCACACTTTCTCCTTACCACATGACATCTCTTTGGCCATCGTTGACAGGTACAGATCATTTGCGTCATAGCCGAGTAGACGTTGGCAGACATGCTCACTCTGGCGGATTCGAGTCACACCGGCCTCGTGGTATCTGGTGAACACGATGCTGGGACACCCAACAACAGCATCTTTCAGCATCTCGTAGGCTTCCTTGTCCGGTGAATAGAGGCTAACATCCGGCATGTGCTGAGCGGTTCAACGTAGGAGGTACTGCAGTGACACACCTCGGAGAGACACTGCATCTTTGAGGATGTCTATTTCTCGTTCTGTGTAGAACTCCCGCATCCGCTCTAGGGCTTCGATGAATGGACTGACGTCCAGGTTGTGGTATCGCAGCCAGTCGGCGAATGTCCGCATTCCATGCTCGCTGAATGTCTGGTTACAATGGTGCCACTCTGTTCGTGTCAAGAGGTAGCTACCCTTGAGCTTAGATGTCCATGATGAGTAGTCAGGAAGCCCTGGATAGTTGAGCTTCTCATGTGTGTCAAACCATTCATACGGGAGCCAGCTCTTCTGCTGTGTACACCCGTAAGCTTTGACTCATACATCGTATGAGACTCTTGGGCCGAGGTAGTTCAGCACATCGAGAAACCGTATCTCAGATTTTATGAGGAACATGGTCTGACTAGCCTTCTTGGCGACTTTCACTGTACCTGTATTATCAGTCAGCTCATCGACAAAGTACTTCTTGACGAGGTTCAGGTCATACCGCCCAGAGTTGAACCACAGTACAGGCACTTGATCACACCGCTCGTTGATTAGTTGCTGCTGTCGTTTTGGGATCTTGTCCAGGTCTATCGGTATATACTGTGCCCTAACGCTTGTCCGGATTAGAGATGCTCACCATTGGATCTCCAGCATGAACTCTCTGCTCAGTTCTTTGGGGTCAGGAATGCAGAGGTGAGTAGGCTCATTCGTGGCGCCCTCTAAGGAGCAGCCACCTGACACAGAGATAGGTATGTGAGTACTCATGATCGTGAGAGTCTCCATAGGATGAGTCTTGATACCATCTAGGAGTGCTTCGAAGTGGTAACCTATGAAGTGTGGGTATGGGACAGTCCGAACTCGTTTAGGGATGCTTTGGCAGCGTTTTATACAGCACTCCCACTGTACCACAAGTGTGCATCCAGAGGCTCTCAGCTTCTCCTCTCTCAGGACTGTCTTGCGGTATCTTTGTTCGGCATCCTCACCTCGCTGGTGTTGTGGACACCCTTGCCAGTAACAGCCATGGAACTGGTAAACGGTGTTGGTGGTCGGATCATAACCATCTACAGGAGCGCCCTCGATCCAACGCTCGCCACCCTGCCCACACTCTACATGGTGTATGTGTACGCCTCTGTTTCTCAACTCATACTCGATCCAACAAGTAGCCACTGAACTGAATGGTTCGGGCGGATAGAAGGCTTTCTCATATGCAGACTGTGGCGCCTCAACCTTCTCTCCAGGACATACGATTTTTGTTTTGCTGCCTGTACAGTGATCAGCGTGGCATTGAAGATTGCATGCCTGTGCAAACCTCTGCTGACAGTGACTGCAGACTAGTGTATGTTCCAGTGTGGAGATGTTCTTGATGTAGAAGGCATGGTGGTTCCACACTCCGATGGTCATGGTGTCACGGTAGTGAGCCGCTTGCCTGATCATGTGCCAGGTGCCATCTTTGATTGGTTCATACATGCAAATCCCGATCTTGGCGAACAACTCTACCTTGTGCAGCTGATCCAGTGAGGTCTGGTGGACATCAGTTACTGTCTTGCCGTAGTACTGTGTGGCAATCTCTCGTGCAGGAGCTGTACTTCTATCAGCTCTCGCTCCTGGGTGGACTGCTAGACATCTCCAGAGACACATGGTGTCCCTGCAGGTGTTGAGGGCAGTCATACTCTTCTTCTGTCGTAGCCAGTCTGGTAGGGGGCCTCTCCCGAGCGGATGTTGGTGGTCGATGACAGTCCTGACCTCAAAGTTGATTGATCGAACGAAAGCCCACTTGGTGTTGGGTCGATCGATATTGTCTGTGTCGAGGCGGGCTTGCTCTCTTGCTGCCACCCAGTCCTGAGCTGCTCCTATCGTGTTCAGCCACGGGCTCCCTGGAGCATTCTTGTGGAAGAACATCATCCTACCGTCTTCGATGTGATGGATGCGATGGGTATGGGTGTAGCGGAGGTAGAAGGCATTCTGGACAGTCTGCTGGATCTTTTGCATGATCTGGCCTGTGACGTCTCCTTCTAGATCTCTGAAGAATGTCCAGCGTACTGACCGGCGTCCTCTATCCTCTGTCTCCCTTTCGCCGAGATGCTGGTCGAGAATGTGTTCGCCTTCTCGCCTCATGCTCTGGGCTAAATGGTCAGAACTCGGCCCCCTTATGCTCCGGGCTGGGCTCAGAATTCGGCATTGCTTAATGATCCTGCGTTTGAGAGTTAAGTGCTCCAGTGGATGGGCCTCCATCCGCCTTGCTACAGTCTTGGCTCGCAAGCTAGCAGTCACCTCCTCGTCCAACTGACGACGCTCACGTATCTGCTGCGCTTTCTTGTGGGGATTCCAAGGATCCTCTTTGGTAAGCACTGGAAACCTTCCCGTATTCATTGCTCGGGAGAATCGCTTCTGCCACTCCTTGGCATGGACCTGTCCGATCATCTGGAGCACGTCGGCTTTCTTGGCCTTAGAGTGGACTCTAAGGCCGAATTGCTTTACAATGGCATGAAGCTGTGCAACAGTACTCATGGTCTATATCCCTGTGGATGCCTGTCTCTAAATGGGCGTTCAGACCCTATTATGTGTGGCGATCAGTACCTATGGATGCCTGTCTGGGCGTTCAGACTTATTATGTGTGGTGCTGGCGATCAGCACCTGTGGGTGGATGCCTGTCTCTAAATGGGCGTTCAGACCCTATTATGTGTGGGTGGATGCCTGTCTGGGCATTAAGACCCTATTATGGGCAGTGTGGACGCCTGTCTCTAAATGGGTGTTCAGACCCTATTATGTGTGGCGATCAGTGCCGTGGGTAGTGTATAACCCTGTGGATGCCTGTCTGGGTGTTCAGATCCTATTATGTGTGGCGATCAGTACCTGTAGGTGGTGTATATCCCTGTGGATGCTGTCTCTAAATGGGCGTTCAGACCCGATTATGTGTGGTGCTGGCGATCAGTACATGTGGGGGTGTATATCCATGTGGGTGCCTGTCTCTAAATGGGCAGTGCGCATGCATGCCCCATGGATAGGATAGTACACGCACGTGTATAAAGCCCTATGACAGAGGTATGGCTAAGTCTGTAAGAATGTGTAGCACGCATGCGCATGTGTCAGATCCACATGTCAGTATTGTGAGAGAGTGTATGCTTATATTGTACCGAGGAATCACTTCATTCTCGTGGTTCATGGCACCGATTAGGACCGGAATGAAGCGAGAATTTCAAAACTGTTTACCATTTTAAAATCGGACCAGAAATGGCCGAGTTATCCATAAATGGTAATAGTGAGATTTGAACCTGTGATTTTAAGTTTGCTAATAAACACAAAACAAGGATCTCCCGCATTAACTACCTCGGCCATGTATGCATTAGTAATTATAGCTGATAAGGTATGTGTTCTCATTGGTATTACTGCGTTATCTCGAAGTGACGTCAAGATCTAGAGGGACTGATAAACGCAGTAACAGCAATTTTACAACTCACGCTCAGAGATAAGATTACTAAGAGGGGAGATTTTAGTGGTGTTGCGGTGGGTCAATCTATAGAGTATTGAATTGCATAGGATTCCCAGGCTGCAGACTTGGGTTCAAATCCGCTCAGAAGATCTCGCTAGAACTTACCTAAAATTTTGAAACTAGGTAAGACACTAGGGCCGGGGTAATATGACCAGGTTAGATAAAGACCCACCGCGACACTCCCCAGTGCGGGGTCAAAGTACCACAGACACACACACACACACATACCAGCCGGCTGGAATAGCAACAGGGTGGGGTAGGAGATAGGTGGGGTAGGATAGGCAGGATAGGATAGGTAAGATAGGTAGGACATGTAGAAAAATGTCCCACAGATAGAAAAACCTCCTCAGGATACCGGTCAAATAGAGAGAGAGAGAGAGAGGCCGGTCACTGGCCGGTATCCTGAGGAGGTTCTCCCGGAAAGTGGGGTCCGCACGAGAGTTTTATATTCGCCACGGCCTTCCATGGCCATGGGCGGCCGAACGGCGGCCAGTTGAGGGAGGTGGCATCATTTTAATTCCGACACTACTACTTCATGGACAGAATTTGCATGATATTTGATCATTTGACGCAGCTCCACCCCTGACTCACAACCTGGTTGAACTACAACATGCGGATTCGGAGGAGATATTGTGAAAGACAGAATTTGTATGATATTTTACCTTTTGATCCTGTGGAGCCTAATAAAAATGTCGTCATGCAATCTGCATTGGTATGGGTGATTTGATAGAATTGGACCAAACGATTTTAGAGGCGATAGTGTCATAGACAGAATTTGTATCATATTTGACCTTTTGAACCAGCTCTCTGACCCCAAGGGCGCGGGGACGCAGCCAATTATAACGATCATCTTGCAATTCGTAATCATATCCGTAAATCACCTACCAGATTTGGTTGAATTCTAACAAACGGTTTCAGAGCTAGTCGCAAGCACAGATGTACGAATGGGCAGACGGGTGGAGGCGATTATAATATTCCCGCCGTTTTATAAAACGCATGGTGCGTGGTGATAATTAGGATTAACAAAAAATGGCGTGTCTGCAGCGCGCGTGGTGGACTTACCGTATTTAGTGGCACGGGTAAAACATTGGCGAAAGCAAGGAAAATCAGCCATATCGACTTCATGTTTGTCCAAGCAGCAACTTTAACAAATGGAAAATACATACGGCCTTTGTGTTGGCAGATCTTGCGTGGGTAGATATAAGCACATTTAAAACAATATTGCAGAAAGGTGTTGGTGTCTTTGGCAGAAACAGCTTATCGCAAAACCTGTTTCAATTGAATACCAGCTAGCATTCACCATGGAACAGAATGTAAGCCTATTAGGGGGCCTATATCTTGAACATCGATGTCAGTTATTCTTGGAAAAAGATAGCTGTTATTTTAACTACATTGTTCACGTTGAATGATTCCAAGAATCGCGACTTCAAATCCTTGGTAAAGTCCTCACGCTCCTCACGCTCAATACGCTTAGTAATGTGCGTCAAACGGCAAATATATAGATTATGAGTGGCCAATGAACTGAGGGTATGCTATTCATGATAAGGCATGAGTAAAAGCGAGAGTCGTTCTAAACCAATCAAATAGTACATGATGCCAGACAGACATACAGACATACAGACAGACAGACAGACAGCCAACCAAACAACCAACCAACCAACCAAGGAAGCGCCTCCGCCGCCCGTCGTCGACGACGACGACATCGGCGGCTGCGGCAGTGGTGAGGGATGCGTGGTTGTGGTGGTGGGCGTGGTGATAGTGATGATGACTATAGCGCTAGCGATGATGATGACTATGCCGATGGCGTCTGTGATGATGAAGTAGATGACTTAAATTAATAACTTAGTGCGC
This sequence comes from Chaetoderma sp. LZ-2023a, assembly GCA_034401795.1. Lineage (NCBI taxonomy): Eukaryota > Metazoa > Mollusca > Caudofoveata > Chaetodermatida > Chaetodermatidae > Chaetoderma > Chaetoderma sp. LZ-2023a. Next base: position 56,366,025 of record CM067372.1, read on the forward strand.
TATATGTCTATATATCCATACTTAGCTATCTGGTAGTAGAGGCTCTTTAATACCTTTTGTCTGTATTTTGACCCGTGTCAAGATGTAAGCAGGAGATAGAATTTACTAGATAAAATTGTTAATATCCGACAAATCTTTTTGAGAATTCTTGGGCTGGAAGTCCTACTATAGGCAACATAGATTTTAATCAAATGTCCAATAGTTTTCAATGTATTTCTAAAGGTTCGTATTTCTCTCGCTTAAAAGCAGGCGACAATGAGTGTAACCTTTACACCAATAATGAAACAGATTATTAATTTCAAAACAATCGTGTAGGAAAGCTGCTGTAGGCTACATTTTGAAACTAACTTGACTGGAACATGCTGATCCATGAATCAGTAGTTCCGAGTCAAAGTAGTTTCAAAATATTCAACGGAAACTAGGTATGAATTTCCAAATGATGCTTTCTTCCTATTTGCCCATACGACTTCGAAGGGAATGGGTTAAAGCATGGCTATTACCGGTTGGTCGCTTCGAGCTCCATATTAAGAAAATCAGGTTTGATTTCATGACGATCTGCACAAGCCGAGTATATATAACTGGACTGCAGTTAGAAATTCCAGACCCCCCCACCCACCCCCTCCTTCAGTTTTTACAATAGGTAAAATTCGGAGTCTTCGGATTTTTCGAGATTTCAGCAACAAAATTTACGAATCATTCTATCCAGGAAAACACGTTCCAATATAAAAATGGAGCTTTCCACTTTTGGCTATGCCCCGCCCATTTCAATCTAAGCTCCACCCACACCACATCCGTGTTGGGATCGATCGATCTCTGAACTCTCTGACTCGATTTCCATAAAACTATACAGTTAAGTTGTTGAATATTTTGAAATTAATTTGACTGGCCGCTGTTGATGCATATGGCAGCAACAGCGCACAGTCAAATTAGTTTCAAAATATTCGACAGAATGTTTATTAAATAGTATAGAGATACACGTCTTACAATGTGTCGGACTATTAAGAGTTACAGACGGGGCAAATATAATCATTTATGACGCAGTGATTATGACGTCATCATATACGCTGCTTAGCTGATTATGACGTCATACAACGTCAGATGATGGTTGGATACTCTGGAAAGGTGAATTGCAATAGTAAGCACTCATGTTTTGTTTTTTTCCGTTAGAGGCATCTCCGTGACATATAGAAAATGTAATTTTATGTACTTGGTGGAGCATGTTTTAGTTCACCTGGGTAAACTTATATCATGGCGAGTTGTCTGCCATCTGTTGTCTTCCCGTCTGTCAACAATTGTGGCATCTTTGAACATTTATTGATTGATTAAAAATCTATTTGGTAGACATGTTCCGTTAGACAATATCTATATGAGCTATGAATATGAGATGTACACGCTTTAAAAAATCTGAGTTATGGCCCTTGTTAAATGTCCAATGTATTGAGGCGTATGGGGAAAATATGTTTGTGGCACGTTTCGTTATTTGTTTACGGATTAAAAGCAAATTTGCCAGATGTGTTGCTTCCGGAATTTTTCCTATTGGAACGCTGGAATATGAAATGGCCACGCCTTTAAAAGCCAGAGTTATTACCCTTGTTAGATTATCAAAGTACTCATGTATATGGGGAAAATACGTTTGTGGCACGTTTCGTCATCTGTTGATGGCTTGAAAACAAATGGGGCAGATATGTTCTTTTGGGAAATATCTATCCGAGCTGTGATTATGTGAAGTGGCCACATTTTAAAACAGAGAGTTGTGGCCCATGTTTGAATTATTGAAGCCTACATGTATGCGCGTGTTGATGCATGAATTTTATTATACTAGAATGAGTGTTAGTGTTAGTTTTCACATGACCAGCTCATGCATCAAAGTCATCCTCACTGCCATCATCCATTGCTGCAGTCATGTTTTCACCGGCCCTTCTATTCTATGTATGATTACTGTATTCTGCGGCTGTAGTAATACAGCTGCTGTCAGTCCTTCTTCGCCTTTGCACACTGTGCCTTGTCCTCAGCCGAAATCCTTAGCTTCCTCAGGCCCATTATTGACTTGAGTGTACCGAGTCCTGTTTTCTTGAGGTCACCTCATAGCACGCTTAGCAAATTTATGCAATGACGTACTCTCCTATCTTTTTATTTGCTGGCTCCGAGTAGGGCGAATTCCAAGGCTGCGCGTGCTCGTGTATGTTCTGGTATCCTTAGCACATGGCCAAACATGGACCATCTTTGCTAGGCGACTTTTACAGACAGAGGCGACGTAGTATACATCTTGTATAGTACATCATTGGAAACTATGCTGTCTGGCCATCGGTATCCAGTGATGGTGCGTAGGTGTTTGCGGTGGCAGGCATCGAGTTTGTCTAAAGCTGCCTTTGGAGCGGCCCGGCGATTACAGTTACACAGCATCAAGGATACGCAGGTTGCATTGTATAAACGTAGTCTTTTTATCAAGGCCATCTTTGATCTATGAATCCATAGCTTCCAGAAGGACTGGAAAGCTATGTTCCCCATGACGCAGCGTGCAGCAATGTCAGCAGTACTGCAAAGCAGTGAGCCCAGGATTTTACTTTTCCTCCATGGTTCGCCGCCACGAAGAGGATCGCTATTTTCTTTAGTTTCATGGTTTGTAGATAGCTATATGTGGATGAACTCAATTTTTAGTTTGCTTGCAGCTACATACATTATCGGTTGCTTGTACTTAAGGCATTGCCTATAAGGCTTACACGCACCTAGGTTAGTATTCGCAAGATCAGTCAAGATAATAATAAGATTATAAAAGAACAACGCTGCCTGACCCAAATAGAGATTTTACTTAAGAAATCACAACTATATCATTGTGACTATCTGTCGTGGGTTGCGCATTATGCCAGTCAAATCCTCCAATGGGCAAAATGCTTGCAAATATAGCACTTCTTCTTTCTGTGAGAATGATCACTCGACCGTGTATGATATTACATGCAAAGGATATAATTAAACGCGCAGTACATCACCTAAATCATGCACAGGTGTATGTGGTTGCTGCAGATCAGCCACTTTTTGCTATCACTGAACACGAATAGAGGTTCTGGGCAGGAACGCACAGAGGAGACAAAATTGTGATTGTGATGAGTGGCTTATATGTAGAGATTAAAATCTATCGGATACTATGCTGACGAGGCCACGTGCTACATGGACGATGAATGCACACCATGTGACAGCAGCTAGTGTATAATACTAGAACACCGTGAATATCAAGCGTGTTGATCTCCACCGCCTTTTGAAAAGGTGTAGAAAAGGCGAACCAGCCCTTCTCCGGTTCTGATTGAATGCTAGAGATAGATGATTGCCATAAGCCCCTCTCCCTCATTAAACCATGTGCTTCATGTCCTGGGAATTCGTTCAATCGCGAAGCACCGCCCCCTCATTAAATCATGTGTCAATTAGCACGCATGCACGCCTGTACATACGCATACACGCATGCACACAAGACTGTACATATACATGCTCGTCCATTCGCACGCACACACACATGTACATACGCATGCACGACCATGTGTACGCACGCACACACTATGACGAAACGTCTAACATGATGCATAATGCATAACCATAACAACCAGTAAATTTGTAATAAGGTTTCGTTAAGATTATTTTTAATTGTAATATATTCCGCTTATATTATATATATATATATATATATATTTATATATATATATATATATATATATATATATATATATATATATATATATATATATATATATATATATATATATATATATATATATATATATATATATATATATATATATATATATATATATATATATATATATATATTACATTTTTTTGCACTCAGATTTGTACATACATATTTCGATTCTGTTATGGAGACCGTCTGCGGACCGGAAGAGGATTTGCTGTTGCATGTGTGTGAGTGTGATGTTCGAGCGGACACCAGTCTTATAGATAGATAGATAGATAGATAGATAGATTTATTCACATAATAGGCCATTTTACCCTTGAGTGCATTACAATTGCAAGAACATATTCAGTCTCATATTTTATATGTTATTAAATCAGTAATGTTCGCGGGCTAATTCATATACATCTGGACCACTGCGCCAGCCACGGATCCATCAATGAACCACGGGTCGATTTCCGTAGCTGACAAAGGGACACCTAGGTATGTGGGGCTATAGTGTAGTCTTAATGCTACCCGCGCGCAAGAGATCGAAGAGCGAGAGCATGGGAGAGATAGGGAGAGAGATTGTGGGGGTGGGGGGTGAATGAGCAAGAGCGAGTGTGTAAGTGCGCGAGTACCTATGAGCGTGCGTGAGTGCGTGAATACATGTGTGCGTGAGTGATGGTTTGAGTGTTTGCGTTGAGTATGTGGACCAGAGCAGTGTTTGGATTAAAAGGTATAAATGCCAATTGTAAAAGCAACTGTATAAGGACACAATAATTAGGTTTGTATGAATGTTGAATAATAATAATAATAATAGTAATAATAATAATAATATTAATAATAATAATAAAATATTTTTGCTTAACGGTGTATAGTCTTGCACGATATTATCATTGGTGGTATATCGTGTGGAAGATATCGCGATATGTCGAAGTATCGCGGTATCATACGGTCAGAATGCAGACTTGAGAAGTGTCCATCTACAGAGCAAGAGACGACTGGGTATTTGGGGATTTATCACTGTAATGACTGGCTCTTTAACAGAGCAAGTCATTCCAGTGTCAACTTTTCAAAGAATAGTTTTCTCTTGGTCTACATATGGTCATTTTGTATGGATTCATATATGTGCCTATAAATTGAACTTCAGATTTGAGAAACTGTTTTGACACAATGTTGTGCCATCATGACATACAAAGCACTTTTTATGTTTTCACCATTTTTCGATATTTTATATCGTAAAGTATCGCGATATTATACTGAATCGTGATATCTAGAAATATCGAAGAAAGCGTGCAACTGAATATTATATATACACCTGTGCAAAAGTTAAGCACCACCCTATTTTTACGCACATGCGAGGGTATATTCATGTGCTATGAAGAAAGCAATAGCATAAACATTTATGTACCCATCCATCTTAGTGCAAGAGGTAATAATGCAACTAGAGGAATGCTGATTATGATGGTGGGGAAACACTGTATGTTTTTGTTTGAACTTGAAAACGAGGCCTGAATATGGTTACGTTGACACAACTGACAACTATTGCCCTACAGTTGACACACGTGGCTAGATTGTCATTAACGGTGTCTGAAAACGAAGTTTAACATCTGTGCACGAGTTTGAGACTGTCATTATTAATACCGGGTATATCCACCTTGTGCCTGGATGACGGCCTGGACACGACGTCTCATGCTGGTCACCAACCGACTGATACGCCATTGTGGTATTCGTTGCCATTCAAGATGGAGTGCGTCTGTTAATTCCTGTAGGTTCTGCACAGGAGGATCCCTCCTTCTCACCATGTTTCCCAGAATGTCCCAGATATGCTCAATAGGGTTCATGTCAGGGCTCCTTGCTGGCCATGGTAGGGTTTCGATGGCATTCTGGCGGAGGTATTCATGCACAGCTCTAGCACGATGTGGTCGGGCGTTGTCATCCATGAATATAGGGTGGGTTCCAGGTGCATGATTTACAAAATGAGGGACCACAACTCTATCCAGTATGGAATCTTGATATCTTTGTCCATTTAGTGTTCCAGGTACAGTCAACAGATCCAGCTTACAATCAAATGAGATGCACCCCATATCATAACGGAACCTCCACCAAATGGAACTTCTTCCATGATGTTACGTTGGTCGTACGCCGTGCGTCTTGACCTCCATACACGAGTTCGACCATCTGTGGCATGAAGCAGGAACCGACTTTCATCGGACCAGTGTACCCGTCTCCAGGATCTCATGTTCCAGTGTCTTCTTTCGTTGCACCACCTCAGACGCTCCTCTTTGTGGTGTGCAGTGAGGAGAGGACGTCTGACAGGTCTCCTAGCTTTCATGCCAGCAGCATACAGTCTCCTTTTGACGGTAGACATTGACACTCTATTGCGCGTTTCCCATTGCTGGCTGAGCACTCTGCTGTTGGTGAATGGAGATCTCCTAACAAGGCGTACTAGGGCTCGATCATCACGGCAGTAGTCTTCTTCGGTCTTCCAGATCTAGGCCTGTCCTTCACCTCGTTAGTTTGCCCATGTTTTGCAATCAAACGACTGATTACAGTATGGTTAATGTTCAGCTGTCTGCCAATCTCTCTGCATGACATACCAGTGGTATGCATGCCTATGATTTGCCATTTCACACGATCACTTAACCTTCGTCTTGCCATAGCGGTTCACAATCAAGAGCTAATTCTCTCTGTACAAATAAACCACGGTCATGAACACAACATTCCTAATCTTGTCGCCTAAATCTGTATGTAATGTTCTACACCTCAAACTGGACTTTTACATAACTGAACACGTGTGCTGTTTCCCGCCACGCACGGACATCAAGCGGCGTGAAGTCATGCATGCATGTGCATTTCGTACTTGGAATTATGTCAGCTAACGCGGGGACAAAAAGTATCGCAGCCTAGTTGTACCATCATGTTTCTACGTTCTATTGTTTTTGCTGGTGCTTAACCTTTGCACAGGTGTATATTAATAAGTAAATTGATTGTCTACTGCTGTTTATTCACATATCGTAATTAACTCCTCATCCTGTATACAGTGTAATTATCAACTACCATAGTTTAATTATCAACTGTACATAGTGTACATAAATTAGTTCTATGAGGGCCTCGGTTAGATCAGGCCACTGATGATATATCCTCAATAAAGAAAGATTATTATTATTATTATTATTATTATTATTATTATTATTATTATTATTATTATTATTATAACGATCAGAATAGTACCGCATTCTGTAACGTGACGGGGGTGGTTTGTCTAACTCTCCCATGTAATGGCATGAAGGCATTAGTTTTGCATTTATTTTATTAAATAACTTTCTTGGTGCCTCTTATCCACTTACTAATGCTCATGTCCAGATACGCTCATGCGTTCTCGTGGTCATTCACGATATGTCGATATATCACTCACGCACGCACGCACATGCGCACACGCACGCACGTACGTTTGCACGTGCACGCGCACGCGCACGCGCATTCGCACGCACGCACGCACGCACACACACACACGCACGCACGCACGCACGCACGCACGCACGCACGCACGCACGCACGCACGCACACACAACAAATGCACACTCACGCACGCACGCTTACATATCCACTTCCCATGCATACAGACGCACATTCACACCCTCATACACCCGTATGCACACACAATCGTACCGAATTGTTGAGAATCACGGTTCTTTTTCGTTTTTACATTATTTAAATAGCATTTATGTGTTAGATCAGTTGAAATGTTTTTGTAGAGCCATGTTTTATTGCTGGCTTCCAATTGCCCCCTCCACTCCTAATAAAAATTGTCACTTATTCTCTGCTTGTATTCGGGGATGAACTGATCTTTACTTACTATTGTTACGGTGACTCCCATACATCCCCAAACCCACTGGTACAGAGCTTATCTCTTAACGATTTGACCCAATTCTTATAATTTGTATCCCTATGCCAGCCTTGATGTAAGGTATTATATACATGTTTAGCAATTCTATTTGGTTTCATATCTAATATTTTGAACCAATATTTTATCGACTTGATTTCTCTCCCTAATCGCAGAGGCATCCTCCCTAACTCTCCATAAACAACATAATTTGACGTACTTTGTTTTACATTAAGCAGTTGCTTACAGAAGCGAAGGTGGCATTTTTCAACATCATACGCTGAGTGAAAACCCCAGACTTCGCTCCCGTAGCAGAGGATAGCAGAGGATAGGTAGAACTAGCTTGTCAAATAGTTTGCAATAGTGGTCTATTGATAGGCCTATAAATTTATTACAATATTTTTGTAAAGCGAATACGGCTTTCTGCGCTTGACCCGCTAAACATTTTTGTGCTTCGGTGAACGACCCTGAAGTAGTGAAAACGATGCCCAAATAGCTGAAGTTATTTACAATTTCTACTTCAGTATTACCATACCACCATTTGTCATTTACCCTTATAAAATGTCTCAGATTCAATTTCTGTTTTTACTACAGTTTAAATAACCCAAAGGGACAGACGTGTATTTTATCTACATCACGGTTAGGGAACCTTAGGCAGAAAGAAGATTTCTACAACTACAACCTGAAAAAAACCGTCACCAATAAAATTTAGATTAAAATAATAGGTTGAGGGCAATCAGATATTCCGTTATAATAGCTTAATAAAGCGGCAAGTTTTACGAATTGTATGTCTTTACTATTTAATAAACATTATGCAGAATAATTTGAAACTAAATTGACTGGACGGTGTTGCCGCCATAAGCAGTAACATCGCCCAGTCAATTTAATTTCAAAATATTCAACAGCTTACACGTATAGCTTTCTGGAAATTGCTAGGCACACGTGTTACCGATATTAAAAATTGGTATATTCTCTAACAGTTTCAACAAGATTGAAGTAAAACTCACGGGTCACTATAAGATTCCAGCGCGCTCCACTCATGACAAAAAAACTGTAATGACGCTTTCCATTTTAGCTATGCCCCACCCAGCTCTAGCTAAGCTCCACCCATCCCTCGTTCGTGTTGCGTTTACAAACCAAGAGAAGGCCAGGCACAGACTTTAACCATGAAATGACTTGCTAGATAACCTAACCAGTCATTCTAGGGGCAATTCCCGAAGATAATCCTTTCCAGGTCCGCCGCAGACGCTCTCCATAACAGAATCGAAATATGTATATACAAATCGGAGTGCAAAAAGTGTAAATATTTAAGCGGGATATGTTACAATTAAAATAATCTTAACGAAACATCACAGATTTTCTAGCTGTTATGTTCATACATTGTGCGTCACGTTTCACCATAGTGTGCGTGCGTGCCTGCGTACGTACGGTCGTGCGTGCGTATGTATGTATGTATGTATGGGCATGCGCGCACACTGACATGCATGCATACGGTTTTGCATCCATGCGGGTGGGCATGCATATGGGCTTGCATGCGTGCATGCATTCGGGCATACGGGCATGCGTGCAGGAGTTGTTTTAAAGCTCAACTAGTTAATTTTAATCTGTTGGAGTAATAACTAACCGATCGTCCTTACGCAATAGATTAGCCATTTAGCATTAATCTCCCGTGCTTGAATGAGTTCCCAGAGTCAGAAAAAGATGGGTCCAGACATGCACCCTGTCAATCATACTTACGCTGTACATTAACCCTTGTCATGCGTCACTATATCAATTACCCTTAAGCTCACCTCATTTGATGACAGGAGACACGTGATTTAACGTGGGTCGGGGCTTCGTTATTAAATGAGTTCCCAGGAAAACATGAGTCCAGACATGTAGCCTGTCAATCATCCTTATCCTATGCATTAACCATTGTCAATCATTACGCTAATTACCCTTAAGCACACCTCATTGGATGCCAGGAGACACGTGATTTAATGAGGGGCGGGGATACGCGATCGAACTAGTTCCCAGGAAAAGACGAGTCGAGACATGCACCCTGCCAATCATGCTTCCGCTATGCATTAACCCTTGTCAACCATTACGCTAATTGTCCTTAAGCTCACCTCATTGGAGGACAGGAAGCACATGGGGGGGGGGGGGGCAGCTTATGGTAACCCTCTACCTCTAACATCCAATCAGAACCAGAGGAGGGCTGGTTCACTTTTTCACACCTTTTCAAAAGTCCATGGAGATCAAAGGACAAGAAAGGTGTCAAAATCAATAATCATGACGTCATTAATAGCTAATTAGCATAACAAAAGTAAAAGGGGTGGAAAAAAGTGAACCAGCTCGCATCCTCAACCGAGGAGCTGTTGCTGAGAATAACCTTTCCAGGCTTTACAAGATAAAACGCACCAACTATGCCAGGTCGCTACCGCTGCACATCAGTGACCTGGTACAATGCATCTTGCAGACAATTTGATGAAGGACATTTTGTCATACAGAAACTCTAGAGTTTTCTTCAGCGATGTCCATAGTAATATGCCATGAACAGACAGATTAATGAACTGTTAAAGTGTGATGGTGGTGCTGTTCTTTTGACAGAAGATAAGCCCTGGAGAGATGGATGGTTGGAGGGCCAGCGATATCCAGAGTACTGCCCGAGTTTCGAGAGAGTTTTCAAACTCTGATTGATCAAGCATAAACAAAACATCATGGACAGGTCCCATCAGTATAAAAGAATTTTGCAAAGGTTGCATCATCATTAGTATCAACACTTCGTGAGTACTTTTCGGGAGATGGATAAGCCATTCATTGTAGGCAGCGGTGACTTGGTGACCTTGTATACAAAGAACGACTGAAGAGCAACTCAAATAGCGCCATCAGTGATATAGTGACTAAACATAAATTATCTCTCTTCAACACACAGTAAAGAGCTAGAATTAGGGTGCAAGAAACAACCAACTTTGATAATGTAGACTAATTGTACTCTTTTGTTAAGGATTTACATTGCATGGCAAGCGCGATAGCGAAACCTTAATATGTTTGAAAATGAGAAGTTCTGATATGGGTCACCTCCAAGATGGGTTTAAGTCAGACTTACTCGGCTGTCGCGCAAACGATTGTCCTCCATCATAAAATGCTCCAGATTCTAACGTGTTTGATATTACTATGATTGTAAATATGGCCCGGCCATGCGGCAGTCGAACATTTGCAGCACGTGTTTATGCCATACATTACATCACAGTTTGAGACTGTCAGTAGGATTGACATCATGTGGGATAGATATATTGAAGCTAGTTTAAAGCAATCAACTAGAGAGTACAGAAGACAGAATTGACAAGAGTTCGTCCAGGGCTCCTATTCCAATAACCTGGCAAAGTTTCCTTAGGAACGACTAAAACAGCTGAACGTGTAAGATCATCTAATTCTGATGGAAAAGTACTCACCAGCACACACGATCACACCATTTGTGGCTGCGGATCAGACTGAACTGGTTGACCTGGACTATCTTCAACCTTGTACTCATGAGGACGCAGACACGCAGACACGCATCTGTTGTGATATGTGGCGCATTGTGCAAAACAAGGAAAAACAGTAGATACAGACAGATGTGGATGTCCTGGCCGTATGACCCTTCAATGCGTTTGAACTTGATGAATTGTGGGTTAGCTTCGGTATTAGCTCGCACTATCACTATATACGTGCCATTGCAAACAAGTTAGGTCCGAGGAAAGCTCTAGCGTTAATGTTTCCCATAGCGTAAGCGGGTGTGATACTGTGTCTAATTTTCTCGGCCGTGGTGAGAAGTCAGCGTGGTCAGCACACACTGCATGTCCAACAGTTAGTAATGCTTTTCTTGCTCTATCATTGACACCAGAAAGGGTCGATTCTGAAATCATGGATGAAATAGAGAGGTGCATTGTCGTGATGTACAGCAGAACATGAGTTAGACGGTATCACTGGCTCAGTGATATCGTACCATTGAGAACATTCCAGCAGCCACAGCTGGCAGGCAGGTCATGTGTGTTCACGGACTCTTGTCATAGCTTCCGGATTGCCTAGGTCTGGACTGGTCCACTGCAGTTGCAAATGTCAATATAAATGTTAGTCATTAAGTCTGCAGTGCACCGTTTCGGCCATAGCGCATGCGTGCACGATTGGTCTCTTCCAGTGTTTGCATATGCGAGCCTGCCGAAATACACACACATCATCAATCTAAACTATAGCTTTTCAGTTGATATTATTATAATTCTACGCAAAGAAATGAGATTAATTATTTCCTGAATATTACTAATTCAACAAAAAATCCGAATATTTGACAGGATGTTTGGAAATCCGGAGGCTTGTTAACAATCCGCATTTTCCCGATAAATCCGGAGAGATTGTTGCCCTGGATGTTATAGGTGAAGGAAGATAACTGTGTACGACAAATTATTAAATTGAATCATGTGTATCAGGAGTTGCCTGCCCTATCTCTACAGTCGTCAAACTAATGCAAATCTTCGACAAGGTGATCATAAGGTGTTCCAAAGATGGTCAAGAATAAGTATATCGCTTTGATTTACACACATGCCTAATGAATATATCCGATAAAATTCGATCTCACTACAGATGCCTATAAGAAAATTGGCTATATAAGAAAAGGGAGACCCCCTTAATCTATTTATACAAACGGTACTCATTAATTTCTGACGACTTCATAAACAAAGCATATGAATCAGGGGTTAATAATCCCAGTATCTGGTCTGATTTCCCCCAGCTTGTTACAGCTAAATATACCGAGGTTATTCTATTGAGCTTGTTGGTCAAGAAGGGTGTGCTGTCAGACGGACAATAAATCTATGCCATGATTGTATAATAGACGAATCCAGTTTCAGCTATGACCCGCCTATCTACAGCTAAACTGCACCCACGCTTCGCACGTGTTGGGGTCGGTCGATCCCTGGACTCCCTGAATCTCCAGAAAACTATATAGGTAAGCTGTTGAACATTTGGAGACTAATTTGTTTGGGTGCTGTGCTGCCTATGACAAATTAGATTCAAAATATTTAACAACATGTTTATTAAATAGGAAAGACATACAATTCGTACCACAACGCTTAGTCCGTCACCGATTAAGCGTTCGTGACGAACCTAGTTTGTAAGTTAATTCATGAATCCTGTTTCTCAGTCAGTCATATGACGTCATAATCAACTAAATGACGTGTTGGATGCCGTCATAATTAATTACGTCTTGAATTACGTCATCCTACGCGTCACTTAGTGGTGAAGTTAGCTGGATATTAGATATTGGATATTGGATATTGAATATTCAATTTCCTTTAGCGGGATATTGAATATTCAATTTCCTGTAGCGGGATATTAAATATTCAATTTCCTGTAGCGGGATATTGGATATTCAATTTCCTGTAGCGGGATATTGGATATTCAATTTCCTGTAGTGGGATATTGGATATTCATCATATATGCACCTGAGCTATCAGCTGTGGGCTAGCGTACAGGCGGCAGGTAGAGGGGCGTGGCCTAGTGGGGACGTGGCAGCACATTGGGCAACACGATGGCGGACAGGCGGATGGATGAGGCACCTGCTCAGTCGCTTAGTGACCGCGTAGTGCGCTGAGCGAGTATACTGACTGAGCTGTGGTTATCCGAGTGGCGCGGGCGGTTTGCCCGGCTGGTGCCGCGTGCATGCCGAGAGTATGGCAGTAGGACAAGGCAGATTAAATATCTTCGGTTGAATATTTGGTTGAATGGTGGGTGATGGATATTGAGTTGGGGTGGATAGGTGCGCGGGTGGCTGGTTGGGTGGATAGGTGAATTGATAGATGGATGGATGGATGAAGGGATGAAGGGAGTGGGGAGTGAGCTAGGGAGGGAGGACGTTAAGGAGGTAGGTAGGTAGGTAGGTAGGTGGGTAGCTATGGATGGATAGATGGATGGATGGAAGGATTGAAGGAAGAATGGATGGATGGATGGATGGATGACTGGAAGGATGACTGGAAGGCTGGCTGACTGGCTGGCTGGCTGGCTGGCTGGCTGGCCGGCTAGATGGATGGATGGATGGATGGATGAATGAATGAATGAATAGATGGATGATGCGTGGTGGGTAGTGTGGCATGGAGTGGGATGTTAGTATTGGTGTGTAGTGGTGTGGTGTGGTAATTTGTGGTGTTGTGTGGTGTTGTGTGGTGGGTCGGTGGGTGGGTGGGTGTGGCTTTGTTGGGAGGTACAGATGGATGAATTGATGGATGGATGGATGGATGGATGATGCGGAGGTGGGCGATGTGTGATGGGGCGTGTGTGTGCGTGTGGGTTGGGGTGGGGGTTGGGGCGAGGGGGAGCGGCGGGGGTGCGTGGGAAAGGGAGTTGCGGAGGGAGGAAGTTGAGGAGGGAGAGAGGGCTGAATAGGTAGATGGATGGATAGATGGATGGATTGATTGATGGATAGATAGATGGATGGATGGTTTGATGGAGGGAATGAGGGAGGAACGAAGGAAGGGAGAGAGCGGGCGAGGGTGTTATGGAAGGAGGGATGGAAGGAGGATGTAGGGAGGGAGTTACATCCATCCATCCATCCATCCATCCATCCATCCATCCATCCACCCACCGACACAGCCACCCACCCACTCACCCACACACAACCTACCAACACACCCACCCACTCATCCACCCACACACCGTCCATTCATCATTAACTCCATCCTTCCCTCCCTAACTCCCTACCTACCTCCCTGCCTCCATCCATCCATCCCGCCATCCCTCCCTCGCTCCTTAACTCCCTTCCTCAATCCGTTCTTCAATCCCTCCTTCCCTAACTCACTCCATCCATCCATCCATCCATCCATCCATTCATCCATCCACCACCCAGCAACCACTCACCCAACCAATAACCCACCCAACAACCCATCCCTCCCTCCCTCCCTCCCTCCCTCCCTCCATCCATCCATCCATCCATCCATCCCTCACTCCTTAACTCCCTCCCTCCATCAGTTCTTCAATCCCTCCTTTCCTAAGTCCCTCGCTCCCTCCCTCCTTCCCTCGCTCCCTCCCTCCCCACTCCATCCCTCCCTCCCTCCCTCCCTCCCTCCATCCATCCATCCATTCATCCATCCAGCTAGCCAGCCACCCGCTCACCCACCCACCCATTCAGCCCTCTCTCCCTGTTAATTCCTTCCCTCCCGCCGCAATTCCCTCTCTCCCTCTCTCCATCTATCCATCCATGCACGTACGCACGCACGCACACACACCACACCACACCACACCACCACTACCACACACACACACACACGCACGCACGCGCGCGCACGCATGCACGCACGCACGCACGCAGGCTGGCAGGCAGGCAGGCAGGCAGGCAGGCAGGCAGGCAGGCAGGCAGGCAGGCAGGCAGGCAGGCACTCACTCACTCACTCACGCACGCACGCACGCACGCACGCACGCACGCACGCACGCACGCACGCACGCACGCACGCACGCACGCACGCACGCACGTCCATCAATTCATCCATATACACCTTCTAACAAAACAACACACACCACCCACCACACAACGCCACACCATATCACACCACACCACACGAATACTAACACCCCACTCCACCACCCCCATCACCCACCAATCAACTGAATATTCAACCGAGGATATTTAATCCGCCTAGCCCTACTGCCATGCTCTCGGTATGCATGCGGAACCAGTCGGGCAGGTTGCCCGCGCCACTCGGATAACCACAGCTTAGTATACACGATCAGGGCAGTATGCAGTCGCGAGAGGACCGAGCAGGCGCCTGGACCCGGCGATTCTTCATCAATCCACCCATCCATCCATCCATCCATTCAGTCAGCCAGTCATCCACGCACTCACCCACCCACCCCAACCAAATATCCAGCACACACCAATCAACCGAATATCCAATATGTCATTACAGCATATTGAATATCCAATATATTGATTATCCACTTATATCTTTTGTGTCAGAATATATCGTCGTACCTTTGCTAAACTTATGCCTGTCTTCAATTGCATCATCTCAACAGTCCTCTCAATATTCGAAGCACGCAATTGTGCTTGGCAGCCTGCCCACGGCCCACGGCACTCGGCTAACCACAGCTCAGTCAGTATCATCGATCAGAACAATTCGCCGTCGGTAGAGGACCGAGCAGGCGTGTTGGCTCACCCCTTGTCCAACCATCAATTCATTTATCTACCCAGCCAGCCACCCGCGCACCTACCCATCCCAAGTCAATATCCATCACCCACCAATCAACTGAACATTCAACCGAAGATATTTATTCCCCTTGACCTACTGCCATACTCTCGGTATGCCCGCACCAGGCGGGCAGGCCGCCAGCGCCACTCGGATAACCACAGCTCAGTCAGTATACTCGCTCAGAGCAGTACGCTGTCGCTAAACGACCGAGCAGGCGTCTCATCCATCCGCCTGCCCGCCATCGCGTTGCCCAATGCGCTGCCACGTCAGCACTAGGCCACGCCTCTCGACCTGCCACATGTACGGTAGCCCACAGCCGATTAGCTCAAGTGCATATATTTTGAATATGCAATATCCCACTGCAGGATATTGAATATCCAATATCCCGCTATAGGAAATTGAATATTCAATATCCCACTACAGGAAATTGAATATTCAATATCCTGCTACTCTAATGTCTGAGTTTCTCTCATTACAGGCTAAGGCGAAGGATGTAGAGGAGGAGAGAACGTCTAAGAAAGAGGTTCTTGGTAAGAAGGGTAAGAGGAAGGCCTCGTCCACGATAGATATGGAGGCCTTCCGTGTAGAGATGTTGGGAGAGATGAAGAGGACAAATAAGGATTTGGTTCCAGAGTTGCTTCGTGGCATGCTCCCTGTTCCACCTCCTTTGTTGCCCTCTTCGTCTGCTTCGGAGAGGATAATCCCCGCCTTTGAATCAGTGCTATGTAGGGGCCTACCAGTTTTTTACCATGATTCAGAGGTGGCCCTATTAGAAGGCGAAGTCCACTATGAGGACACTGGCAGCAGGCTTGCCGCGCCGGTTGTTCGTGGACAGGTGTCACTGGAGCCTGGTGCCTGCTTGTCCGCACCCTGCAGGTACCACTTCCTCCTATGGTATCTTTCCTGGCCAGTCCGGGTTAGCATTCTTTCCCGACCTTGGAGTCTAATCTTTCTGGCCGGGAAGAAGGAGATTATCTGCTGGGTTCTCCTTCTGGCGCCGTGGCCATGGACATTGACGTACGTGCACCCCTCGCGGGGAATACGAGCAACATTGTCCATGGAACTACTCACGCAGGAGTAGCATTCATGGCACAGAAGGTAGCCCGGGCTGGATCTGATTGCCAGTTTTACCGCATACCTCGGCTTGCCGATGGTGTAGCAGGTGCTGGCCAGGGCCGTGGTGTGGTAAAACTTTCCCCACGCAATACCACGGCGCCTGCTCCTGGTCAAGCCAGTCAGTTTAGCATGCCTGTTCTTTCATTCCCGCATGTTTCTCTGGCTTGCCAGGAGTACCAGTTCCTCCAGCCACACACACGCCTGCGATTGCTCAGGAGGATGACGAAGGCCTTCGTCTTGTAGAGCATTCGCAGGTAGCCACAGAGAAAGACTGGTCGGACGCTTGTCAGTGGCTAATCAACGTCAGGCCACGTCTTGCTGTTGATCAGTCGGGCAGCCGGTGGGATCAGTGCCCATGGTTGTCAGGTAAGCCGACTGCTGCCGCTATGCCATCTCTGCCACTGGCGGAACATATTGTAGATATGTTTACAGCGGCAGAGACGTTCATCAAGGCGCATGGACGTCTCGCAAAGGCCCCTCGCGAGGTGGCAAAATGATGCCACATCGTGCCTGAGCAGTATCAAACGTATGGTCTGGTGCCTAAGCCAAGCACAGATGATCGCGTAGCGCTAGGCGAAGATACATGGCCAGGCTCCTGGTCTGACACAGGAGTGATGTGCTTGAACGTTTTGCGTTTGTCAAACACCGAGTTGTGCGATGCGGAGGAGAGTTCGAGGGCGTCTATCTCAGCACTCTTGCATGTCGCCCAGCTGTTACATGGGGGTATTAACAGCATCCGCATCATGCCAGCCTAGTTTGGTGACAGTCCAGAGAGCCATCCAGGATGGAATTAACCTGGCTCTGGATTGTTAACCTGGTCTATGACCAGGAGTTTCTGGGTGCGGCGCACATTTTCCCTAGACAACTTGTGCCCATCCCAGGCCCTGTATAATAGGCTGCTGCGTACGCCTATGACAGGTCCAGGTCTTTTTGGAGGTGGGGGATGTAAGCACGTCCAGGAGATTGTTACCCTGGTCAATAACCAGAGGGCGTTGCGTAAGCAATTTGAAGTGCTCCGCAGAGAGCGTGGTCGCGCAGCTCCCCCTGCGCATCATCCCCTGCAGGCTCGATTTGGCAGTGGCCAGGTCCGAGGCCAGCCACCAGCGCAGCGCTGGTCACGGCCGCACACACTTCAGCCAGCAGCGAGGGTGGGGTGCAGGCTCCTCCTGCGCAGCCAGCCAGGCAGCCGCCCATGCAATGAGGTGCACACGGCGTGGGCCATGGCACGCAAGGATCTGGTCATGGTAATCGTACCTGAAGGGGCGGTTACCACAGTAAGAACCACTCCAGTGCTTCTGGACCAAGAGACAGTGCCACTCTTGCCCTTCTTATGTCCACCTATCTCTTTAGGTGGTCCAGTGGGAGTCCGATTGGCCCACCACATGCAAGAGTGAGAACGGTTAACTCAGGACCGTTTAGTCTTGCGATGGCTTTCGGTCGGGTATCATCCTGATTGGATAACAGGCCCACCATCGCGGTTGTCTCTGGTGCCAGTCTTGACTCAAATTCCGAGAGATCCAGATCAACGGTTGTGTGTAGAGGAAGAAATAAATTCCCTCATACTAAAATGAGCAATTCAACTGGCACAAAAGTGCCCTGGCTTCTATTCAACCGTGTTCCTAGTAACGAAAAGCACTGGAAGGTGGCGACCAATTCTCAACCTCAAGCCATTGATCAAGTCCCTTGACACACCAAGTTTCAAAACGGAGACAGTGAAATCGGTGTTGGCAGGGTGGGAGAAGGGAATGTGGACAGCATCAATAGATCTGAAGGATGCTTATTTCCACATTCCAATAGCGAGGGGTTTGTGTCGGTTCCCGACATTCGCATTCCAGGGCAGACAGTGGGGAATTCAGGGTTTTACCCTTTGGAATCTCAACGGCTCTTCGGGTCGTCACCAGGGCGGTTCTTGCTATAACAGCATACCTCCGCAGGAGAAGCATAGCAGTCCACACGTACATAGACGACTGGCTGTTAAAAGCACACAAACAAGTCTATCAGCAAATCTGTAGATAGTTTTGGAAATTCTCACAGACTTGGGCTGGATAAGCAACCTTCAAAAGTCAGAGCTGGCTCCATCCCAGAAGTTTATTTACCTGGGAATGTTCTTCGATCTAGAGAGAGGATATGTTTATCATACTCAGGCGAGGGTACAGGCACTCATCTCATTAATACAGTTAGCGGGCAACAGTCGTCATGTCTTGGCATGGGTTTACTTGAGAATGCTGGGGTTGATGGTTTCTCTGGAATCAGTCATTCCTCAGGCGGCCTTACGCAGGCGACCTTCCAGTTATTCCTCATGACACAATGGACCCAGAGTGCAGGATCACTGACTCGAACGTGTCAGTGTTGGAGCCTCTAATTCACCACCTTCAATGGTGGATGAAGACAGAGAATCTCGTGGCGAGGGTGATGCTAATCCCTCCTCACCTTCAGTTAACGATGTATGCAGATGCATCGATGGAGGGGTGGGGAGCTTGCCTGGAAGAATCCACAGTATCAGGGCTTTGGAATCTGGATCAGTCACAAGAACATATCAATCTACTGGAATTACGAGCAGTAGGTCTGGGCCTGGAACATTTCATAGAGAAAGTTCATGGCAAGAGTGTTCTAGTTCGATCAGACAACTCAAGAGTAGTGCCGTATATAAATCGCGAAGGCGGAACGAAGTCTGTATGATGACATGGAAGCTGCTTTCCTGGGGCCTGGATCACAGGATCACCTTGAAAGCAGTTCATATTCCGGGAAGGTTAAATCTGCTAGCAGACTCATTGAGCTGAAGGATTGGTGTTTTACCTAAGGAATGGCAACTAAATCAGTGTGTGGCGGATCGTTTGTTCAACCACTGGGGGAAACCCAACATAGATTTATTTGCAACGAAGAAGAATACAAAGACGACGATGTACGTCTCTCCAATTCCAGATCCGAGCGCTATCGCAACAGATACGTTAGCTATCATCTGGGTGGGAATGTATGCATACGCATTCCCTCCAGCGATCCTGATTCCACAAATTCTTCAGAAAATCAGACAGGAGGAGTGCCAAGTGCTTCTGATCGCCACAAATTGGATAAGCTGATCATGATATACGGATCTGTTGGACCTTCTGGTCTGCAATTCGGTTCCTCTGCCTCTGATGGACAATATTATCTTCCAGGGCAAGGCCCTTCACAACAATCCGTCAATGTTCAGATTAACTGTGTGGCTGTTGTCAAGGAATCTAGAATTAAGGAGGGCTTTTCTGAGCAAGCAGCCATGCCCATGGCAAAAGCTAAAAGGGGGGGGGGAGTCAACCTCCAGAGCATATAATTATAAAATCAACAGATTTGCAGAATGGTGCTAAAAAAGATGTATTAATCCAATGGATTCATCTATTCAGGTAGTACCCGATTTCCTCTGTCACCTGTATGATGCCTATAGCCTCAAGTCTAAGTCTATTGCTGGCTATAAGCCAGCTTTAATGACAGTTATTCTTTTGCTTGGCTAATAGGGGAAGTGATGAAGTAAGTACATTAAATACTTTAATTAAAGGCATGGGCAATCTAAGACCAAGGAATCCCCCAGTGATTCCGTCTTGGAGTTTATCCCTAGTGCTCCAGGTACTAGCTGATACGCCTTTTGAACCACTTAGTTTATTTCTATGAAAATGTTGACACTTAAAGCTGTATTTTTAATTGCTGCCACCTCGGCTAGGCGTAGAAGCGAAATTCATGCCTTATCAGCCGAGGCAGACCCTTTTGTGGTTACAGGGGAAGGCCTTAAGCTTCTACCTAGGATGCATTTCATGGCGAAAAACCAGTCTTTGAAATATCCAGATCAACCCATATTTTTACCAGCTTTGACTAGATGTGATCCTAATTCAAAAGCATGGTGTCTAGTCCGAGCATTAAACCTGTACAAACAGCGTACTCAGGAATGGTGAAAGGACCTAACAGCGTTATGGTTGTCATATATTGAACCCCATAGCAAGGCGTCTAATGACACCATTTCCACCTCATTTCCAGGTGGATTGTAGAATGCATTCAATTTTGTCATAAATCTGCCACAGGTAAACAAGTTGACTTAGCTAAGGCTCACAGTGTTCGCGGCGTAGTGCCTTCTACTGCCCTGTTTAATAGGGTTCCTGTGGATGGCATTATGTATGTAGCCCAGTGGCACTGTTAGTCAAGTTACCTCCGTGACACCTCGAATCTTATCGATTTTGAAAAGATAATCTAG
The DNA here is from genome assembly GCA_034401795.1 of Chaetoderma sp. LZ-2023a. NCBI lineage: Eukaryota > Metazoa > Mollusca > Caudofoveata > Chaetodermatida > Chaetodermatidae > Chaetoderma > Chaetoderma sp. LZ-2023a. The sequence goes on from CM067372.1 coordinate 56,387,099, forward strand.
GTGTACATATTTTGATGAGGTTCTCTCATTTTTTTTATATATTTCACAATAAATCAATGGCAACAACCACTTAATTGGACTGCATCAGCCTTTACCAATGGGGAGATGATGATAGCAGCCAACTTCCACAAGGTCAGTCTTGTTTATGTGTTGTTCATTGTTGACTGTGTTGTCACGTGACCCTTCGTTATTAATATGGTGATGGTACGTGTTTTATGTGGTTCATCTTTGAGCGTATACGAAAATGAAGCCTTTTTCGTTTTATGTCCTATAGTACATGGTACTTGTACGGAGAGAGCGTATGGGACATTGAGGTCATTTTGTCTTCCTCCCAAGAAGTGGGGTGGTGGTGGTGTTGGGGGTGGGGGGGGGACGCATATGACAGATGGTCTTCTCTCAGCCATCGGTTGTGTTATGTTGTCCAAATCTATTCCAGGTTGTGTTTTCACACAATTTCCGAAGTTTAAGTGCCTTAAACGCAGAAAAGCGCATGGGGAAGAGCTGGTCTTTTGACCTCGCCTCCTTTCCGCCGAATTCTCTGACGAATTCTGGCAATATCATAGAGTATTAGGGAGGTAAGTATACTCTTGATGTGAAATAAACGAAATCACGGATTTCTTTTTTCACGAGAGAATTGCTACTTACCTCCCTAATACGGACCCGACCTCTCCGCGCCACAAGGCTCGGTCTTCAGGCTTTCTTAAAGTTGCATAGTGTCAGCCAATAAATTAGTCAGAGGAAGTACTAGTCTGCCCATGCGCGAGGTTGGGTCTGGCATCCGGCGGACTGTCATCTGACTACCTGCCCAGTAGGGGCACCTAACTTTTTTAATCTGACTGTTTATTGAGTGAAAGTCGATATTTGGCAATAGTTGTAATTGGGGGTTATAGTCGCTATTGTTCTTTTCGTTTGAATGTGGTTTTAACCAATCAAAACGCTCCATTTACAGTCGCTATTGTTTAGCGTACGATGGCGACTGTATTCCCATAATTCTAGATTTCCAGTCGTCATTGTTTGGAGAACAATGGCGACTATATGCCCACGAGTGTTTTAGAGCAATGTCGAGCATATGCCAACAAATTTATAAGATCAATGGCGCCTATAACCACCCCACTTGTTAGATTCTAGAACGCTGTGGAATCGTGTGAATGAATATTGCTGTTGCTGTATTCTGTAAATGTTAACCCTTAAAAGTTGTGTATTTTACGTTTTAACTTAGCGGAAATTGAGTGTAGATTTTAAGAGAATAATTTTTAAAAACATTTTATATTAACGAGGAGTAAATAAGTGTGCATTAAAGACATAACAAAATGGCAGATAATTTAAGCACCGATATTAAAGAATGTGAAGATGCTGATAATGTGATTTTGCAGCAGATGCGTGACTCTGATGTGGTGAGATTAAATGTGGATCGACCCTATTCACCTGATGAACATGCGGATCATCTTTTTTATCTGGGTTCTATGTTATATGATCACAACTTTTCAATTCCGCACATATCTGATGAGCATAGCGATGTTGCATTACGTGATGCAAACGATCGCGATGTCAACTCTGTTCTTGATTACTGCGAAGTCATTCCTGATCAGTCTATTACTGATGCTGATGTTTTCAATTATTTGGATGATTTATATGATTATGATGTAATCATACCTGCACAACCTGCTTCTACCGATAATCAAACCAAGGATACTAAAACTGAACTAACTATTCCTGATCTGAGTACCATACCATCATCATTTTTCAATTATCCTCATAACGAATGTGACGTAATTGATCCTAATTATTCGACCGATGTACATGATGGACACGATCTAAATTTAATTTATGTTGTACCGGTTCCAGACTGTATTTCGCCTTTTGCTAATGACCTATCTCAGGATTTAGTATGCCTTCTTAATGATTACGATGTAAATTTATTTGACAATGCATCCCTTCTGGACTTTCTTGCGTCTTCTGCTAATGATCTATCTCTGGATTTAGCATGCCTTCCTAATGATTCCGACCTATGCGATGTTGCACCAGTTCCTGACTGCATCACACTTCCTGCTAATGAGCTATCTCTGGATTTAGCATGCCTTCCTAACGATTCTGACCTAAATGTATTTGATGTGGCGCCAGTTCCTGACTGTATTGCACCTTCTGCTATTGACCTATCTCTGGATTTATCATGCCTTCCTAATGACACCGACCTATGTGACATTGTACCAGTTCCTGATTGTATCGCGCCTTCTGCTAATGACTTATCTCTGGATTTAGCATGCCTTCCTAACGATACCGCTTATCGCATCGATGTTCCTACTCATCAAACTCTTATTGACATGCGTACAAATCGTTCGCCAGATGAAATTAGTCACATCACTGATGAAATCAGTCGATATATATCAGAGAATATAGCTCTTACAGTAGATCTACGTAATCGTTATTTGCAACACTATGAGCACGCTCAAATCGGAGGGTCGGTAGTTGATTATACCGACTATATATCTGTGGAGACTGTTCGCAAATACCGCAGTAAAAAGTTTCATCTTGAAGGTACTGAATATAATGTATCTTTTAAAAGTTATCCTATAGCCGATACACCACTTTCTCATTCTGAGTTCGTGTCAGGCGTCTTTCAATCTTTGCTTGATACGTATAGCGAATATAGTAATGTTCAGCCGAATGATTATGTGAGAATCGAGTTGATTCCCCCTTCTTTGGAAATGCCGATACCGATGAATTTTAGGCTATGGAATGAAATTATGCCCGACATAGTTTTAGAATCAGTGGAAAAGGTCATTCAGTCAAATACTGATTGTAGGTTATCAGAGGGTTTTGAATTTCACGTTTTTCATGTAGAGGACTACAACTCAGGTGGGCGAAATGATACTCTCCTAGGCACGATCGATTCTAGACAATTAAATTTATTAAATTTACATTCATCTGATTTAGATGCATACATGCATATTAAAGACTGTATTATACCCGTATGCGTTGAATATTCATTCTGTTTCGCGGCAGGAATATTTTTAGGAATAAAATTTATTGAGTAAATTAACAAATTAATCTCTGCAAATGAATGGCAAAACGTTAGACGTAATACAACATATTTGACGCATATGGCACGTGAATATCATATGGTTTGTAGTATTCCTGAACACGAAATTAATAGTACTGATTAGAACAAATTTCAGGAACATTTTCGCAATCAATTTTCTATTCAAGTCTACTCAGTGTCAACGCATGAACGACTATTCGGTAGCATTTCCCCAAGTTTACCATGCATAAATCTTATGCATTCAGAATGTGATAATCATATATATCCTTAATCACGTCTATGGCCACATTTCTTATGGTACGTAATAACTGTACGCGGTGTAATGCGTCATACTCTAATGATCACTTATGCGATGCGTGCTGTCGTAATTGTCAGACACCTTATTCTGATAAAGAATCTTGCACCTCTACAGACGCTACGCATAAGATAATGTGTACTGATTGTCATCGTAAGTTTTATAACCATCAATGTATGGCGAACCACCTCTCTAATGGGACCTGCATAATGGTGAAGGCGTGCCCCCACCGTTTCAGTCGCATACGTAAAGATGATGATGAACACGTATGCGGTATGACAAAATGTCATGTGTGTAAAGAACGGTATGTCATTACGGAAAATCATACGTGTTATCATAATGTAATTGAAGAACCTATCATGTCATCCCACGCACGCTCTATGCATATGAATGCCGACAATTGTAGTTACGAATGTTTTCAAAAATACATCATTTACGACACAGAAACACATTTATCGCCTGTTGGCAGTAGCAATACTAATATCCTAGCCGAGCATAAAGTCAATCTCCTGGTTGCCAACATATGTTGTGATGCGTGCTTCGAGCAACCGCTTGAAGACGATTGCTCTACATGTCATCGAGGCACGAATTATGAATATGTTCGCTTTCACGGGTTAGACACAGTGGATCAGTTCGTTAGCTGGTTAAGCTGTTAAGGCTGTGTGTGTCGGTAAAAAAACAAGAGAAAATATGTTTTCTGTGACTACTTGGTGATCGCACACAACACGCATGCCTATGATTCTCTTTTACTCCTTCAATGCATTTGCAAAACCGCTACCCTGCATCTTAAACCTGCAAATATTATCATGCGCGGTCGTTCAGTTCTCTCATTTGACGTAGGTACTATTCGGTTTATCGATTCCATTAACTTTTTTTCCCTTTCATTATGTAAGGTGGGCGATGCTTTTAATCTTCCTGTTCATAAGGGGACATTTCCCCATCAGCTCAACACGCCTCAATATTGGGGCAAGATAATACCCTTTCTCGAGAGGGAGATATTCTGTCCACAAAATATGAATGCGAATGAATTAATCGAATTTGATCGCTGGTACAACTACTAGATATCTAGACACGAGCGCTACGATGTCGATACAAATCTCATCGAATATTGTAATGATGACGTAGATGTCTTACGCTTAGCCATGTCTAGATTTAAGACTTTATTTTCTGAATCGACGGATGGCCAAAACCCATTTGTGACAGGGATAATGCTAGTGGGAGCATGTAATGCAGCCTATCACACTTTATTGGCTTCGACCTGAGAGCGTACATACTTTACCTGATTTCTCACTAAGAGCAAAACGTGCTTAAATCGCCAAATCACGTATGTGCTGAATGGCGGTGAACAGAAAATATGCGGACATTATATGGATGGAATTGATGTATCTGAAAATATTATTTTCGAGTTCTTAGGTTGTAAATTCTATGGATATGAGTCTGCTTGTTGCGGTGATAAGCATGATACGACATATACACCATATGGCGATCAGACATATGAAGAAGCATATTCTGCACTTCAATGTCGCATTTCTCTATTTGAATCACGTGGATATACGGTGAGAATTATGTGGGAATGCGACTTTAAGAAAGAAGTCGCTGATTCCTCCACGCTAAATGATTTTATCACCGAATTGGACTTAGCACACCCAATATCACCACGTGATGCACTATTTGGTGGACGTGCATCCGCAATTCGTTTATTTATGGAAGCAGATGAGCACACCATGCTCGAATATTTAGACTGCGTTTCCATGTATCCTTCAGTGATGAAACAATGTTGTTTTCCAGAAGAGTCATATATGGTTCTAAGAGGTGATGACTTGAGTGACAGTGCAATTAATAGGCCGCATACACAGCAATATGTTTCTGCAGGACCGATTCCTGCTCGGTTCCGTTGATTTAAGAGTATGCCTACAGCGGAGTAAAGATGCGTTCGCCATTATGGCCGCAGAAGGAGTGAGGCCTAAATTGAAAATAATGTCGGCTAACTTATTTGTACGCAAAGTTATCCCATCAGCAGATCTGCTAGTAGCGCACCCCTTTACTTTGAGACAGACAAGCATGAAATATCCTATTCGCAGGGTAGTGTGTAAGACTTTCATGGCACCTAGCGGTGTTATGAGCGTTAATAGAGATAATATAGTTATTGGTCAGCTACCTACTAGAGTATTATTCACTTTTGTACCCAATGATGCCTATAATGGTGTGGTACGTAAAAATCCGTTCAAGTTTGAGAACAATAACTCTATCTACGCTACATGTTATATAAATGGAGAAGAGATTACAACATCCCCAATACGACCTTCGTTTAGTGACGACATTTACTCAGATGCTTATTTCTCACTATTCAGTGGTACTGGGGCGTTACTCAAAGACCGTGGCTACCTGATAAATAGGACGCACTTCAGACATGGAACCACATTGTTCACATGGGATTTTACGCCAGATCTAGCTGATTCAGAGCATCGCTACCCTACGCGCACGGGTTTGCTAAGAGTGGTCTTCCATTTTGCTCAAGCACTTACCGCTACGACCAATGTAATTTGCTATGCTGAATTTGATAATATGATAGAAATTGGATCAGACTTTAATGTATTAACAGATTATTAACAAATATGTTGAATACATTTGAAATAGAGGATCTATTATTCGGTGACAATAAAATGCGTGAACACTTTCTCGGTGTTTTTCCAATTGACAATGTACCCACACATATTAAATATCTCCCGGCCTCATTAGTAATAAACACGCATCCCAGTAATAAATCCGGACAATATTGGGTGGCAGTTTATTACACTAGAAATGGAAATGCTGAATACTTTGATCCTTATGGAAGACGCCCTTCTGACCGAAGAATGATATCAAATATACAAAATGGACACCGTGTGCATGTTTATTATTACAACAATGTATGTGTTCAACCAGCCGTGATGACAACTTGCAGATATTATTGCGTATGTTTCTTATACCATCGTTCGAGAGGTGTACAAATGAAACACATATTATGGGCTCTAAGAAACAGACAAAAATGCGCAGGATTATGAATAAACAGAAAAAATGATCATATTTAATGTATAATTATTTATGGACTATGTTTTCTTTTTAATTATCGTGAATAAATATCGCTAATATTTATCATAAGAAAAATGCACGTGTCAATAAAAAATACATTTATTTTGTAAAAATACGTTATTATTTCTTCATGTTCCCTTCTCACCCCTCACCCATCCATCCCCAATTATCGCCATTTTGATGCACCATGATGGATGAATGCTGATAATGGCTGAAAATTAATGGTACACTAGGCGCGCGAGGCATACCACAATGATCCAATGATCCAAAATTAATAGTATTCACATCATGACAATGACAAAAATGCGGACATATTTGAATACAGAGAAAACCATATGACATGCTCTGTAATTGAACCCAGCGTATCAATTCCAGTTTTCTATAATTAAAAAAAATGTCATTCAAACGTGGTGCAATAGTAATGTTTTGAAAGCTGATGATGTTAATTTTAAGCGGTGGAGAAAAAACATGTGACCGAAATAAGGGCGTGTTCAGATTGGAAAGATAGTTTTACTGACAGCTCATATTTTAGCTATAAAAGCTAAATGTGCGCGACTAGTAAAGCATACAGTTTTTTTTAATTTGCCAAAACGGAAATGGAATCCCAATTATGCGATCGATGGAGAACGAAAAGTTCTACGCCTATTAATTGCGGTTGCATCGAATGGAACAAATATAATGAGGTACCAGTACAGCAACCATTTTTAACGTCATTGCATGAAATCCGTAACCGCTGGAGAGATTATCCAACTTCGTAATGATTGTTGCATGTGTATGTGGTGCGAACAAAACAGAAATTATCGCTTGCGTAAATTGAGATAAAAAACATTTATGTTAAAGCAAAATAAAAATAAAGAAATATGCCTCTATTTTAAGGGACCACCAAAAACCAAAATTATGTTGCATACATACACCCACACACAAGCGGGTGCATAAAAAGATGCACGCACGCACACACGCATGACATACACACGAAGGGGCCATGGAACACGGGTGACAAGGGACACACGTGTAGTGCCACGCATGTGTCGTCACGTGCGTGTTGTCGCAAGCGTGAGGGTATGCGCAGTATGCGCACGTGTTGTCGCGTCAGGTGCGTGCGTGTGTGTGGGGCACGTACATGATAAAAAGTAGGACACCCTTGTGGATGATGGATCAGAACCAGATGCCAGCGATACAGACACATTCAACCTCGTATTCCACCACGAGTGAAGCCTTTTGTCGTGGTCATGCGTGGTACATACCAACAACATTATTAGTTCACGAGGAAGCAGGCATAGACAAAATCTAACAGCATATGCCCTTAAAGCGAATGAAGCTGACATGTTTAATGTTAATATGAGTAATGCGCGAACACATCATAAATATGCATAAGCACTAACGCACCCAAATGTAATATTCTAACAATCGTCCAAGGGAATTAGTGCAAATGTCCACTCAGTTAAGAACTAGGAAATAATACACTAATACGATTATGTTATTTATTCAAAAACACTACAGGGAAGTACGCATTCGCAACTACATAGTAAAATCTCCTAGCGAGTAACCTAGGTGATAATTGAATAGTAATTTTGAATATTTCTAAAACAAAAAGGAACGAGAAGGGAGGTATATTCTTACATTATTCCTTAACACATGACATGTTTGTATCACGATTAAAGATCAATCTCACGGCTATTCACGTCGTATGGATAAATTATACGCAACAAATAACCTTTTTATCATACGTATGCTCGACATACAATTCTATAAACACATGGAGCACTCAGAGACATAATGATTACATTTTTAATCATCGTGCAACCACAGAATCTAAAACGAATGACATTATTGCAACTGAAATATTAAGTATTTAAAATACAATTTGCGCATAATGACGGTCAAGCCAACAGTCAAAACATTTTCAAAATATTCAACATAATAGTTTACTAATAAATTAACATTAGCGACGAAACAGTCAAATTATTTTCAAAATATACATCAATATCGAGGATTGGCGTAATTCCTCACCCCTCCTCAACCTCATACTCCATTCTCCTCCTACGACCTCCCTTATCAGACCACCTCTTAAACTCTTCTTTTTTTTACATTATCAGGACTCCTCTCTTATTATTTTTACCTTACAATGGTAGATAACCACGGAGGGTGGGGGGGGGGGGGCGCCGCCGCTAAGTTAAAACGTAAAATACACAACTTTTAAGGGTTAACATTTACAGAATACAGCAACAGCAATATTCATTCACACAATTCCACAGCGTTCTAGAATCTAGCAAGTGGGGGTTTATAGGCGCCATTGATCTCATAAATGTGTGGGCATGCACTTGACATTGCTCTAAAACACTCGTGGGCATATAGTCGCCATTGTTCTCCAAACAATAACGACTGAAAATCTAGAATTATGGGAATATAGTCGCCATTGTTCGCTTAAACAATAGCGACTATAAATGGAGCGTTTTGATTGGTTAAAACCACATTCAAACGAAAAGAACGATAGCGACTATAACCCACCCCCACCCCCCATTACTACTGGCAATATCATAGAGTATTAGGGAGGTAAGTATCAACTCTCTCGCGAAAAAAGAAATCCATGATTTCGTTTATTTCTCGCTATGTTGACTGCCGGTTTGAAGGTAGTCAATCAGATTTCTTCCCACTTCAATCTCACTATTAATCTGAAACTAGAGGCGTAGCTTCGTGCTAATATCGATGGAGAGCTTGCGAGACGCGAATGCCAATCTACGTGGTTGATAGTATATTAGTGGGAAAATAATAACCGAGCAATTTTAGTAGGCGGTAGTTGACTGATCTCAGTTAGAAGTTTCGGGATCTTAGCAGAGATATCAAAAGCGTGCAAGCACGGGACTCGGTACGGGAGCGTTAGCAGGATGGCGAGACCGTGCGATAGGACGATGAATTGCGATTATCTCAGTCTAGTCTGATCTACTGGAGATGACATAGCATCTCAATGTCCCGTTTAAATGAACATCAATGCCAAAATACTTGAGGGAACCGCGAGAAAATCTCATTCTTAGTTCAGCAGATAAATCACAATGGGTTTAAAATCTATGATAAAATAGCCAACAATTATGTTTTTAACAAATTTGTTAGTTGGCCACAATGACGCCTAACGTAGGAGACAGGAGCTATGGTCAACCGGCGACATCTGGAGTCAAACATAGCATGCGGACTTAGTAGACGTCTCCTTGGCAACCAATGGTCAGTGGCTGGTCTCTCTCACCGCGTACACCTGTATACTAATAAAAAGACGCGATAGGACGATGAATTGCGATCACCTCAGTCCGGTCTGATCTACTGGAGATGACATAGCACCTCTATGTCCCGTTTAAATGAACATCAATGCCAAAATACTTGAGAGAGCTGCGTGAAAATCTCATTCTTAGTTCAGCAAATAAAATAGCTAACAATTATGTTTTTAACAAATTTGGTTTTCGGCCACAATGGCGCCTAACTTGGAGACAGGAGCTATGGTCAACCTACAACATCTGGAGTCAAACATGGCATCCGGACTTAGTAGACGTCTCTTTGACAACCAATGGTCACTGGCTGGTCTCCCTCACCGCGTGCAACTGTATACTAATAAAAATATGCCCCAACGTACGCCACAAGTCACGGATGCAGCAAAATGGTTCGATTTAGTCAGATTTAGTTTGTACGGTTGGGTGGGCGGGCGGGCGGGGGTATGCATATGTTTCCAAAAAATCAGAGGGCTGACATTCCCCACACTGGACTCACACACCTCTCCACCACCCCCATGATTTACGCCCCTCGAGTCAGCCATCTCCATTGTCCCACTAACATATTCTGACCGGCCTTACATACATTTTCATCGCAGAAGAATCCGCCCTCCTCCTCCACCCCACCGATCCATCCCGAATATATATTAAGCATAGGTATATATTACGAACAGGGCTGTTCACACCGGCTGTTCACACCGGCTGTTCACGCCGGCTGTTCACGCACGGCCTCAATTCGATGCAATGGGCTGCCCGTCATGGATGCAATGAAGGTCATGATGATACTTTGACGTGGAATATTTACCCACTTAACAATGGATTCAAAATAGAATTTCAAAAGGTTTAAAAAAAGGTAAAACGAGATTGTGTTTATGAAAATAGAAAAGTTCAAACGCACAGGACTCGCAACGAAATGAGTTCATTCCTCTGGCAGTTGACATGTTATTTACTAACAAGCGAGTACGCCGTGAGGTGAGGTTAAATTTTACACGGGAGTACATTTTTTTGTTTGCCTATGTTTTGTCAGTTCAATCAAGTGCTGATATTGCTAAAACATTTTTGACAATTAACAGGATGTCATTATAACTGCACGAACGCAGAATGATTGCCTTTGCGAAAGCTATTTTTCTGAAAGCTATTTTAGTGTTAGAAAGCACCTTCACATCACCTCAGTAAATTACAACGTGACGTAGTGTTGTTAGAGAATTGAGTTCATTCCCCTACCCCCAACCACCCCCTCAAAAGTTGAATAAGAAAACACAGCACAGCAACAGCAATCCGAGATTGCAGATTCTCGCCCTCCCGTCTTTATGAAGTGTAATAAGTTTTCAAAATTTTCGGATATTTACAGATTTTCCAGATTTTTTCGGATTTACCTGGATCACTCTCAAAATTATGTAATCCTAGCGTATGGTCATGCCCTTTCCCGTGTTAAAATTTTAGCCAAATCAGTTTTCAAGAATTTGATCCGATCCGAATCCCGGTTCTCTTGGATATACGCACTCACCCACGCACGCGCGTAAGCAAGCACACACGCACGCACGCAGGCACACACGGACGCTCGCACATACCTGATCAAATACCCTTTCCCCTTAAGGGGCGAGGGTAATGATAAAGTGAAGTACAGAATAGTGTCCTCTTGGAGAATACGGAACAAGTAAAAGCTAAACCTCGTTGAACAAAAAAATTTGTCCAATATCCGCCTCATTGATATATTCTTCAATCGGGCCTCAGCAAGGTCAAAAGTGCCTATTTTGGAAACAACGTTGCTGAAAGCTCTTGCTGTTGCGTTTTAGTTTCTGACCGTAAAATTGGCGGAGGTCTTCGGGACCTCGCAGATAACACAAGTTCGGAAAAGATCGCTCCATTAGAGATATTGAAAAATGCTTTAAAATAGTATATTCTGAAAACAATGTTGCTGAAAGCTGTTGCTGTTGCGTTTCAGCCTTTTGCCACAGGATTGGCATACGTGTTCGGGACCACATGGACACGCTTCCACCCAAGGTTGGAAAAGATTGCGCCAGCAGAACCAGAGTTATTGAAGAACACGTAAAATGTCTATTTTGTAAACTGTTTCTAAAAGTTGTTGCTGTTGCGATTTACACACCCAAATTGGCATATGTGCTCATGACCAAATAGACAACTAAAAGCTGTTGCTGTCCCGCCGTAGTCCCCAAAAGTAGCATACCTGCTAGGGCTCACACAGACATACTTCCCTCCAAATTTAGAGAAGATCCCATCAGTCGACCCAGAGTTATTCAAAAGTGTCTTAACGACAACGACAACGACAAGGCGAAGAGGAAGACGAAGAAGAAGAACAAGAAGACGAAGAGGAAGAAGAAGAAGAAGAAGACGAAGAAGAAGACGAAGAAGAAGAAGAAGAAGAAGACGACGACGAAGCACTCCACGCTCGCATATACCCTCTAGCGACGCGGGTAAAAATTAGCCTCTAGCCACTAACATCTAGCCACGGTTTTAATTAACAGGATTATTATTTAGTACCACCTTAATTACAATACGTCGTAATTTCTGTCGTTCGACTAAATATTGTCGCACGACAAGTTCTTGACAACATGATGACCTGACAATCAGATACAGGTTGTGACCACCGGGAGAGGGGGGTGTAGATGGAGGGGGAGTGGGGGTGGGGAGAGAGAGAGAGAGAGAGAGAGAGAGAGAGAGAGGGAGGGAGGGAGGGAGAGAGAGCGCCAGAGGTAGAAATTGAGGGAGAGGTGGATGGTAGGAAAAAGTGAGGAGAGAGGGAGAGGATCGGAATAGAGACGATATCTAGGTTGAAGAAGACGATGGAGAAAGATAGAGAGGGAGGGAGAGAGGGAGGGAGGGATGGAAGGATAGAATGATGAATGGAGACAGATGGGTGGGTTGGAGATGGGCGCTGGATGAGTGAGTGATGGAGAGCGTGGCTGGTCGCAAACACCTATCAATGGGTGGGGTGGAGGTCCTTAAGACTACAACCAGAAAGAATTATTGGGGCCAACGATGTCGTGACTACCCTTAACGTTAGCTGGTTTATTTTTGATATGGATGTGATGGGAAATTTCTAATCTCAAGTAACCACATAAATCTCGATATTTATCTATGAAAATATTGAAAATCTAGATGCTCTCCGTACCGATTGCATCTAGGTTATCATAATTTCCATGCGGGACCATCCAGTCCACCTCCCAGGACTACCCTTAAAGGGAGGTAAGTTTCCGAGACATAGAGTCAGACACACACGCACACACGCACGCACGCACGTACGCACGCACGCACGCACGCGCACACACCATTTATTTAGTCCCACCCCCTTGGGGAAAATCTCTCGCTTGCACCCATGTGGGTGGGTGTCAAAACTCTAATCACTCGGCAGAGAATATGAATCTGTTGACTCTGCAATCGAGCTTGTCATAGTGCAACACCATTTGATAGCATGGTATTTATCTGTGTACAGTTGACAGCATGTAAAACAGCTACATGCTTATTAAACAGATCACTACTGGTCTTTTTATGACACATGCACCATCAACAGAAAGTAGCTTTCGATCGAAACTGATGCTAAAATATCCGTTTGCATAATATATATATATATATATATATATATATATATATATATATATATATATATATATATATATATATATATATATATATATATATATATATATATATATATATTGAATGTAGGATTACAGTTTACCCATCAATCATATGCCATCACAATCAACAACATGGTGTGTATGCTGACGTCATAATAAATTACGTCATGAATTGTGTGACTAAGGTCGCCATGAACGCTTAATTAGTGACGGACGAAATGTTGTTGTATTTACACCAAAATGCTTCAAAATTAAATTGCTAAAATTATGTACATTTAGAAGCGTAAATTGTGTGCCTAGATGTAATGAAACGAAATTAATCTTAACATAATATGATTTCATTACATATAATAAATTAATATAATTTTTAGGTTGTGAAATTGAGAGACAGGATCACCTAAATCAACTTCACAGCTAAAATTATATTAATTTATACGGAATGTAACCATCATATGTTAAGATTTATTTTGTTTCATCGCATATAGGTACACAATTTAAGCTTATAAAAGTACAATTTTAACAATTTTATTGTCAAGTATTTTTGGTGCGAATATGCACCTCTTAAACATTCTGCTGAATATTTCGAAACGAAATTAAGATTCAGAATGTGCAGGGATCGATCGATCCCAACACGCTCAAACCATGGATGGCAGGGCATAGTTAAAACTGTATTCCTCCATTGAACAAGCGTGATGTAACCTATTACAACCAATGTTAGCCTCTCCATTCTATGCTCGTGTGGGTTATCCAAACTATGCCCCACCCATTTCTAGCTATGTCACGCCCATTTTGCCAGAACTGCCTTTGTTGAGATCGATCGACCGAACCCTGAATTCCCAGAATCCAATCCCAATAAGCTGTTGAATATTTTGAAATTAATTTGGCCCGTCTTTAACTCTTAATAGTTCGACACGTTGTACGCATTGTATGTCTCTACTTTTTAATAAACATGCTGTTGCATATTTAGAAACTAATTTGACTGGGAGCTGTTGCAGCCATAGGCAGCAACAACACCCAGTGAAATTAGTTTCAAAATATTCAACAGCTTACATGTATAGTTTTATGGAAATTGATAGTCAGTGAGTTCAGAGATCGATCGATCCCAACACGGACGTGGTGAGGGTGGAGCTTAGGTTGAGATAGGCGGGGCATAGCAAAACTAGAAACGGTGCATTGCCCGTTATGTATAATGGAGGATCCGGTCTGTCACTCAAGTATATGGCGTCACTAGTAGTCTGACGTCACAATCATAATGACTTATCTAGCTCCATCATGAATAGATGTTTTTGATGAATTTACAATTTAATCAACATTCTGTTACATATCATGAAACTAATTTAATTGGGAGTTGTTGCTGCCATATGCAGCCAGAGGCAGCAGCAACCACCAGTCAAGTCAGTTTCAAATATTCATCAGGTTACATGTATAATTACCTTGAAATTGAGAATCTTGGATTTCATGATTTAACACGTGTAAAAGGTGGGCAGAGCCTACACAGCGATCCCTCCATTTATTTGCTACTTTTAAATCCGGAACGGATCTCTAAATGTTGGTCATCTTCAAATGTTCTTGTAGTTGTTCTTGTTGTTGTTCTCGCTCTTAGCGTTGCTGTTAAAATCTTGTTTCTTTTTTACTCCGCCACATTCAGTTCTCAGCCAATCTCGCTGACACTTTACAGACCTATTATATGGATAAGTAAGGCTTATCGGCATCACTGCAGAGTCCGATTGTCGATGTACTGCCCTGATGGGTTTTAACAGGGCGCCCCACCCTTAAATATTTTAATCATTACTGATGAACGGTTCACGATAAAACTTGAGAGGGTCATTTCATGTGTGACTCATGAAATCATTACAGGGCCAGATTTTCAATTGACCTTTCCAGTTTTAGCTATACACCGACCATCTCTAGCTAAGCTCCACCCACATTTCGCCGTGTTGGGATTGATTGATCCCCGAATGCCCTAGCTATCAATTTCCTGAAAACTATACAGGTAAGCTGTTGAACATTTTGTAATTAATTTGACTGGGTGCTGTTGCTGCCTATGACCTAGTTGATTATGACGTCATATCATGGATGGATACAGTGTAAAGGTCCATTCACTGGCATGCTAGGTTTTAGTACGGCGCACCGCTCATGAATTCTTAAAATCGCTACTCCTCCATTCTTAAAGTACGGCTCTCGATAACACGTATTAAGGAGATTCTATGGGCAAATTTTCAATTCACTACCCTGTTCGTTTTAGTACGACACACTGCCCATGAATTTTTAAATTGCCACTCCTCTATTCTTGATGAACGAATCTCAATTAAACGTCAGAAGGATATTCTATGGACGACCATTGCCATCGTGATCGTGGCCGATTTTCAATTCACTACCCTGATATGGAGCATTTGCTGATAAACGGACTTTGAAATAGATTGAAAACAGGATGTCCCAGTCCGAATCCAGTACAGAGCGATATAAATGTATCTTCTCCAATTCACTCATTAATAGCCATGAACGTAATTTTTAGTTATTGATAATAAGTATATTTAATCTGCGATACAATCGCAGATTATTAAAATCACTCAGGATCCTTCTTCTTTCTTTCTTCTTCTCTCCTATTCTTCGTCAACAACTTGTTCATCGCATCTCTTCCTACAGTTTTCATCCGAACAACTCCAAACTTGGTCAACTTCTGCTACCCAGTCTGGAGTCGTGGACTCTCCAACAGAATTTGGATCTGCACAAAGTGTTTTTTTTAGAGCTACAGACCTTTCCGTAGCCAAAAAATCCTATAGGAAACATATGGGGATTTTCAGCATTGATCTTTGAAATGCGACTACACATAGAGTTTTGATCGGATCACCACCATACTTGGTCAGGATGTTACCAGTGCCGTCGTGCATAGTTCTGATCCACCTGGCGGGCTCATGCTAAAATTTACCAATTTTCGTTTTCAACAAAAGTTAAGTCCCCTTCATCGGAAAAGTACAATGCATATACAGTAAGATACCTTGTGACATCCTTTGAAGTTTATGTCACCTCTGCGTCATATACCCAGGTGGACGGGCATCCCTTGGGCTTCAAACTTACCAGTTTTCGTTTTGGCAGAAATAAACTCTCCTTCATTAGAGAAGCTCAATTAACATATTGGACAATACCGTGTGGAATTAATTCATGTTTCCATCACCTCTGGGTCACAGACTCAAATGGAAGGGGACCCCTTCGGCATCAAAGTTGCAAGTTTCCGTTTTTCCTGGCAGAAATGTCTCTAATTTCATTGGAAAGGATCAATAGCTATGTGAGAAGAAAGCCTGACTTTAATGTTATCATCACATAGTGGCTCACATAACCAGGGGAAGGGCACACCCTAGGCCTTAAAGTTGCCATTTTTCGTTTTTGGAACAAATGACAACCCTTTTATCAGAGAACTATGATAGGCATGTTAACAGATACCATGTGGCATCCTATAATGCTAACATCACCCCTGGATCACATACCTATGAGAAAGAGCATCTCTTGGGCCTGAAAATTACCAGTTTTCGTTTTAGGCAAAAATGAACTCACTTTAATCAGGAAATGCCAATAGCCATATTAGAAGTTACCCTGTGGCATCTTTTGAAGTTAATCTCAACAGGGCCGACCGTATAATTAGGGTGAAGGGCATACCTTGATCTTCAAAGTCACCCGATTTCGTTTTTGGCAGACGCGAATTCCCATTCATCAGAAAAAAATCAATGGACATATTAGATGATACACTGTGGCAGCCTTACATGCTTCCATCGCACCTGAGTCCCTGGCACAGGCGAAAGTGGACCACTTAGGCCTCAACGTTACCAATTTTCGTTTTTCTCAGAAATCAAAGCCACTTGCTCGGACATGTTCAATTATCATGTCAGGAGAGACCCTCCGCTATGTTTTAATGACATATGTACAGTTGCTTCAGTAACTGTCTTCTAATTAATATGCGATGCAATCGCAGGTTGTTAAAATCACTTTGGATCTTTTTTCTTCTTCTTTTTTCTTTCTTATTCTCCGTGAAGACTTTGTACCTTTCTCCTCATTCACGGATCACTACCATACTTGGTCATGATGTAACCAGTGTCGCCCTGAAGGGTCGTATTGATCTGGCTGGCTCATGGCCAAGAGGAAGGTTACACGTTGGGCATCAAAATTCACCGTTTTCGTTTTTCGAGTAAAATGAAATCTCCTTCTTCACAAAGGCTCAATGGACATATTGTAACATACCCATATGACATCCTCTGATGTTTATGTCATTTCTGGGTCATATACCCCGGTGGAAGGGCACCCAGTGGGCATCAAAGTTTCCAGTTTCTAGTTTTGTTGACAGAAATGACTCCAATCTCATTGGAGAGAGTCCATAGCCATGTGAGAAGATAGCCTGTGACTTCCTTTAATGTTATCATCACACAATGCGTCACATACCCAGGGGAATGGTGCCCCTTGGACCTTAAAGGTAGTTACTAGTCTTCGTTCTTGGCAGAAATGAGTTGTCTTTTATCATAGAACCTTTATGGGCATGTTAGAAGATGCTGTAGTACGGATCGACCGGTCAGATACCGGCTGTACCAGCTGAGCTGGGTATGCGCCGCCCGTCCTGGAATCGTTTCCTGAACACGCCCCTCTGGGTAGAGCCACAAGCGTATATAGGCCTATGGGAGAGATAGCGTGTCGAAAACGACTAAGTTCGTTAAAACGCATGATGCGCAAGCACGCTAGGACGTTGTTTATATGGAGCGCGTAGTTACGACCTAGATAGGATGGCGCTTTTAGTGTACCGAGATGTTACCCTGCAATCCTTATTGATTGCCTGCTCCCGTTAAATCTGGCATTCATCAAGACCAAGATTTAACGGGCTTTTCAAATCTGTAAACCATTTCAAAATCTGTTGAGAAATGGCTGAGTTATCCAGGGAAAGCTCTTCATGATTGTCTTCAAAATATTGCCGTGACGTCATAACCACATGGACGCAAAGCTTCTAGAATGTTCTATAACGTTCGAATGCGCTATTATTAGCTGCGCGCTGATTGGCTGTTGCTCGAACGATGATTGGATGGAGCCTGCGCCTGTGACGTCGCGAGGAGTATGAAAGGAGAAGCGATCCAGTGATCGAGAGCATCCTCCGCCAGCGGCTGGCCGAACAGGTTGGGTCTGTACCAGCTACTAATAAGCGCGACAGACAATACGCGACAGACAATACGCGTCATCCTTCGCTATGTGTCGGGTTTTTATCCCGTAGCGTGCAGTTCTCCAACCCACCACACTAACACAATTTGTAGCTCCCTACTTACGGGAGTAATTTGGAACTTCTGATAATTGTTCACGAATACTAACATCCACATTCGGAACACAAACTTGTGGCGAGGCCTTGACGGCCTGAATATGTGAGTCTACAGATGTAGAGGCAGGATGTTCTTTGATGGATGACTCGCCGGATCTGCCGGCCATGCCTAAAAGTGGTATTTCAATCGCCGCCGCACTAATCGTGTTGGTTCTTTCGACTTTTGACCGCAGCAAGTAAACTCTGCCTGGTGCGTCTTCAGAGCTGCCTGACGTACCCAGCACCGTGAAGCTTTGTTTTGTATCCTCGTTTGCCTCTGACAACCCCCCCCCCCCCCTAGTGACGGGTTGTTTACACCTTCCATCCGTGCCATCGGTGTATGGGAACTTTCTTCACCACGTAGTACTATCGTATCTTTTACTGACTGCTCGTTAGACATTCTATTAGGCCTACAGCACTGAGTGGTGTACTCATCCCGCCATGAGTGTTCTTGCGGAAGTCTTGTTTGCGGAAAACAGGTTGCGGGAACCAACCTGCGGGAACTTTCCAGCTTCCGGAGAGCGCATCAGTTCACGTCGACTACGGATCAACGTATCAATTTCAGTGACACGGTAGCCTAACTTAGGAATGACTACCAAGTATTCAAGTAACTATACTTCACTGGTTTAATTATTTCTCTATATAGGTTTTGTTAATTGTATTGTATCCACAATAATGGTTCTGATGACTAAAAGGAACCGTAATGGTCTTAGGACAGTTAGTTATAATTCCTGTATTTGTTGATAATTATTCTCATTTTCCTCAATGTGTTACTAACCGCCCTATAGTAGGTTCGTTAAACTGTACTGATATATATATATATATATATATATATATATATATATATATATATATATATATATATATATATATATATATATATATATATATATATATATATATATATATATTGATCATTTGACACCGTATTGATTGCTCTGGTTAGATTATGTATATATATGGCCAGTGGCCATCCGTTCATATGTTTTGTTTATTCTTAGAAAATATAGGACTGCAGTGCATGTAGGAAACACTATACAGCAACACTTATATATGCAGCACTTTCTCCCGCCACCAACAATTTTTCACTGACGTCGCTGTCCGTGCTATAACTCTGTTTAGCCCGGCATGCTACCGACTAAACATTTTCTATTCAGCTCAATAGGATAGGTTCAAAATGATTAGAGACACTTTCTTCATTACATACTGTGTAAAATACGCTTCTCTTCTGATAGTGCTCATAAGTAAGATTTTGTCTCTCTTCATGTTCCACTCAGCCTTGTGGCTTCTTAATCGTTTTGATGTCCCCATCCGTACCATGGGCTGATCTGGGAAACTATTGGGGTTTCCGAGCAGTGATGGCCAGGGTGCAGTATCACACACATTCCCATGTATCTTTGGATACTTAGTAGTTAGCACTTTAAGCCAATGTAGGAAAGCACTGCGAAAACACATGTGTTAATTATTATTTTATTTACTGAACAATCCTCCCGCACCGCAGTGCAAAACTGGGCAACTTGTACATAGACCTAACGATAGGTAAAACAGTTAGTTCCATAGGACCCGGTGACGGGCGAGATACATACCCCCCCCCCCTCCCCACCGAATTCTGTTAAAATGTGTGGGCATGATTTTTAAATCTGCCACGCCCTTGTGGGAAGGACATTTACGGTGGGTATTAGTCTCCCTTACCCCCACCATAACGATAGAACAATGGTCTAATAATGCTTTCGTGAAATGTAACCCATGTCTTGTAATGTTTTATGTGGTTACGGGGTGGGATGTCCGGATTCTTATCCAGTTCGGAGATCTTGTTACGTAAGATGTATGAGCGCTGTCTTTGGCATTGATGTCTTAGGGCATCTGTTCTCCGTGACAGCCGTCTCTAATAGCTAGGTAGATATCAGCCAGTTGCGGCCTAAACTAATTCTTGTTCTGAAACAACTAACAGGAATTAAGCAAAGCAGAAGGCCCGCATAAATAAAGTGGCAACTCCTAAGTCAGCATACCAAGAATCACATAAGACGGTAACGAGGGAATCCATAGGGAATCCCCCATCCCGTCTTCACGTAAAACAGTACGCACCCCTATAGTCATAATCTCACTAGGGATGGTCTTTTCTTCTAAAGCATTTTGGTTGAAATATTAGAGTGGGCCCATTTTTGCCTACTATTCTTCTCCCGCTTTACGCAGTGGCGACACCTTCCCGAGACGGAGGCCAGCGCGAGGCACTTGCCTCTCGCAAGGATTCAC